>NW_021025506.1:1254973-1383514 GCF_004153795.1 Camellia sinensis
TATTGAGGGTCTTTGGCTGTACTAACTGCATTTTGCATACCTCATGTTATAGCCACTTTTGAGCCTTATTTTGCATCACATTTTTAGCATGTTTGTATACTGATTTTGGGGCTGCCATAAACTGTAAATATTCATATTTTTGGTCCCTCTTCAGTGTTGTAGAAGGAAAATTTTCATTTGGGTTTTGCTTATATCACTTGCTTCATTACCCCTCTTTTGGCCCCTATTCTTGCATGCCATCTTTGCCATACCTATGCTTGCTGTTTGGCCTTGTTTATAACTGTGAAAGTGCATTTTTTGGGACTGTGTAGCTTCTGCCTTTGCATTGCATGTCCATATTGTGCATGTTTGGCATAACTATAGGTCATTTCGGGTGCCTAAATTCGCATTTCGGGACAATTCCATGCATTTCATGTCATTTCGCCTCATTTCGGGACTGTTTTCCCCCATATTTTACTGCTGAAATTCCATTAGAATGATTGCTATCGTTTCCATATCATTTCATCACATTTTGCCATCGCCTCGGTTTGCGTGCCCGTGTGCACGCATTTCGAGGCACCTCATTTTTATCCGCCGGCATCCTATGTGAGTGTGGCTGAGGCTCACTCATGTTGGTATAAGCCCATGTTACATTTTCCATGTCATTTGCATAGCGTTTTACCATTGCCTCGGTTTGCGTGCCCGTGTGCACGCATTTCGAGACACCTCATTTTCATCGCATTCCGTCATCGCTTCGGTTTGCGTGCCCGTGTGCACGCATTTTGAGACACCTCATTTTTATAGCATATTCTGCCATTTTCTCGATTTGCGTGCCCGTGTGCACGCATTTCGAGGCATCTCATTTTCATAGCATTCTGCCATTTTCTCGATTTGCGTGCCCGTGTGCACGCATTTCGAGACCTCTCATTTTCATAGCATAGTGCATACTAGGTTGTATCTTAGATTGCATTCTGTCATTTTCTCGGTTTGCGTGCCCGTGTGCACGCATTTTGAGGCATTTTATTTCCATAGCATTGTATATGTTAGGATTGTATCTTAGTTGCATTTCATGCATATCATGCATATCGCATCGTGTTCGGGATAGGAGTTAGCCCGGGCACGGGAAACGAGGTACATTTCGTACTCCGAGTGACGGAATGTGTCTCAATTCCCCAGTCACCGACACTCCGGATTATCCATGATGGAGTTAGGTTTTAGCTGTAGTTTCATGTGCATTCATCCTATATTGAGTTGTGCATTTCGACTCCTCGGCCATCATGCCTCGGTATGCGTGATTGGTGGCACGAGGATCGAGACATGCATATATCTGTGCAAATACATTGCTATGCCCCTTTCCTGCTCTCTGTTGCAGCAAAACGAAGCCAAGCCAAAACAGAAACTAGTTAGAAATCAATGCATGATCCTAACTATACAGAAATGCCAAATGCAACACATGCAAAAATGCAACTACAATAGGCTCGGCTATTCTAAGATGGCATATGATGATGCTACAGCTAACACGTATTCAATTTGGAATTGAAATACAAATGCAGTTAGTATGATGCGCCGAGCCCGATGTATGCAAAACAGATGAATGAATGCAAACATGCTATCATACTGTATGCTAATTGAAATATGCCCTAATCTAACCATCAAAAGCGGATAAATAAAAGGGAGAAAGACGTGGGGTTGGAAGACATACATCACACACACGCACACTTATTACAGTTATGCCCTCGCGCAGAGGGTCCGAATAAATAATACAGTCCAAATATTACAGTCCCGAATAAAAGAATATTACAGTCCAAAAAAAATACAAGATCCTAATTAATTAATGAATTAACTAAGAAAATAAATAAAACTGGCATGCAAGCTTTATGGACCGCCTCAGCTCTGTTCTGAATGAATGAGAAGATGCATGCTTGAGTTGCCTAGCGCGAAAATCCATTGCGATGCCCTGATTTGCCTCTGTTTGCAATTAATCCTGGAATGCCATGCCAAGCTCTGGAAGGCTGTTGATTTCTGATTTGCTGCAACAGAGGGCAAGAAAGAAGCACAACAAAGTATTTTCACATATGTATGCATGACTACTCTTCAGGGAGTGTAGTCCTCGATCCTCGTGCCACTAATCACGCATCTCGATGCATGATGGCCAAGGAGTCGAATTGCAACGACTCGATGTGATATGAATGCACATGAAACACAGCAAGACCTAAACTCCATCATGGGTAATCCGGAGTGTCAGCGATCCGGAATTGAGACACGTTCCGTCACTCGGAGTACGAACGTCTCTCGTTTCTCGTGCTTGGGCTAACTCCTATCCCAAACACAATGCAAATGAGAGGGCATACACAATGCGACTAACATACAAATAGCATACGCAATGCTATGAAATGGCATACACAATGCTCGATGTAACATGTCATACACAATGCTCTAACATGCAACTCAGCATACACAATGCTATGGACCGAAATGGCATACACAATGCACGATGGACTTACACCAACATGAGTGGACCTCAGCCACACTCACATCAGTGGCCATTAGATGAAAATGAGACAACCGAAATGCATGCACACATGCATAAATACCAAGGACCGAACCTAAGGCATCAAATGCCACTCTACCAAGCATGGCAAGGGATGAAGGATGGCATACAAACATGCAATTATGGCACACAATGCAAGCTAGGGGGCCCAGGTACCGAAACTAGTGAAGTGCGTTACACTAGAGGTACCCAAAGCAATGCACCAAAGGCAAAACTAGCCCCAAACAGACCCTAGGCAGGTCTGAAACAGTGGGGAAATGGCCTAAAATGATGGCTCGAAATGCAACGGAATGGATCTCATTAAATGGTCGGTAAATGAGGCATACAAGCCCGACTCTCAAACGCATTTAAAGAGATGAAAACATGGCAACATGGCATTCGTATAAGCTCTGAAATTTGATGAAAAATGACCCCAAGGCATGAAAATACCTTAGTATATGCATGGAATGGATCTCAAAACTCAAAGCTAAGCGTGGACCTTGAACTACAAGCATGCAAAACTAACATCATTCAACCACAAGACCTAAAAACAGAACTAGGGCAGTCCAAAATAAGCATATTATCAGTTTAAGGAATAGCCAAAATATGCTAACATGAGGGGCTAAAACAACACGCAACCTAGGCTAGTAAGCATGGTTTACATGGCATGTACATGATGCATAAGGGAGGTCACCAAACCAGCCAAGAATATGAACATGATATGTTAAATAAACCCCAAATAACCACTGAAATGCGTCCAATGTATGCAAAAATGATGAGCTCCTTTGGAGGGCCATGTAAGGGGTTACTCAACACATACAACAAGAACACTTAACATGGAAAAACCAACTCTGGAAATCAATTATGACAGCCCTAAAACTCACCAAATTGGCCTTGAAATGGGTCAAGGAAGAGCGCAATGAAAGGCCCCTTTGAGAGGCCTTGAATGGAATTGTTCTACACATGCATTATAGACATAAAATATGGTCAAAGAGGCTCCGGACAGAGCTAAGGCAGACCTTGAAACTCACCAAATTGGCCCTAAAAAGTGACTTCACAACATGCAAGTAAGGGGCCCTTTGGAAGGCCAAAAGGGCCAACAAACAAAACAAGGAGAGAGGGGGTCACCCCCCTCTGATTTTAGCTCTCAAAAACACATCTAAGTCACTGAAAATCCTCTGGATTTCAGTGGCTAAGAGGTCAAACCAAGGCCAATGCAAATGCTCACATGCATAGCTTAAAACATGAGGAAATAAAGCATGAAAGGGGGTAGATAACCCCAAACAGAAAAATTCCCTTAATCAAACTTCAAGAGGGGCTCAAAATAAGACCTTTTTTAGTTCATGGTAAATCTAAAAAATGCTTGTAAGTAAGGCTAAGGCATCATGCAAAATAAGCCCTAAAAGAGAGATAAAGCATACAAGGATCTAGGAGACCTCAAACAGAAAAGTATCCTTAATCAAACTTCAAGAGGAGCTCAAAATAAGGCACTTTACAGTTTATGACAAAGTCCATAAATGCTTTCAAATAAGGCTAATCAATGGAGCAAAATAATGCAAGAAAAAGGGAAATGGAGACTTACCCTTGAAGAGCAGGTTTCCAGCAACTTCTGGACCAATATGGGAGCTCCTTAACCTCTGCAAATCAGCTCCAAGATGCTTGGATGGATGATGGAGGTGTTGTACCAAGGGTTGGTGTGCAAATGGTGCAAGAAAATTAGGGTTTGGAGCTTGGAATAGTGAGCTATGGAGAGAGAAGTGTATAAGCCTCTAACAAACTTGTTGAACCCTTGCAAATGAAGACAAGCCTCTCCTTTATAGAGGAGAGGCTCCAAATCTTCTCTAAGAAGCCTCAAATATCCTCCATATACATGTATGGAGGATGGTCCAAATGCCTCCCAGCTGGCACAGTTGGATTGTATTCAGAGAGAGCAAAAAGCAAGAAGTAGGCCGACCAGTTCAAGTGGCCGGCAGGCCACTCCCCTTGGTCGGCCGACCAGGGGTCAAACGGTTCAAGGAGAAATGCTGGCCGGCCACCCCAGAAAGGTGGCCTCCCAGATGAGTGTAACATAGCTGTGTGGTGGAAAGCCAGAAAATGTGACCCAAGAGAGAGAAAAACCAGCTTTTTAGCAAGGTTCAAAAGGGTCAAGAAGAATTACTGGTCGGCCTACCCATATTGGTGGCCTCCCAGATAAGCACAACACAATGGTGGTATGAAAAGCCAGAAATTGTGGCTCAAAAGTGAGAAAAACCAGCTTTCTGTCAGAAAAACCGGCTTTAGGAGAGAGAAAAAGAAAAAAACTGGTTTCTAAGGGGAAAAGGTGGCCTCCCACCATACTACCACCTCCCTAACAATGAAAATAGGGTCCCTACCAAAAATGGACCAAGACGGATGCAAAATGAGGGTTCGGGGGGCCAAAAAGCGCAGTCCGGGGCCCCGAAAACAGGCTGTTAGGCACCGGAAGTGGCGTATGACCACGAAAGTGGTCTCCCAGGCCACAGTGTCCCCCTCAAGGGAGGAAACAAGGTGTGTTCTAAAAACCGAAGCAAACAGAGGTAGTTAAGCGGTCCCGAATTGAGGCACACGGTCGACGGCTCCAAAAACCAGAAACTAGTGTCCAAAAGGGAAAAATGGCCTACGGCCACGAAACGTAGCCTAGGGCCACTGAGAGATGGTCTACGAGACCTCTCCCTCCCTTCGGAAAGAGAAAACAGAGAAAATAGGACCTGGTTCGCAAACCGAGGCAAAGCACAAAAGAGCCCTGAAGTCCGGAGGCAAGGCTCGCAGCCGAGACTCTGAAACCTCAGAACGAGCACAATATGCATCATCACCGAGCGCTCAATCAGTGACGTCTGAGTCTTAAGATCGGTCAAAAATGGGGTGTCTACAGTTGCCCCTCTTTGACAGAACTCGAAACTCATAAGTGACGGGAGTGAATGTTAAAGCCTAGAGACGACCCATTTTTGACAAGGCCGAAGACTTAGACAAACAGGCAAGATAACAAAGAAATGTGCTTGCAGGCAAGGGCAAAATGCAAAGGGCATGCACAAAGTTGAACATAACTTATGATCATGCAAAGGAAGCTGTAAGCACATATACACAATAAATGTAACAATTTAAGCAAGCGAATAAAAACCAAACTACATTACATGCAGAAAGGATATAAAAAGATTATGCAATCTTAGCGAGTGTGTGCGATAGATACACAAAAGTGGACGAGGTGTGATAGATACACAAAGTGAGTAAGCATGTGCGATAGACACACAAAGCGAGTGTAGTGATAGATACACTAAAGTGAACATGCGATGGATACACAAGGCGTACGTGTGATGGATACACAAAGAGAACGTGTGATGGATACACAAAGTAAACGTGTGATGGATACAAAAAGCGAGTGTGTGATAGATACACTAAGTAAACGTGTGATGGATACACAAATGGTGAACACGAAGTGTGATAGATGCACTTAGTGAATAAGTATGATAGATACACTAAAGGTGAACACGAAGTGTGATAGATGCACTTAGGGGTTGTTTGGGGTGTCCTAAATAAGTGCACTTTTTGTCTTTTTAGACTAAAAAGTTGAGGTTAAAAATATGAATGTTTGGGTTAACTTTTTACTTTTTTATGAAAAAATGTGTATTAAAAAATTGTATAAATTAATGTGTAAGGAAAAATTAGTATTGGGAGTTGTGCAACCGTAATTATTGACTTTTGGTGAATAGTGATAACTTTTTAACTTTTTGAGTAACTTTTTGACTTTTTGACTTTTTTGAGACTCCCCAAACTTGGCCTTAGTGAAAAAGTATGATAGATACACAAAAGGTGAACACAAAGTGTGATAGATGTACTATGTGAACCAGTGTGATGGATACACTAAGGGTGAACACAAAGTGTGATAGATGCACTATGTGAACAAGTATGATAGATATACTAAAGGTGAACACAAAGTGTGATAGATGCACTATGTGACCCAGTGCGATGGATACACTAAGGGTGAACACAAAGTGTGATAGTGCAGGTGAACACAAAGTGTGATAGATTCACTATGTGAACAGAGTATGATAGATATACTAAAAATGAACACGAAGTGTGATAGATGCACTTAGTGAACAAGTATGATAGATGTAATAAATGTGAACACGATGTGTGATAGATGCACTGTGTGAACAAGTGTGATGGATACACAAAAGGTGAACACAAAGTGTGATAGATGCACTATGTGAACAGGTGTGATAGATACACAAAAGGTAATGAAGTGTGACGGATACACTAAAGTGAATGAAGTGAATATGTGCATGATAGATATACAAAATGAGGATGTGTGTGATAGATACAGAAATTGAGAATGTGTGTGATAGATACAGAAAATGAGAATGCGTGTGATACATACAGAAAATGAAAAAAGTGTGATTTGATACACTAAATGAAGAGAGTGTGATTGATACACCAAATAAATGAAGTGTGATTGATACACTAAGCGAATGGAGAAAGTGTGAATGAGGTGTGATTGATACACTGAATAAATGAAGTGTGATTGATACACTAACTGAAAGAAGTGTGATTGATACACTAAATAAATGATCTCAAATGGAACTTCTTTGAATAAACCGTACATACAATATCGTGCATGAATGAGAAAGAAACTTGATAGGTACAATGCAATACAATGCATAATGTTTAAGGAATGCAATAAACAAACCTAACGGCGCTTTAGAAAGCACCTCATGGGGTGAGTGGCGATGAACTGCTCTATTCTGACGGGGATCTCCCCTCGTGCTCCTCGAACACTTACCTTCAACTTACAACTCACAGTACAAAGGCTCTGAAATACTGACAAGGGTTCTTCACGTAGAACACTTTGGATGCTGCCTTTCTTCCTGATCATATTCACAACTTTCCCCATTCTTCAACGGGGTGACAGACTAGGTTGGTTCAATATCCAGAATTGAGGTGCATACACGCTTTCTCAACCTATGGGGCTTCCATACAGATTTCAAGCTGAGGACACGCCTCTGGGTATTTAAACCAGACTTTAGTCTCAGAAATCCCGAACCTTTGCGTTCTAGGCAACAGCCATTCGAACACTAGTTTCCACCGTCGTAGTTGGTCTCCTAGGAACTCATTGCGAACATAGCCAAGATGCCTCTGGCAGGGAATGGTACTCAGGGAGAGCACTTCTGATCGCCATTCTGGCTTGAAGTAGACTTGATCTTGAGCTTGAGGTAGAGGCACACTCATACTTTGGAGCATTGGCAAGACTTGAAGAGGTACACACGAAATGCAATCTCGGAACTTACTGAAGTTGAAACAAACTCAGATACCCGACATTTTTCCTCTTTTCTTTTGCTTTGCAGTCTGGAACCCAGATAGCTTCAGATAGGTCCTGGTTTTACTGTTCTGACATGACCTGGGTTGAACCCTACGGTTTTACAAAAGAACGAATCTTGTTTTGCACAGATGTGGAGAACGACACGGCACTCGGAGCGCAAAACGATTTTATTTTTGAAATTGAGAGATGAGTTCTTGACCGGGGTATTGAGCCTACGATTGAACACAGTGCACTACGACTCAACAACGGAAAACAAAAGGTAAACAACCTAAACACAAACACAGACACTCAAAAACGACTCAAGACAAGAATTGAGATAAAACAAAAAGACACGACAGTCAGACGTGCACAAGGAGCCTGTTTCTTTGGGTATTGTTTCCCACCCTTTCTCATTTGTGATTCTCACATCACTCGGCCCTCGGGCTCTCCTTTTTTTTTTGTCTGAAAAAGCCCTTTTTCTCACTTTTTCTCTCAGCGCACATCTCTCTATTCTTCAATCTCTCATTTTTTATCCCTCCCCTGGGTGGTTGATGGATAAACAAGAAGTTGCGGGCTCTTGCCCCTAGCATTCTGCTAGATTCTCTTTCTTGTTCACAACAGTGAGTTTCTCCCATAGAGGGGTTGCAATACGACCAGACGCGCAGCAGATCTGCAATTGACATCGGTTGACGATGCTCCGCTGGGGAGTTTGGACGTGATCAGATCTGTCCGGATGAGGGAGTGGAATACCTTGCTCCATTCCAGTTCGTGCTTCGCACTTGGTTTGATACCTCACTGCTCGGAGGATATGAGAGCTTTCAGCCCTTTTCTGTTAGCTTCCGCTGTGCCTTTCTTAGCGAACAGGGTGCCCTTTCCGGCAAGTATGGTGCCCTTTCTGGAAAATGCATTGACGATGGGGGAAAGACAGGAAGCCTGACTCAACTGTGTCCCTAGTTCATCATTTTGACCAATTTTTTTTGTTTTGGTTTTCTACTAAAACAATTTTGACCGACATGAGAGTTATATTAACATGCTTGTTCGATTTTCTGATTTGAAATCATGCAAGTTAGGTTATGAGCACTAAAAATTTTCCTTTTTTGCGTCTAAGAAAATGGTCCAGTTTTGGAAAAAAAATGGAATAATTTTTGAGAGAATTAGTCAACCTCAGTAAAAATTCTCAAAACTGTTTTTACAAACGGCCACTGCTCAACGAGCACGGAACCTACTCTCGAGATGCACAACCTCAGATCCGAAGGAGAATTGCCCCTTGTCTAAACGGCACTGGATGGCAACGGAAAGTTGCCCCTTGTTTGAATGGCACTGTAACGCGCTGTAATCAATCCTCATAGCGATGGTCACAACTGAACTCTCGGATACAAAGAAGGCGAGGATGATCAGAACCATTACATGGACACAATCAGATTTGAAATGTTTTACGGCTGGACTTCAGAGTGAAGTTGCCTACGTATCCCAAAGATGTGAATCAAGCCTTACGTAGTTTGGGGTAAGGTACACTCGTGTATTAACCCTCACTTTTTTACGCTCTAACTTTTGCCAAGGTCGCCCTTCTGGGTTTTCAACCTTGCGAGCTTTGTTTTTCTTTTCTTTTCAACTATTCTCTTTTTTTCATTTTTTTTTCAAATCTTTTCATTCTTTTTTTTTGCATTTTTTGTATTCTTTTCTTTTCTTTTCTCTTCTTTTTCTTGCTCTAATTTTTGCCTAGGTCGCCTTTCCGGGTTTTTGGCCCAGCGAGCCTCTCAAGGGTAAAAGTGTAGCTTTGTCCATGTCGAATGGTTTTGAGATCTTGAAGTCATTTGAATCCAGGAGAATGGCCGCTGTTTGCTGACGATGTAGGAGTCCATCTAATGGGGTGCTGAATTTGCCCCTAGTGTTGTGGATAGGAACTCAGTTGTTCTTTAGCAGAAATTGTCTTCTTTCTTCCCTTCTGGGATTTGGCATTCTTGCCGACCTTCTTTGATTTGTGGAATGATCCATCTTCGGCTCTTCGAGCACATTTGAAATTCTTTTGCCCCTAGTTCGGGGGGTGCTTTTGATTGAGCTTTGCAAGCTTCCTTTGATCACAACTGATCTTCTTGATCTGACTTTGGTGCCTCTTGTTCGAGGGCTGCTTCAAATCCGGCTAGACAGGCCTTGCGTTGCGGTTGATCGTTGAATAGTCTAAACCCAAGGTCCAAGGTTTGAAGGCAAGGGCTCAAGTCTCGAGGCTGAGAGCGACCCTAAACTACACAATCTCAAGAGCGATTCCACACAGGTCTTCGCAGGACTGCGTAAAACATTTTTTGAAATCTTTTAAGAAAATGACTAGTCGCTCGCGCTGAAGACAATGTGGGACCAATCTGGATCAAGCCAGGATCCTTCTCAGTACTCATATTAACAAGCATGATCTCAATCATTAAAGGCTTAGCACGCCTCTCTTTCTCTCAATTGGTCAAAGTTTTGCAAATCCCGAGGAATTCTTTCCTTTTCGTTTTCATCACCACAGTGTTAAAAAAGTTTTGAAAAACTTAGGTCAATGCAATGATTTTGAAAGGCATAGAAGAGCAGACAAAAAGTACTGCTGTTTCAAAAAAAAAAAATTTTGGCACAACTGGCGCAAGGTAGAAGCAAACACAAGGGTGTGAAAATCGCTGCTGTTTCATTCAGATCTATTGGCATAATTGGCTCCCTGGGCAGAAACAGACTCAAAAGAAAACAAAAAGGCAAACACAAAACAAGCAAGTGATGTCCGAGGTAACACCCCCGAAATCACCCGACTCTAACAAAATAGGACTGACCCAATACAACAAGACAGACCCTTAATCAAAAAGACTGACTCAAAACAAAGAGACAGACTCAAAGCAAAACCATAGAACTGACTCAACACCCAAGTCAGAAGCTACAAAAACTAGCATTTGCAAATGCTCAAAATAGTGCGTGCCATATGCCACATATGGAGTAAACTGAGTGCCACCCGCAGGTGGTTCATCCCCTGATCACATATTCGCACTATCCCCCAAGTTCACTGATCCATTGGCGATAGACTTTACTGAGCTGGTGCGGCGATGACCTTGTTGTCAAACAGATCCTGTACATCATGGCGTAGACAAAAGCAACTGTCAGTGTCATGACCGGTTTGTTGATGGTAGGCACAGTATTTAGTCTGGTCATGCTTTGGAGGGAGAGGATCAGGTAGAGGTCATTGTTCCAACGGTTTCAGATATCCTTTCCGGCGTAAGGCCTCTAGAGCCTTTGACAAAGGCATATAAAGTGGGGTAAAAACCCTCTTGACTCGAGGCGGATATTTGGTTTTTTGTGAGATACTTCCGGACGCACCGGTGAACGGGGTAGCTATTTTTGATGCGGTGGTGGTAACCATGCCCCACTTCAGAAGATCTTGTAGGTGCATCACCACTGGTGGTCGTATTTGAACTGTGGGAAAACGCCTTCCTGGGCTGCTCTTTCTCCTGGTCAAGAAGGCCCTACTTCATAGCGTCCTCGATCTGTACTCCCATCTCATGTAAGTCTGAAAAGGTGGGGAAGGGGAGAACGATCATTTTCTGCATAAGCTTGGGCTGGAGATTGCGCACAATCATCCGAATCTGATCTTTGTCAGTGGGCCTAGTGGTCATCATTGAGGCCTTAGCCCTCCACCGGGTTACGAAGTCAGAAAAACTTTCCTTAGGCTCTTGCCTAGTCGTCTCGAGATCACGGGTTATGACCTCGATCTGTGTATTATACGAGTACTGAGCGTCAAAAGCCTCGGCTATCTCATCCAAATTCTTCTTAACATCGTCTTCTAGTTTTGCATACCAGATGGCCGCCACACCCGACAGGGTCCGGCCGAATAAAGAAAGCTTTTGTAGTCTGGTGAGGCCCATCGACCTTAATATGTCTGAAAACAGCCGTAAGTGCACCATGGGATCCTCGGACCCGTCAAAGCGGTCGATATGTGGCATTTTAAAGCAGTTTGACAGCGTCACGGTCGCATCGGTATACCCATCCTCAATGTCCGGGATGGACTTGACGCCCTGAGATTTCTTGAACAGCTTTTCAAGCTTGCTCACCTTCAATGCTGTGGGGTCCACCTCGGACTCAGAGGGAGAATCCGGTAGGTTGGTGGGTGTTTTGGATAATTGGGGTAGGATTGGGGGCGGAGTCGGTCCTGTCGGAATGTCTGTATCTCCCTGGACATTTGGTGCCTCCTCGGGTGCTGGAACTCCTGATGGGGGAGGGGCTTGGTACGAAGCAGATGCTCCGGTTTACTGCTGTAGCAGGGTAATTAACTCTGCCTGTTGAGCCATGATTGCAGCCTGCTGTTTGGCAAATTTCGTCTGGCGGGCAGCGTCTTGCTGCATGGGTTTCATACTTTCTTAGAGTTGACGCATCATTTCCTCCATCCCTACCATGTTCTGCTGTTCCGGCTGACTGACTGGTATATCTATCTTTGTGATAAAAACTGAGGCCTCAGCCTGACTGTTCACTGGTGGGGTGAATAAGGGCCACTGATCTGGTAACTGATGAACTGGTGATCTGTGCCTGATTGGCCCTTTTACCCTGCCTCTGGCAAAGGAACGCTGATTGCCCTTGAATTGAATCTCTGACCCAACAAAGTCTATCAACACAAGTCAAATGAATCCAGGGGATCTCAGAGCCTTTTGAAGCTATGGTTCCAAGACTACCTAGCAAAAGAGAAAACATGCAGCATCTCAACCTGATTTCACCAAAGCAGATATGAGCAGCCGAACAACTATGCTCTCTACTGAATTCTGTCCAAGATTCTGCCTGTAAATTGATACCCTCAGGTCAAACTGATTCTCCACATACTGATGCCCTCAGGCCTGATACCCAGACTTGCAAACTGATATACACAGCCCTGCAAAGACACACTCTGACAGCACATAGCAGGCAAATGAGAGCCAAAACACCCCTATGTTGGGGTAGGGTTTCCCTATCCTATTTTGTCAGGAGCTAGGGTTTCACTACGCGCACAGTGGTTTCAAACAACATATAATCGGGTAAGCAACATGTCCTAGTTTGGAATGGTCACTATGGATTCCGAATATGCACTAGGTCGAATGGTCAAAAAAAATGGTGCCCCGGTAAAACCAGGGTTTGTGTTCCCGTCGTGGTAGAGCCCGCAACCGGTCAGCCTTATGGCACGCTTCTCGAAGCGAGCCTCCGGCAAACCGTTCAGGAATAGCATACGGCAAACACGATGTCCTAGACGCACCAATGCAAATGCAATGCAAAAAAACACATAAGTGTAGTCAAAACCAGATATCATGAGTTCGAGTCAAGTTCTTTAAATCCCCAGCAGAGTCGCCAGAAACTGTAGACGAGCCCTTGGGCCTTACTACAGTTCGGACTCAATTTGTGTCACGGTCCTGTATCTAATCTCGCGGAGTGCAATGCAAGACCGATAAATCATCAAAGAGTCCAAATCCGGCAAATCGTTTTTGAAAACAGATTTTTTGAAAGAAGTGCCAAACATGGACTGCTTTGCCAGATACAGAGTCGCCACCTAAATATTTTATTTTGGGAAATTTAGGAAACCCTGACTCGTTGCCTAAGGCCACGTGTCCGTCATCACCAAAGTTGCCTCGGCTCGGGAACTTGGATACGATTGGGGAAGGTCACTTCGTGAGCACCCCCGCTCGCCCGATCAAAGATTGGGCTCTACTATCCATGATATCAAGTTTTGAAAACATTATGCATTCTTATTCCAGTTATTAGCCTAGATTTACTACGTGATGCGCACAACATACAAGTATAAACTGGGTTGCCTGAATTGGAACGAAACATCTCATGTTTGTTTTGAAAACGGTTTGCTACTCGCAAGTAGGCTAAAATGTGGATTTGCCACCCTCAGGTGGGCTTAGAAAACATGATGGTTTGCCACTCTCAAGTGGGCTTAAAACTCACAATTGATGAATTGTTCTAATCCAAATAACCCAACCTTCACCCACAGGCACTCAGGCAGGTATATCACATAAGCAATTAGCCTCATGGTAAGCATGCTATCATGGCAGTCACTCACACACATGCGGGGATGCTAAAGCATAAACACTTACCGAGTATTCCAAGCCAAAACAGAAACTAGTTAGAAATCAATGCATGATCCTAACTATACAGAAATGCCTAATGCAACACATGCAAAAATGCAACTACAATAGGCTCGGCTATTCTAAGATGGCATATGATGATGCTACAGCTAACACGTATTCAATTTGGAATTGAAATACAAATGCAGTTAGTATGATGCACCGAGCCCTGGTGCATGCAAGACAGATGAATGATGCAAACATGCAAGCATAAGTATGCCAATTAAAACATGTCCTAATCTAACCATCATAAGGTGGTAAATAAAAGGGAGAAAGACGTGGGGTTGGAAGACATACATCGCACACACGCACACTTATTACAATTGTGCCCTCGCTCGGAGGGTCCGAAAGAATAATACAGTCCGAATAAATAATTAAATATTACAAAACCCTAATTAATTAACAAATTAACTAGGAAAGCGGATAAACTAGCATGCAAGCTTATGGACCGCCTCAGCTCTGTTCCGAATGATGAAAGATGCATGCTTGAGTTGCCTGGCGCGAAAATCCATTGCGATGCCCTGATTCGCCTCTGTTTGCAATTAATCCTGGAATGCCATGCCAAGCTCTGGAAGGCTGTTGATTTCTGATTTGCTGCAACAGAGGGCAAGAAAGAGGCACAACAAAGTATTTTCACATATGTATGCATGACTACTCTTCAAGGAGTGTAGTCCTCGATCCTCGTGCCACTAATCACGTATCTCGATGCATGATGGCCGAGGAGTCGAATTGCACGACTCGATGTGATATGAATGCACATGAAAACACAACAAGACCTAAACTCCATCATGGGTAATCCAGAGTGTCAGCGATCGGGAATTGAGACACGTTCCGTCACTCGGAGTACGAAACGTCCCTCGTTTCTCGTGCTTGGGCTAACTCCTATCCCAAACACAATGCAAATGAGAGGGCATACACAATGCGACTAACATACAAATTAGCATACGCAATGCTATGAAATGGCATACACAATGCTCGATGTAACATGTCATACACAATGCTCTAACATGCAACTCAGCATACACAATGCTATAGACCGAAATGACATACACAATGCATGATGGACTTACACCAACATGAGTGGACCTCAGCCACACTCACATCAGTGGCCATTAGATGAAAATGAGACAACCGAAATGCATGCACACATGCACAAATGCCAAGGACCGAACCTAAGGCATCAAATGCCACTCTACCAAGCATGGCAAGGGATGAAAGATGGCATACAAACATGCAATTATGACACGCAATGCAAGCTAGGGGCCCGGGTACCGAAACTATTAAAGTGCGTTACACTAGAGGTACCCAAAGCAATGCACCAAAGGCAAAACCAACCCCAAATAGACCTTAGGCAGGTCTGAAATAATGGGGAAATGGCCTAAAATGATGGCTCGGAATGTAACGGAATGGAGCTCATTCAATGGTCGGTAAATGAGGCATACAAGCCCGACTCTCAAACGCATTTAAAGAGATGAAAACATGGCAGCATGGCATTCGTATAAGCTTTGAAATTTGATGAAAAATGACCCCAAGGAATGAAAATACCTCAGTATATGCATGTAATGGATCTCAAAACTCAAAGCTAAGCATGGACCTTGAACTACAAGCATGCAAAACTAACATCATTCAACCACAAGACCCAAAAATAGAGCTAGGGCAGTCCAAAATAAGCACATTATCAGTTTAAGGCATAGCCAAAATATGCTAACATGAGGGGCTAAAACAACACGCAATCTAGGCTAGTAAGCATGGTTTATATGGCATGTACATGAAGCATAAGAGAGGTCACCAAACCAGCCAAGAATAGGAACATGATATGTCAAATAAACCCCAAATAACCACTGAAATGCGTCCAATGTATGCAAAAATGATGAGCTCCTTTGGAGGGCCATGTAAGGGGTTACTCAACACATACAACAAGAACACTTAACATGGCAAAACCAACTCTGGAAATCAATTATGACAGCCCTAAAACTCACCAAATTGGCCCTAAAATGGGCCAAGGAAGCGCGCAATGAAAGGCCCCTTTGAGAGGCCTTGAATGGAATTGTTCTACACATGCATTATAGACATAAAATATGGTCAAAGAGGCTCTGGACAGAGCTAAGGAAGACCTTGAAACTCACCAAATTGGGCCTAAAAAGTGACTTCACAACATGCAAGTAAGGGGCCCTTTGGAAGGCCAAAAGGGCCAACAAACAAAACAAGGAGAAAGGGGGTCACCCCCCTCTGATTTTAGCTCTCAAAAACACATCTAAGAGGTCAAACCAAGGCCAATGCAAATGCTCACATGCATAGCTCAAAACATGAGAAAATAAAGCATGAAAGGGGGTAGATGACCCCAAACAGAAAAATTCCCTTAATCAAACTTCAAGAGGGGCTCAAAATAAGACTTTTTTTAGTTCCTGGAAAATCTCAAAAATGCTTGTAAGTAAGGCTAAGACATCATGCAAAATAAGCCCTAAAAGAGAGATAAAGCATACAAGGATGTAGGAGACCTCAAACAGAAAAGTATCCTTAATCAAACTTCAAGAGGAGCTCAAAATAAGGAACTTCATAGTTTATGACAAAGTCCATAAATGCTTTCAAATAAGGCTAATCAATGGAGCAAAATAATGCAAGAAAAAGGGAAATGGAGACTTACCCTTGAAGAGCAGGTTTCCAGCAACTTCTGGACCAAGATGGGAGCTCCTTAACCTCTGCAAATCAGCTCCAACATGCTTGGATGGATGATGGAGGTGTTGTACCAAGGTTTGGTGTGCAAATGGAGCAAGAAAATTAGGGTTTGGAGCTTGGAATAGTGAGCTACGGAGAGAGAAGTGTATAAGCCTCTAACAAACTTGTTGAACCCTTGCAAATGAAGACAAGCCTCTCCTTTATAGAGGAGAGGCTCCAAAGCTTCTCTAAGAAGCCTCAAATATCCTCCATACACGTGTATGAAGGATGATCCAAATGCCTCCCAGCTGGCACAGTTGGATTGCATTTAGAGAGAGCAAAAAGCAAGAAGCAGGCCGACCAGTTCAAGTGGCCGGTAGGCCACTCCCCTTGGTCGGTCGACCAGGGGTCAAAAGGTTCAAAGAGAAATGCTGGCCGGCCACCCCAGAAAGGTGGCCTCCCAGATGAGTGCAACACAGCTGTATGGTGGAAAGCCAGAAAATGTGACCCAATAGAGAGAAAAACCAATTTTTTAGCAAGGTTCAAAAGGGTCAAGAAGAATTACTGGTCGGCCTACCCATATTGGTGGCCTCCCAGATAAGCACAACACAATAGTGGTATGAAAAGCCAGAAATTGTGGCTCAAAAGTGAGAAAAACCAGCTTTCTGTCAGAAAAATCGACTTTAGGAGATAGAAAAAGAACAAACTAGTTTCCAAGGGGAAAAGGTGGCCTCCCACCATACTACCACCTCCCTAACAATGAAAATAGGGTCCCTACCAAAAATGGATCAAGAGGGATGCAAAACAAGGGTTCGGGGGGGCCAAAAAGCGTAGTCCGGGGCCCCGAAAACAGGCTGTTAGGCATCGGAAGTGGCGTATGACCATGAAGGTGGTCTCCCGGGCCACAGTGCCCCTTTCAAGGGAGGAAACAAGGTGTGTGCCAAAAATCAGAGCAAACGGAGGTAGTTAAGCGGTCCCGAATCGAGGCACACGACCGACGGCTCTGAAAATTGAAAACTGGTCTCCAAACGGGAAAAATGACCTACGGCCACGAAACGTAGCCTACGACCACTAAGAGATGGTCTACGAGACCTCTCCCTCCCTTTGGGAAGAGAAAACAGAGAAAACAAGACCTGGTTTGCAAACCGAGGCAAAGCACAAAAGAGCCCCGAAGTCCGGAGGCAAGGCTCGCAGCCGAGACTCTGAAACCTCAGAATGAGCACAATATGCATCATCACCGAGCGCTCAATCAGTGACGTCTGAGTCTTAAGGTCGGTCAAAAATGGGGTGTCCACAGTTAGTACTAGGGCACGGTTCATTTAGCATACCTTATGTTTTGCATGTGTGCATCATTAATTTGTATTGCATGCACCGGGCTCGGCGCATCATACTAACTACATAAGTATTTCAAACCCAAACTTGAATACATGCTATTAGTTGCATTTCACATGCCATCCCTAGATTAGCCAAGCCTATTCTAGTTGCATTTTGTATGCAATGCATTAGTCATTTAACATGGACTTGGATCATACATTTGATTGCTAACAAGTTCCTTGTTTTGGCTTGGAGTACGATGTAAGTATTTATGCTTTAGCATCTCGCATGAGTGTGAATGATGACATGACAGCATGCTTACCATGTGGCTATGTGCTTATGTGATATATCTGCCGAAATGCCTGTGGGTGAAGATTGGATTGTTTTAGTTGGAACAACTCCTTAAAATCCATGTTTTAGCCTACTTGCGAGTAGCAAATTTCAAACCGATTTCCAAACAAACGGATATGCGATGCTTTGTTCCAAATTAGGTGATCTAGTCTATACTTTTGTGTTGTGCGCATCACATAGTAAGATTAGCTAATTAACCGGAATAAGAACACATAACATTTTCAAAACTAGATATCATGGTTAGTAGAGGCTGATCTTTGGATCGGGCGAGCGGGGGTGCTCATAGTTGACCTTTCCCTATCGTACCCAAGTTCCCAAGCCGAGGCAACTATGGTGATGACGGACACGTGGCCTTAGGCAAACGAGTCAGGGTTTCCTAAATTCCCCCATAAAAAATATTTAGGTGGCGACTCTGTATCTGGAAAAGCAGTCCATGTTTGGCACTTCTTTATCAAAAATCTGTTTTTCAAAACGATTTGCCGAATTTGGACTCTTTGGTGATTTATCAGTCTCATATTGCACATTGTGAGATCAGATTAAGAACTGACAACAAAACGAGTCCGAACTGTGGCATCGGGGGCCCGAGGACGCATCCACAGATAGCTACTAAAGAGACATTTGATTGTATTAACCTTGATGAGTAATGATGTCTGTGAGTTGAGTTGTAGTTATGCAATTCAGATAGTTACTGATACAATTTTTTTTTTTTTGCAGATGAGCATTTAAATAGTTGAGTTGGATTAAGCTTTTAGTAAATTTAATGCACATGGTACTACTTGTTCATTGCAGTGTGTCAAACGCATTGGCATAATACTTCATGTTTATTACCAAAAATACAAACGATGCATACTTGTTCATTAGAAAATTTTGCTAGAGTAATTCTTGTTCATTACAAAACAAGAAAAACATCAAAAGAGTACTTTTCTTCCATTACAAAATAACAAAACAAGATTACCATAAAACCAACTACCTATCATCTACTTGTCTCCTACGATTGTATGTTCTAAATGGAATAGAACCAGGCTCAATCTCATCGATTTGTTGACCTTGAAGAACACGTGTCATCCTCTTAATGGCCTCATATAATCTATTTGGCTCACGAACACTAGCATCATGGCCCGCCTCGATGATAGGATGCTCAATCCATAGTGCGTAATCAATATACTGCATTAAGAACAAATACAATTATAATTTAGTACGTGCCATCTTCAAAAAAAATGTAAACAATGTGTCCACAATATTGTCATACCTCAACATCCTGCATATCAGATCGACTATACTGTGCACGTGGGTCAAAACTAGACCAATGTGTGGGGTTCTGGATATATAAATGTGTGATACTTGTATATCACTACATGTATCCATCAACATAATCAGTTGGATGTTTGATTGGGTTACTCCTCCTCCGAGCAGATAAAACATGATTGTCCAAACTTTCCCATATCTGATCAAAATAATGATACATCATTCTATATCGGCCTACTGTGACACCTCTAACAGCACGAATAGAGTCAAGTGGCGTAGGTGGAATGGTTTGAACCCTACCAAACTGTCTAAAAACCCTTTCAGGATGATAGGGTTCAACTACATCCAAACACTTCAAACAACCAGTATAGAATGTGATCTCATGATATGGGTGATATTGATGACAATCTCGATATGGATCCCAAGTAACCTAAGAGAGAAACACAAATGAAGTCTTGATGAGTGATATGTAATGAAAACAATTAAATGAACTAATATTAATTAGTATACCTCATGAAATGCCAATCTGTCAAGCTCCTCTCGTAACACCTGTAAGTGTGATACTGTTGAACCAAATTCCTGATGAGGAGTCCATCGATGCACGTGAGGCAATTGTATAGTACATTCCATGTTTTGGTGAGGTTTAAATGGCTGAAAATACTCATAAATCCATGCCTCCAACAATGTCATGTAACCAGCCATCTATCGAGCAGCTGATCTTGTGGCAAATCCCAACTGTCGGTATAAATATACCAATGCAGCTGCACCTCAAGCATATGTATGAATATCAGTCAAATCCATCAACAACTGCAAGTACACACCACTCTTGTCGCTGAACAGTGTACATCCCAATAGAAATAGCAAATACGTCTTAGCGGCACAAGCTATGGATTCCTCGGTGTCTGAATCTTTGCAACCACTGAATTTGCTTTGTAACCACTCCAGCTTTACTAATTGTCCCTTAGTAGATGATAGCTTCTCAATTGCTTCAGCATCATTAACTCCCAAGGAAGCTACCACAAGTGCATGTGCCTGTTGATCTGTCAAAGTTACAACATTAACAGATCTACCTGTGATAGGGATCCCTAAGATGGTACCCATATCATCCAATGCCATTGTCATCTCACCAACTGTCACATGGAAAGTATTTGTCTCTGGTTTCCATCGCTCAACAAATGCAGATATGACAATCCTATTCACTAACCGATATGTGCGATGTACCAAAGAAGATAGGCCTGACTGCTGCACAATGTCTCTAAACCTTCTATTGTCGATTCTTGACCACCACAGCTACCCAAGAATCTTGGACACATGATTATAACACCTTAAGGGATTCCTCTCCCGCAAGTTAAGTAATAATTAACATAAATAATTTGGTTAATAAATAATTAAATGAATGACACATGAAAAAAATATATACTACCTTTTGCACCCATATAGCTACTGCAATATGTGCCTTGAAGCTCTTCAGTACTCATGGATCTGATGGCCCCCCAGGAAACGGACTAGTGAGTACCTCCTCAGCCTGATCAACATCAGCAGTAGCATTATCATCCCTTGAACCATTATCAATCACATCCTCTTCCAAGATTTGAAGTGCTTTCTCCAACACAATATTATCACCCCGACCTCTACCCCGACCCCGACCCCGACCTCGACCCCGACCCCGACCTCGACCTTGGTCAGGACCAGGATTTGTTAATGCACGACGTCGTCTCTCTAAGGCAGTGGGTGGAATATGCGAAGGATCATCCATTTCTGAAAATGAAATGGAAAATAATAAAGTTAACAGAAGTAACACAAACTATTTATGTTAAAATACCCACAATCATTCACATTCTTGTTTCTTTAAGTTTGAAATAACCCACAATGACTTGTTTTGTAAAATTGATTGGGACTGCATACCAACATTGGGTAACATCCTTGCTTTAAAAAAATATTTACAAAAAAAAAAGCAGTAGAATAAGCAATTCTAGTATAGCAAACATAGCACAGAAAGTAACACTCTATTTGATTATGTGAAAGCGCATAATAATTTGATTTTATGAAAGTATAGTGGCTATACAATCTATTTGAGTAAGAGGATTATGAGTAGGAGATTATAGATCGCAACACTCTATTTGATATGTGCAGAACTGGTGAGAAAGATAACACCTACAGTACTACATATGTTTGTTTCTCAACAAAAATGGTGAGTTTTGGTTGACAAACATGATGATTGGTTATAAATTCAGCTTATAGAAACGGAAATGCTCTTTCTCAGTATATATTAATTTATGAATATGAGTAGGTATATTTGTTTATTAAAACCATGCTAGCCTTGCTCAAAACGTGGAGTCAAGATCTCTGTGATTTTCATAAATGATTTGTAGGAACTAAAATTTATTTTATTTTATTTTTTATGTAATTTCTTCCAAATTCAAGTTGGTTACTTTGTTCCCACAGATATTCCCATTTCATCAGAGGAATTTTGTCTGACCCTCTTAACCTTAATGTTCAGTACAAGGAAATCAATAAGACACAAAGGGAAAAAAGAAAAAAAAGAAAAAAAAAGAATAATAGCTATTGAAGTACATACATTGAACATATTGTTAGTGTTCGACCTTCTAACATCTGAATTACTACTTAAGTTCGACACTAATAGATTTGAACATGTTGGATTAACACACATAGATCGGAAAAATCTGCTATGTTCTGAAAGTGCAAGATGAGAATACATGTTGTTCGATAGAAAATCGACGCTAAGATGTTTGGGGTTCAAATGTCCTAGTATCGAACGTTCGGAAACTGATTCATATCAACACAAATTTCATAGCAATTGGAGAATAAGTACATAAAACCCCTTAAATCTAAGCCAAAATGGAAGAAACTCACTATTGTATCTCCAATGTGGAGTTGTTTCCAACATGTGTTTGAGACCACTAAACGAATCGTCTTTGATGAGAAAAAAAAAAGTGTAATTGAGCAATGGTCTTTAACTGCGGTTTAACAGAGAATGGAGGGGAGAGATGAAAATCGTGGGTGGGCTGGGTGTGTGAGTGAGTGAGGGAAAAATTGAAAGATTTGGGTAGATTGTGGGTGGGGTGGTGAGTAAGGTAAGACGGAAGATTGTGTGTATATTGAAGGCAAAAACATTTAATTTATCAAATTACTAAAGTGTTGTGCCTTCAGTAGTGGTTTTCCTTGAAATAAAATTGTGTGTAATAAGCATTCAATATAAGGAATTTCTCATCAAAACTATTTTCACAAATGAGTGACCGTCTCACTAATAAAAAAAATATTCACTGGCTTATTACTTAGAAAACATTATTTAAATTAGATTTATCTGCTAATTTTAAATAATAATACATACAATAATAACAATAAATCAAAGCTATTAGTAAGTTCTTTGATCTTGTTCATGTTGATGGAATACTCCAAGTGACTATATACATATCATCCATTAGATGTTGTCGTTCATTAGCAACCACACAACAAATATTGACAATGTAGCAACTGAAAGCAGAGAAGCAAAAGAAAAATAAATATGCAACAATTTATAGCCCCAATTGCAGATCCATTAATCACGCAAAGAAAATAAAAACTAAATTTACTAACTGTGATGAATAAAACGTAAATTCAAAACCTTGGTGACAATAAAAAACATGGAAAGATTAATTTAAAATGTGTATAATTATATTCATTGTAACCACCAACCATAATAAAAAGTTTTTGGAGATTATTGTCATAAATTGAGGAAGACATGTAGATACTTATGCACGAGTCTAGGAATTTCAGAGACTTATCTGCTAATCGCCCAGCTACTAGCAGTTTAATTCCACTTAACTCTGAAAAAGAACTTAAAAGAAGACAACAGTAAGAGTTGAAAAGAGGAATTTCAAACATAATGAGACCCTCGCTCACTTTTATAGACTGTATAATAGAATAACCCTTAAAATGTTGTTAGAGAAAATGTATTATACTATTTAGAAATTTAGTTGTAAAATAAGGATTTGTTAATGCACGACGTCGTCTCTCTAAGACAGTGGGTGGAATATGCGAAGGATCATCCATTTCTGAAAATGAAATGGAAAATAATAAAGTTAACAGAAGTAACACAAACTATTTATGTTAAAATACCCACAATCATTCACATTCTTGTTTCTTTAAGTTTGAAATAACCCACAATGACTTGTTTTGTAAAATTGATTGGGACTGCATACCAACATTGGGTAACATCCTTGCTTTAAAAAAATATTTACAAAAAAAAAAGCAGTAGAAATTAAGTAGATTCTAGTATAGCAAACATAGTACAGAAGTAACACTCTATTTGATTATGTGAAAGCATAATAATTTGATTTTATGATAGTATAGTGGCTATACAATCTATTTGAGTAAGAGGATTATGAGTAGGAGGATTATAGAGCTAACACTCTATTTGATTATGTGAGAACTGGTGAGAAAGATAACACCTACAGTACTACATATTTTGTTTTCTCACAAAAAATGGTGAGTTTTGGTGACAAACATGATGATTGGTTATATATATCAGCTTATAGAAAGTAATGCTCTTTCTCATATAATTTAATTTATGAATATGAGTAGGTTATTTGTTATTGAAACCATGCTAGCCTTGCTCAAACGGTTGAGTCAAGAGTCTGTTGATTTTCAGTAAATGATTTATAGGAACTAAATTTATTTTTTATTTTTTATGTAATGTATTCTTCCAAATTCAGTTGGTTACTTTGGTTCCCACAGTATTCCATTTCATCAGAGGAATTTGTCTGACCCTCTAGCTAATGTTCATAACAAGGAAATCAATAAGACACAAAGGGAAAAAAAGAAAAAAAAGAAGAAAAAAAAAAGAATAATACTATTTGATAGTACAACATTGAACATATTGTTAGTGTTCGACATTCTACATCTGAATTACTACTTAAGGTTCGACACTAAGATATTGAACATGTTGGATAACAATAGATCGGACAAACTGCTATTGTTTGAAAGTCAAGTGTGAATGACATGTTGTTCGATAGAAATCGACCGTACAGATGTTTGGGGTTCGAAATTCTAGTATCGAACGGTTCGGAAACTGATTCATTCAAACACAAATTTCATGGCAATGGAAATAAGTACATAAAACTCTAAAATCTAAGCCAAATGAGAACTCACCTATTGTATCTCCAATGTGGAGTTGTTTCCAACTGTGTTGAGCACCACTAACGACGTCTTTGATGAGAAAAAAAAGTGTATTGAGCAATGGGTCTTTACCGGTTTAAACAGAGAATGGAGGGAGAGATGGAAAATCGTGGGTGGGTGGGGTGTGTGAGTGAGTGAGGGTAAAAATGAAAGATTGTGGGTAGATTGTGGGTGGGGTGTGTGAGTAAGGGTAAAGACGGAAGATTGTAGTGTATATTGAGCAAAACATTTATTTATCAAATTACTAAAGGTGTGCCTTCAGTAGTGGTTTGTCTTGAAATAAAATGTAGTGTGTAAATAGAGATATTCCAATAAAAGGATTTCTCATCAAACTATTTCACAAATAGTGAACCTCTCACTAATAAAAAAATATTCACTGGTCTTATTACTTTAAACATTATTTAAATTAGATTTATCGCTAATTTTTAATAATAATAATAATAATAACAATAAAAAATCAAGTCATTAGTGTTCTTTGATCTTTGTCATGTTGATGGAATACTCCAGTGACCTGTATACATATCATCCATGTAATGGTTGTCGTCATTAGCAACCAAACAACAATATTGCAATGTAACCAACTGAAAAGAGAAGAAAAGAAAAATAAATAGGCAAACAATTGTATACCCCAATTGCCAGATCCATTCATCACGCAAGAAAATAAAAACTAAATTTTAAACTGTGATAATAAAAACTAAATTCAAAATTGTGACAATAAAAACATGAGAAGATAATTTAAAATATAATTATATTCATTGTTAAACCACCAACATAAAAACTTTGAGATTATTGGTCATAAATTGGCTAGGAAGACATTAGAACTATCACAGTCTAGGAACTTTCAAACTTATCGCCTAATCGCCTAGTTACTAGCATTTAAGTCCACTTAACTCTGAAAAAGAACTTAAAAGAAGAAAACATGAGAGTTAAAAGAGGAATTTCAACAAATGAGACCCTCCCACTTTTATAGACTTATAATAAATAACCTAAAATGTTGGTTAGAGAAATATTTTATACTATTTTAGAATGTAGAAGAATAATATTTACATATAGAAAATTATATACAATGCTCTACATTACTCTACAACACTCTAGATAAATGTAGAAAGTTCTAAGAACTTCTAAAATTCTTAAGTTTTTTTTAGAGTCTTCAAGTGACGGACAACACCCAAATTTACATGACATCATAAACTTGAATGTTCAATTTGATATAATTCTTATAATATTTATAATTTAAGCTATATTCATTATTTAAATTTTTTTTTTCTAATCTGACAAATTTTTCTAAAATTGAGTACTCACAATTTCATTCAACCTAATCGCAAAACAAAGGGGATCAATTTCATACCCATATTTGGAGCCAAACAAAAAGTCTATTGCCATGGTTGGTATACCGCATACCTAAATGGGCAAAAATAGAGAGCTGGTACCAATTTGTGAGCCCATCAGTGTTTCAAAACTCAATATTGAGTTGATAAATCTTTCATGATTATTTTTATGGAATATTTTTCATGATATATAGCATTATTGATTTTGAAATAAAAAGAATTATAATACATAGTATAAATAAATGAAGACTAGATATGAATTATATATCAGAATCATACCACACACACACAAACAAAGCTCAATAATTAAGAATTCTCCATGAAGTCAAACACATGATTAATAATTTCGTACCAGCTAAATTTTTTTTATACTCATAGAAAAAAATCACAAAATTCAACATGTATAAATTCTGTAATAAATTTGTGTGTTCTGGACTTTTTCATGAACTATATCGCAGTCGCACTAAATGATCTACAAATGGGGCATTGACCGGTGTTTGGCAGCCACTGGAACACACAGTCTTTGTGAAACACATGCGAGCAAGGAGTTGTCGCAACCACACTACCTCTCTTAAACGTCTCCAAACAATCGAACACATATCATCTACCGATCCATTGCCATGAAATCTCTTCATCTTCATTGCAGCCTCAACCCGATTCATCCTCCTCCTAGGCTCTTCCTCTCTCACAAACGTACCAAGAATATTTTCCTCCATTGAATCACCACCACCATCAACATCAACATCAACATCAACATCAACATCTGCAACTTCTTGTACTTCTTCTTTGTTTCTTGACATGTAAACCTTGACGACGATGACAATTATGGGTTTTCTCGAGGAGGTTTGGTTGTTAATGTTGTTGAACTGAAAGCAACTGAAGAGGTAGGTAGATATGTCTTGGGCTAATTTTGGAGTGGTTTGGAAAGGAAAGAGTTGTGTTCTTGAAATCGCCATACCAAGCCACCATTCCATAGAGTCACGGTTGTTTAAGCATTCGTGGTCGAATACCATGATCTCGTGTTGTTTTGTAGATGTGTGGTGATTGGTAACAGACTCATCTTTGTACGCAGATACTCCCTTGATCTTGTTCTTGCCTTGTAACATGAATAGGCCTTGTGATTCTGACAGAGTGTTAGTGTTTAGTATTGTTGTTGTTGTTGTTGTTGTTGAGTTTTCGGTTCCACTTGAACACAAGAACATTTAGGTCTTCAACCTTTCCATTAACACAAGCCATCTCTCTCTGTATAAAGTATTTGCAGAGGCGGGTTTTTGTAAAAACAGAGAGACATGGATGAGTTATTTATATAGAGATTGAGATGTGTTGTGTTGGGAATTGTATTGAAGCTTTTTGTCAAGTTTCCTATTTTGTTTAGATTTAGATTTGGATTTGGATTTGGATTTGGATTTGGATTTGCTTAATAATCAATTGTTGGATTTTTGGGTTAAGGGGTTTGTTTGACATTCCTTATACTAGTTTTTTTTTTTTAATCTTATTTTATTTGGATCACATCATTTTTAGGAGATTCAGGGTCTTCTATATGGACCTCAGTTTGAATTGTTCAATTTTTAATATTTTATAAATAAATTATTTATGTAAAAAATTAATTAATTTGACATTAATAATTGGATAATTATATTATTGGATTATATTTGTTTTTGAAAAAATAGGTAATTGTTTTTTATATCATATTTATAGTTTATTTTTATAAAACGAATGTGATTTAAACATGTGCCTATTGATATTTATTAATTTCAAAAATTTCATGAATTAAATTATGAGGCACTTACCAATAAGTCTCATACACAAAAATCAAAATCCATCAAATCCCGAAACAAAATACTTGCACCAATTAGTCCTATATATTTTTAATTGTTACCAAAAACTCTTTTTTTATTTTTATTTTTATAACTTTAAAAATGTTGCTACATCCAACGACTTTCGTCAGACTCACTTGAATATTCAACATCACCGGAAAGTTGTTGGAGCATCATCGGAAGTTCGCTGGAGTATTCTGAACGTCACTAGAAAATGTCAAGAACATCATCGGAGATTCACCGAAATATTTAGAATATTGTCGGGAAAAAAAAAAGAATAAATAGAGAAATTATAGTTAAAAAACATAGCAACAACAAACAACAATGGGAAAATGTACATATTATTTTTTAATTTTTATAGGGTTTAAGCAAGTAATCTGTAATATTGATCAAATTGAAAAGTAAGCTTTGAAACTATAAAATGTTACAGTTTCAAAGCATTATTTTATTAAGCTAGAAAACATGTTATGAAACTGCAAAATTTTACAGTTCTAAAGAATGTTATGAAATTGTAAAATTTTACAGTTTTAAGGTATGATTCATTTCAGTACCAAAAAAGCTGAAACTGTAAAATTTTACAGTTTTCACTGCCTATAGCTAAAACGTAAAAACAACTTATTCAAAACTTAAAATTTTTCTTCATTAAAACAGAAAAATTAGACGTGTAACAGAGAAAAGGTAAAAAAATTGAGAAATCGAAGGAAAGAATAGATATAGAAAGAATATTGTACTCCGGTAACTATTTTTGGTTTAGATCTACTCAGAGATCTACATCAGATTTGAGTAGATCTACTCATCTTCTTTACTGTCGGTGGGGATGAAGTAACAAGTTGATGTCGGTAGTTGGTCGTTGTCGGTGAACTCCAATCAATGGTAGTCGTCGATCATCGGTGACTATATATTAGAAAGAAAAAGAGAATAAGGAAGGTGTGATCACCAGTCGTCGGACATGACAAAGAGAAGAAGAGGAAAACGAAGAAAAAAAGAAAAAAGAAAGAGGAAAACGTAAAGAATGAGAGAAAACGCAGAGAGAGAGAGAGAGGAAAACATATAGGGTATTTGGGTCTACTCAAAACGTTGTTAGATTAAATAGTGTACACATATTTCAAACAGGACCTAGGAGTAATTTTTAGGGTTGAGCAAGGAATCCGTAAAATTCGTAATCCGATCTAGTTTAGTGCAATCCAGTAGGTTTTGATTAGTTTTTTGAATTTGTGGTTCGGTTCCGAATTGAAAAATTAAAAATCCATAGTCTACAGATTGGTTTCGGATTGAACCCCATGGTTTCGGATTGGAATCGATCCGGACCGTATACAAATAGCCTATATTTATATTATACACCCTCTCGACATAGTATCTTCTCTTATTTCATATAAAACCTAAACCCAAACCTAGACCCGTATAATATCTTCTTCTATTGCTTTCGTTTGTGAGTTTTTAGTTTTAATTTGTAATGGTCTAATATTTATGGTGAAATCAGTTTTCTTATAGTTGTTTAAATTCTAGAACAGTATGTCGCTATTATAGAAAGACATGTTACTATTGTAAAATTAATATGATGCTTGTTTATGTTTTCATGAAATTAAAATGTTTTATATTTTTTTTGTTATTTAATTATGTGAATCTGTGGTCCTAAACCGATCCAATCCGTGTTTAAATGGATTGATTCGGATTGGTTTTATGATTTAAACAGATTGGATTGGTTCTAATTTTTTAGGAACCATAAATAACGAATTGGTCCTGATTTTATTCCAATCCATACCAATCTGAACTATGCTTACCCCTAGTAATTTTTCCTTAAATTATAGAGATTAAGACAGGATGGGCCCAAAAGGCCTTCAACTGGACCCTCAGTCCAACATTAATGCTACGAAATAATGGGGTTGTTAGTAGATTGAGCAATGATATAGAATTTCCATTCAGTTTTTATTTATTCTGTTTTTAAAGCACAAAAATAGTAGCTCCTGATGTACATAATTCGGGTAATTATTCAGTAATTTCGTAGTATAGATACGTGATATTCTATAGTATTATAATTGGTGAAAAATGTGGATAGGTGGGGTATTATGTTGGATAATTGAGAAATATGAGGAGACATATTGAATAATAATTGATTAGGGAGTATAAACACGTGGTACTCCGAGAATATTAAACAATTTTTCACAAAATACACAATTTGGCCAAATCTTTAATGTTGTAGAACACATTTTCCAATTTATTTTTGTTTTTTTAAATTTTTTGAATGAAATTATTTACTTATATTCTCAATTTTTTATCTTACAATTAATAAATATGAGTCAATATGTTTCAGACTTAATTTTTTGGAAAAATTAGTGAAACATCCCTTTTCAACTTTGTATAGTACGAGAGGTCTAAGATATCTTTTTTTATTAGCTAAGATCCCTCGATAAAATTTTTCTGTGATCATACTAGACAATTTTAAAATTTCTCTATGAAAATTAAAATTTTTCAGTGTTAGCGCTGAAATTTCTCTGAGTCGAGCCAAAATTTCTCTGAGTCGGATACAAATTTCTCTGTAAAAATGTTGAGGGACTTGAACTACTATGAAAATATTTTAAGTTCTTTATCTTATAAAATCTTAATATCAAGAATCTTAAAAAAAAAATTCCTACTTTTTTTCACTATTAATTTAAAAAATCACGTAAACAATGTCAAATATTTGCCCATTTTAAGGCTCATTGTAACCCACAATTACACAATAAACAAATATGAAGTAATTCTGTAATTCTGACAGAGTCTAAACACAAGAACTTTCACTAAATTTATTTTTTGGTATACTAGTAATAACAATAATAATAAATTCGTTGAAATTTAATTTAATTTTTATTTTTTTTGTAGTATCTTTTTCTTTGTTAAATATTATTTTTATTTATTATGTAATAATTTTGAAACACCATATGACATTTTGATTAGATGGTGCTCTAAACCAATAACATGGCCAATTTTTACAAGTGGCATTACTGACTCATCTTTTTGCTAGGTAATTAAAAGATAGGGTTTTTTTTTTTTAAGGTCCCTGGTATTAACATTTTATAGCATAAAGGACACCAAATATTTTCATCATGTCTAAGGTCCCTCAAGTTGATCCAGAGAAAATTGGTCCAGAGAAAATTAGTCTAGAGAAAATTGGTCCAGAGAAAATTAGTCCAGAAAAAATTCACATCACAGACAAATTTGGTTCAGAGAAATTTTGACTTTCCACAAATTTCTCTGATTTGAGAAAGGAAGGGAACATTAGAAAATTGATCCAGATAAAATTTCAAATACATGCACTTACATCCATTGTGGTTCAAGGTAAAACACAGAGATCAGCAACAACCCTCCCCAATATCAGCAACAACCCACCTTCTCTCTCTCTCAAGTCTCGAAATGTGTTTTAACCAAATTTTTCTGACTTCCGAATTTATCTCCAGAGAAATTCTGAATTTCTCTGGAACTGATATTGATGTTTGCAGATTCATCCACCAAATTTCTCTGGACAAAAATTGAAGACCAACCTCGTAGAAGCAGGTGTAGGTTGTAGAAAATGCAATCTAAAATGCAGATTGCTCTAATATGTGCAACACCAATGGAACTCTGTATATTGTGATTCAATCATAGTTTGAATGGAAAGGTTTGACAAAATGTTTCAACAAATAGTGAGGCATTAATATATGAAATACTGAGCAAGATTTGAAAAACTCAGCAAGATTCCAAAAACAATTTTGTAAAATTCAAGGATTTATAACAGAGGAGGAATAGTAGGTATAGCATATCAATCAACATAAGAACTGCAAATTTACAAGAGGATTTGGAAGTTTCATGAACATGCATGATAACTAGCTATATCAACATTACCTCTCCAGAGAAATTTTGAAATTTCTCTAAATCAATCTAGAGAAATTTTAGTTCAAACCCAGAGAATTTCTCTGGGGATACCGCTCACCACTTCAACCTTCAATTTTCCTCTGCTTCACGACCCTCTCTTTCACACACACACACACACACATATATATATATATATATATATACTGCACATAATCATTATTGCTTTGCAGCTACGTTTGTTATCTCAGTCCCAACAAGAAGATGCAACGTTTTCTAGCATCAAGGCCTAATTCCAAGAAACCAAATAGACTCAAAATTTACTTTCATTCTATAAAACAAATCAAGCCCCAGCAGTCCTCATTTTTTTTCCCACAAAAACTCCAAGTGACCCATTTTCAAGCCACAATCGTTTCAGAGTCTCCGATTCCTTGTTGAGCAACCAAATTGCAGATTTCAAAAGGCCGTGGTGGATGAACCCTCCATCGAACATTTGCATGCCCCAAGCCGTTGTCAAGAAGGAGCTTGTAGTCGCTCTCTTTGATCAAATTAAGGCCACGGATGGCTAGAACAATCTCGCGGTGGTAGTGGTCGAGGTAGATGATGTCGGGAGGGGCATTGCCGTGAGTCTGCTGGTAGATGAGGCGCTTGATGACACAGTCGGGGTTGAGGTGGTAGCCGCTGGATGGAGGGAATTGGGGGTGGCGGAGGTCGTCCTCGTAGACGGCGAGAATGAGGCGGCAGATGCGGGGGACTTCCTTGAACTCCTGAGAATGGAGAAGTTTAGAGAGAGAGAGAGAGAGATGAGTTTTGATTTGGTAAGGTCAAATTTCTCTGATATATGTTTAGGGATCTTAGACATCAAAAAATAATTTTGTAGATCTCTTCTATTACAAAAAATGAGAGAGAGATCTTAGACCAATTTTTCCTAAAAGATATGTCTCACTTCAAGCGTATTGTGATTTCTTGTTGATTAGAAGGAAGTACTACAAAGATATCATTGGTAACGATGATCGTTTAACAATTTTTTCTACATTTTTATTTAATTTTTTTTACTATTTCAAAACGCAAATTATTGTGATTCAGAATTATAAAAATATCACTGTCATATTATTGTGTATATATTTAAAATTTATATTTGTTTGTAAATTATTATTATTTTTTTGTCTAATAATGGTACATTGACATTGATTGTTCAAACGGAAAAACATGATTTCTTTTTTGTTTGGGGAGAAAATGCAATTCAGTGTAGCAGTAGGAAAAAAAATATAAAATTTATGTTTTAAAACAAAATACCTATAATGATGATTTTTATTTATAAGTTTGGCATTATTACACAATTTTTATGGTGATATTTGTATTAATTTTTGGCATGAAAAAATTGTCAACCAACAAAAATGGCTTCATTAATAACTCAAAATTTAAAAACTTATTATTAAATTTATTTATTTTCTTCTCATAAATTACATGTTCGAATTAATGAACAATTGAGATTTTTTCTTCCCACATTCAGTTTTATATTTAATTTAAAACTCAATTAAGTGTAACATTCTTTAAAGAAAGAATTCAAGATTTCATAATTTTGAAAGCAAGAAAATCATAATCCATAATACGAAAAGAAAGACAGAAAGACTAGATATGAACCACGTACATCATAATCATAACACACACACAAACACAACTTAATAATAAAGAATACTTTATAAAATCAAAGAATTGATTAATTCAGTTTTCCGTACATAAATCAATAATAGAATCAAACACGACTATCAATCCTATGATCCGATTTCTGTGTTGTTAGATTTTCTCACGAACTACATCTCAGTAGTACAAAATGATCTACAGAGGGGGCATTGACCGGTGTTTGGGAGCCACTGGAAAACACAGTCTCTGTGAAACACATGCGAGCAAGGAGTGGTCGCAACCACAATATCTGGCTTAAACCTCTCCAAACAAATCGAACACTTATCATCATCATCATCTACCGATTCATCGCGATAAAATCTCTTTACCTTCACCGCAGCCTGAACTTGACTCAACGTAGCAAGAAGAATCTCTTCCTCATCTGTTTTACCCACAAAGAACTCTATCTCATTCGAATCACCATTAACATCTGCGATTTTTCGCTTCTTAGCAATAACACCACCATTACCTTCATCTTTGCTTGATGAATAATGGGTTGGCAGCGAAGGCATGGTTCGAGTGCAGCCGATTCTGAGCATGTAAACGTGGACGAGGATGAGGATCATGGGTTTGTTCGAAGAGGTTTGGTTGTTAATGTTGTTGAATCGAAAGCAACTGAAGAGGTGGTTAGATATGTCTTGGGCTAGCTTTGGAATGGTTAAGAAGGGGAAGAGTTTTGTTGTTGAAATGGCGAGAAGAAGCCAATATTCCATGGAGTCTTTGTCGGTTAAGGTTTGGTAGTCGAATTTGATGGTGTCTTGTTGTTCTGTGAATGTGTTGTGTTTGGCAATAGAACCATCTTTGGCTTGAGAGACTCGTCTGATCTCGGTCTTGACTCGTAATTTGAAGAGGCCTTGTGATTCTGATACCTTTGGGTTAATTTTGATGTTGTTGTGCTTTTGATTCCACTTAAAGACTCGAACATTTAAGCCTTTGATTTTTCCATAAACGCAAGCCATCTCTCTGTCTAGAAAGTATTTTTGAAGCAGGGGAATGGGAGGTGAGAGTTTTGTGAAGAGAGAGAAGCATCGATAAGTCGTTTATATAGAGTAGAGAGATATGTTGTGTTTTCTAATTGTATTGAAGGTTTTGGAAACTTTTCTCTTTTTTTTTTTTTTATGGATCCCAATCCCACCCAGATGGGGATTGTGTTTGGATTTGGATTTGGATTTGGATTTGGATTTGGATTTTGGGGAAGTATTTGGAACCGTTAGAATTGCTGATGGATGGGACTTACCATGTGCACTTCCATACACGCAATAAATGCTCTGTGATGGAGAAATTTTCCTTTCAGTTTATCCTTCAACTGATTTATTTTTTGAATAATGTTTTAAATATCAATTACTATATGAATTATTGTATCAATTGATGATGTAGAATAATTTAAGATATTTTTTATATTTATAATTTTTATAATGAGTGAGCTTAATAATAAAATCATAACTAATTAATACATGTAGTCCTACTCTTATTTTATTTTTTTTCTCAATTTACAAACAACTCCTTAATAGAATATTTAGCATAGGTTATGATATTAAGCGGTTGTTTATAAATTGAAAAAAAGATAATTTATATTTGTGCTTTTTTTTTATTTTAGCTTTTAAAATTTAGGATAAATTACAAATACACCTACTGAGATTTGTTTAAAATATAAATTGTTCCCTATGGTTTGAAAAATTATAAATTGTAAGTGTAAGGTGTAAGTATAAGTATAAGGTGTAAGTGTAAGGTGTAAGGTGTAAGTGGGTTGCATGTGGTGTGCAACCTCAAAAAATGTGTAAGTGTAAGGTTTAATTTTTTACAAAAGGTGTAAGTGTAAGGTGTAAGTGTAAGGTATAAGGTGTAAGGTGTAAGTTGCACATCATAACCAAACCCATACACCTACTGAGATTTGTTTAAAATATAAATTGTTCCCTATAGTTTGAAAAATTACAAATACCTCCTTGTTAAAATTTTTTATTTAACATAATTAATTAAAAAAATAAAATTCATAATTACTCTTCTATAGAATAATAAATTTATCTAAATTGTTAATTGAAACATATTTCTAATATCATTAAAAATTATTAATTGATTTGATAATTTATTAATAAAAGGGACGATTTGTTATAAAATTAAAAACCTCAAGAGGTGGAATGTAATTTTCAAAACAATAGGAGGAAATTTGTATTTTAATCAAATCTCAGTGGGTGTATTTATAATTTATCCTAAATTTTATTTATTTTTTTACTTTATATTTCAAGTTTTTCTCAATTTATTTTTAAAACTAATTTCTTTTTAAATTTAGACAGAACATATCACGATAGCTGTCATATAATATAAAAATATATTATTATATTGAGATTTGAATTTGTGTCAAATGTATGAGTTATATATAATAAAATATTTTTATATCACGTAACTGTCAATGTGTCATTTCTAATCTAATTTTTAACAAAAATTAACTTTAGGAGTAAATTGGAAAAAAAAAAATTTAAATATAAAAGCCTAAAGTGAATAAAAACTAACTTTAAAAATCAAAATGAAAATGGGACTAAACATAAAGATGCAAAGTGTAGTTTACCCATTGAGAAACCATAGAATTTCCCTTCCGTTTTTGTTTATTCTGTTTTTCAAGCACAAAAGTAGAAGTTCCTCATGTACAATACGCAAATTTGGCCAAATCTTTTCCTGTTGTTGTAGAACACATTTGCCTATCTTTTATTTTATTATTATATTTTTTGTTGTTAGAATGGGAAGAACCACTACTCCAACATAAAGCCATTTTAGACAAAAATAAATAAATAAATAAATAAATTAGATACATTCCAAATATCATGTGATTGTTTACTTGTATTCTCAATTTTTTTGTCTTACAACTAATAAAGGTAAGTCAACATGTTCTACATAAAAAATAAAATTAAAAAATTCACTACATAATTAATTTGAAACATATCACTTGAATAATCTCAAATAGTTGCCCATTTTAGACTGAATCTAACCTACAATTACACAGAATAAACAAATATCAAGTAACTCAAAGAAAGTATTGCTGGGAGTCTTAACAGAAAAACCTTCAATTTTATTGTTCGTCGCCCTTACAGATTTGAACTTCAGGGTTATTGAGTTGGTTTCCTATCTATTTTCTTTCCACAAAAATACAACAATGCACATAAGAATATACAATGAAATTAACAGTGGTGATCACCCAATTTAATAACTTATAGGTTGGCACATACACAATATGTGTGCACTTGAACACACTCAAAAATAAATAAATAAATACACATAATAATAATAATAATAATAATAATAATTTAATAAATTCGTTGAAATTTAATTTTTTTGATGCTTTTCTTTGTAATATCTCTTTGATAAATATCATTTACATTTATTAGGTAATTATTATTCAATAGTTTCAAAATACCACATGACATTGATTATGTGGTGCTCTAAACCAATCATATAGCCAAAAATTTTATGAGTAGATTACTGGCTCATCTTTGGTAGGTAGTTAAGAGATAAAGTATGACTCATTTAGTGTGTATTGTGATTTCTTATTAGGTACCATGTAAATCTCATTAGTTAGGAGTATCATGAAAACTATGTCATCTAACAACTTGGGTCAGTAAAAGGGCAGTGTAGTCAAACAATGGATCGAGAGAAAGAGAGAGTGAGGAGCGGTGGTGGCTGGGTGCCAGTGATCTACGGGAAGCAGAGGCATCGCATGAGTAGCAGTAGCAGACTAGGGGCAGAGCAGATAACTCTCTTTGTTGACCATCTTCCATGCTCTATGAGCCCTAAGGGTTTGTTTTCATTGTTTTCCAAGTTTGGGGTAGTGAAGGATGTTTATATTCCCAACAAAACCAGGAAGGCTACCCGTACCAGGTTTGGCTTTGTTAGATATAATTGTTCGGTAGCTGCGGATGTGGCTGTTCAAAAGGCCAATGGGTTATGGGTTGATAATATGTCCATCTTTGTCAAGAAAACGGATTATCATAAAAACTTTGGCTCTAAGAAGTTTCAACCCAAGGCGAATACTGTTGCTGGGAATGAAGTTGCTGGCCGTAAGTTTGTCTATATGACTGATCGATCAGTTAGAGGTGCCCTAGGCAAGTCCTATGCAGACATGGTTAAAGATGGAGGAGGGGATGGGCTGGTTGTGATGGGTAATAAGGAAGGCAACGGATGGTTGTATGAGAGTGCTATTGTTAAACTGAAAATGGGGTGTGATTTCCTTGATTTTGAGAATATAGTCCATTTCATTGGGTCTGAAGATATTGCAGTGAGACGAGGTGGGAGCAAGGATGTAGTGCTAACATTCAAATCGGTCGAAGATATGAAGGTGAGAACGAAACAACTGGATGTGTGTCTCAAGGAGTGGTGTTGTTCTGTAATGGAATGGAGACGAGGCCTGGTTTTGGACCAAGAGAGGACTGTCTGGTTGTGTTGCTATAGGGTACCCTTGAACTTATGAAATGTTAACACGTTCGAAAGTATTGGGAAGCTGTGGGGTGAAGTGGTTAGCATTGCAGGTGAAACATCCTGTATGAAGTCATTTGAATGTGGGAGAGTGAGGTTACTCACCAAGCATATGGGGCTTATTAATAATGTAGTGAATCTTAATTGCAGGGGTGCAATTTTTCCTATTCGGGTTGCTGAAGAACAAGTAGTGGTGACTAATTTTGTTACAGAATTGTGTAAGTGCATGCTACATTTGAGGCATGATGACTGCAGTTCAAACAAGGAGACCCTCCATGGATCTGTTGATGGAGTTTTGGAAGATGGAAATGATGATGAGGTGGCAGTTGATGTGGATGGGCTAGGAGATAACTTGAAGGAAGTGGTAGAGGTTGATAGGTCCAATGAGATCATGGAGACTGACATGGCCCTGAGAGACGGTTTGGTGTCCACATCTATGGTGGAGGAGACAAGTGTTAGTGGCTTAGGGAACTCAAACGTTGTTTAGGCATGCAGAGTTGAAACGGCTGGAACTCCCAATTGTACTATTGATGGACATTTCGGAAATGATTGTAATGCTGGGCACATTTTTGGGCTTGGTGCATGTGTATCTCAGTTTAGCAGGCCCGAGGAACAGATAGAGGTGGTGGTTGATTTAGCCCAGTATGTTGGGCCTAATCTTGAGCCTAGCCCAATTGCTTCTAATGTTGGTATTGTGGGCCCTAAAGGTATGAAACATGGCATGGATTAGGAACTTATTATGAGAGAGGAGCATGGAAGTGAAGTTCCTAATTGGAATCGGCAATGGGGAAGGAACTCTTGGAACCAAAATTGTAGAAGGGTAAGGAAGAGGGCAAAATTGAATCCAGAAGAGAGAAGACTAGTTCGAAGGATGGCAAGAGGTGTAAGGTATGTAAGGAAAGCTTATCCACTGTCGAAGGAAAGCTTATCCACTGTCGATTGGGAGCTAGCACAGAGGAGCTCTGTTTAGAGCAACGTCGTTGGCCTTGTCTGCTCCTTCTTTAAGTGGGATCGGCACAAGTAGAGATCGCAGGTTTCAGTTGTCTAGCTTGGTAAAGTCTTGGGGCTGAACTGCAATGGTGCTGAGGCCGAAGTCTTGCAATGATGTGTGCATTTGGAACATGTTGATAAGGATCGAGCTGCTCAGCGGGTTGGAACTGCTTCGTAGTGAGTAGTTTAAGCTGGAGGTATTAGGAGTATTATTTTTTGTAATGATAATTTTGTCTTGGAATATCAAGGGCATGGGTAGAGCTGGGAAAAGGCATAGAATAAAGGATGTTTTTAGAAAAAAGAAAGGTGGATGTTGTGTTCATTCAAGAAACTAAAAAAGCAGGGATGGTTGAGGGTATGGTTCGCTCATTATGACCATGGGAGGAGATGGGTTTTTTAGCTGTAGAATCAGAAGGAACAGCAGGGGGTTGTTGTGTGTTTGGCGACCGTCGGTGTTCTTAATGACTTCTTGCTGTAGCAATAGAAATGTCATCCTACTCTCAAGTACTCTCCTTCCTGATTTTGAGTGTGTGTCGGCCAATGTTTATGCACCTAATGATGTTGCTAGAAGAGGGCACTTCTAGCATTTTATTGTTAGATTTAAGTCCAATTTTCAGAAGCCATGGTGTCTGGGAGGGGGGATTTCAATGAAGTTAGAACCTTAGGGGAACAAAAAGGTTGCCTTAGAAGGGACAGGGGAATGAAGGATTTTAATGACTTCGTTGATCTAATAGAGGTCACAGAGCTACCTCTACTGGGTAGACAGTTCACCTGGTGCAATGCTGCGGATGGTGAAAAATGGAGTAAGCTAGATAGGTTCCTCTTATCTCCTGAATAGGTCCATATGTTCAAATTTAAGTTCTGGGGATTGCCTAGGTATGAGTCAGATCACTGTCCAATTGTTTTAATAGAAGATGTTAGAGATTGGGGTCCAAGGCCATTTAGATTCATTAATGCATGAGTGTTGCACCCTCAATTCCTCTCATTTGTTAAGCAGTCTTGGGAAGCCTTGGGTGTATCTGGAGGGGTTGGATTTGTCATTTCTTCTAAGCTGAAAGCTCTTAAGTTAAAACTAAAGCAGTGAAATGCTGAGGTGTTTGGGGATATCAAGCTTAATTTACAGGTTACGAAAGAGGACTTACACAATTTGGAGCTGATTGCGGAATCTAGATTACTTGATGATTCGGAAATGGAAAGAAGGAAAGGTATTGAGAGGGGAGGTATGGAAGTGGAGCACAAGGGAGGAGTGGCTATGGCTGGAGAAATCTAGGATGCCCTGGGCATTAAAGGGGAACAAGAATACTTGGTTTTTTCATACCATGGCTTCGTACAAACAGAGCAAGAACCTGCTCAACTCTCTAACAGTTGATAGGAATCTCATTGAGGATCCTGAGAAGCTGAAGGAAGAGGTTTTCAGGTACTTTAACGGTCTATTTTCTGAGAATTGGAAAGTGAGGCCAAAGTTGGTAGGCCAGTTTAAGTCCATTGGTGGAACTCCAGAAGTCCAGTTGATTGAGTCTGAATTCAATTCAGAAGAGATTTGGGAAGCTGTTAAACTGTCTGAAGGGAATAAAGCTCCTAGACTGGATGGATTCAATCTGGCTTGCATTCAAAAGTGCTGGGAAGTGTTTAAACCTGACATTGTTCGGTTTTTCAATGATTTTCATAGGAATGGAAGGTTGTCTAAAGGTGTAACAAGTTCCTTTGTGACTTTAGTTCCTAAGAAGGAGTGCCCTAAGGGACTCACAGATTTCAAGCCAATAAGTTTGATTGGCTCAATCTACAAAATTCTATCCAAAGTGTTGGCAAACATATTTAAGTAGGTTGCTCCTAAGGTTGTGAGTGTAGCTCAATCTGCCTTCCTCAAAGGTAGGAATATCTTTGATGGAGTCCTGATTGCCAGTGAGGTGGTGGACTGGTAGAAACAATCTCACATGAAGGGTTTAATCTTAAAATTGGATTTCGAGAAGGCGTATGACTCTGTGAATTAGGATTTTTTACTTTCTATGCTTACGAATATGGCGTTTGGTCGCAAGTGGGTTAGCTGGATGAAAGAATGCATATCATCTGCCAAGGTGTCTGCATTGGTTAATGGATCTCCAACTCCCGAGTTCACTCCAGAGAAAGGACTTCGGCAAGGTGATCCACTATCTCCTTTCCTTTTTAATATAGTTGCTGAAGGTCTTAATGTTCTGTTAACTAGAGCTAAGGATATGGGCCTAATCCGAGGAATTAAGTTTGGATCTGGTGGTGTTGTCTTATCACATCTCTAGTTTACTGATGATACAATTATTTTCTATGAAGCGGACTGGTATGAAGTCTCAACAATTAAGAGAATCCTTAGGTGTTTTGAGCTCATGTCTGGCCTAAAGATCAACTTTCACAAAAGCAGTGTTAGTGGAGTGGGTGCGGCAGATGAGTTAGTGTTTGATTTTGCAGCTAAACTGCATTGTTTATGTAAAAAGCTACCTCTTACCTATCTTGGTTTGCCTTTGGGGGCTAGCCCTAGGAGGAAGAGCACCTGGAAACCTGTTATTGACAAATTTAAGGCTAAGCTGGTCTCTTGGAAGAGGAAATTGTTGTCCTATAGGGGTAGACTCACGTGGTTAAGTCTGTCCTGTCAAGTTTGCCCGTATATTATTTGTCACTGTTTAAACTACCTGAGGGGGTGGCAAAAATAATTGATAGATTACAAGCTAATTTTCTTTGGGGAGGCTCTGTATCTGGGAGAAAATTGCATATGGTGAAGTGGTCGAAAGTAACTAAAAGTAGGGACCAGGGTGGGCTGGGAATCAGGAAGACTAAGGAGTTTAATGATTGTATGCTTTCTAAATGGTGGTGGAGGTATGGCACTGAGGATGCGGCGCTATGGAAACAAATTATTTGTGCTAAGTACCTTGCTATTGGAGGGGGTTGGGTTCCTTTTTTGGAGATATGAGTAGAGTTTCAAGGCTTTGGTAGGATATATTATCAGTTGTTGTTAGTAATTCCCAACTTGGGAGCTATTATTTGTCAAATATTGTGGTCAAGGTTGGGAATAGGGAGATAATCAAGTTCTGGACGGATACATGGGTGGAGGGGACTCTGTTTAAGGAGTCAGTTCCCTAGACGCTTCTTGTTGGCTCTAGAGAAGGAGGAATCTCTGAGAATGGTTTTTGATAGAAAATGTAGAGTTGGTGATTGGGTGTTATCCTTCTGTAGGCCTTTACGAGCATGGGAGGAGGTTGAGGTGGCTAGGCTGAAAACTATCCTTGATGCAGCTTCGCTTCCTGTAGCTGTCTCCAGTGATTGGCTTTGTTGGATTCCATCTTCGTCAGGTTAGTTTTCTATTGCATCTGTGTACAACAGGTCCTTAGATCTGGTTGTTTCTGCTATCCCTTCCCTTATCTGGTCTAATTCCTTTCATCCCAAGTCCCAATTCTTCACTTGGTTAGCATGGAAGGGTAGGATTAAATCGGCTGCTTACTTACAAAGGATTGGTGTGTTAGGTGTTAATGCTAGTGTCTCTTGTATTTTTTGCAACTCAGAGGCTGAAACACTTGATCATGTGCTCCTTTTTTGCCCTTTAGTTTGGAGAGTTTGGTCTCATTTGGTGTGTTGGTGGGGTTTGTATTAGGTGATGCCTGGGTCGGTTGAAGGCCTCCTCCTCTGGTGGTCTAGATTTAGGTTCCCGAAGGTAAGCAGGCAGATATGGAGGTCTGTACCCCTTCTTGTCTTTTGGGCTATTTGGAAAAGTCGGAATGAATGTAAGTTTCAAGGGGCCCAACCTACTTCCTAGTTGGAATCTCTAAAGGAAGCGATTAAGATTAAGGCTGTTATGTGGCATAAATATCATTCTCCAAGATGTGTGTATTCTGTCCAAGATTTGGTCAATAACATTCACCTTCTCAACCATCATCCAGTTGGTTGTTAATCCAGTGGTGCAGCTGGGTTATCAGTTCATCAATTAGTGTTGTTGGTCTGCTGTGTTGGTTGGGACTGGTGGCCTGGTGTATGCTTGGGGTTGTTGCTTTGGTTCTGCTGTCCTGGTCTGTTGTTTGCTTATCCTGGTTGTTTTGTTCTTGCTTTGTTGCTTGTTGTGTTGTTTGGTTGGAATCTCTCCAATAGGGGAATGAGCTTGGCTGTTTTCTTTTTTGAGCTGCTGCTCTTGCTCCTTTCTTCCTTTTATTGTTGCATCCTTGTAAGCTCTGTTTTTCTGATTTCTTCAATAAAGTGTTATTTGCTGATAAAAAATAAAAAAAAAAGTCATCTAACAAGTTTTCCTACTCAACATTTTTAGTATTTCAAAACAACCATCATTGTGATTAGAATTATAAAAATGTCACTATTATATCATTTTGTATATATTTAAAATTTGTAATTATTTGCAAATTATTATTATTATTTTGGTCTAATAATAGTATGTTGACATTGATTATTTAGGCTTGGTTTGGGATCTTTGAAAAAAGATAAAAAAACAAAAAGTTACTAAAAAAAGTTAAAAAGTTATCGCTATTCACCAAAAAAAATTATAAAAAAATTGTTTTTATACAAAAAAGGTACAAATCACGTTGACGTGAGTTGCCTTTTGCTGACTTTGGTGAGAACAATTACACAGGTAGAGGCAAGCTTAAGGACGGTGTTGTTCGGCTTGTGGAGGCCTATCACGTGTCCTGTTTTGATAATCTGAACTGTTCAATGTGTAGAACTCGTCGAGTACTATATGCCTGTAAAACATCACGTTGATCGAATATTGCTAACTACATGATCAAATCAGTTTTGTATAAAAAAAAATGGATGGTATTATAGTTAACGGTTGACAAAAAACTAATCCGATCAAATAGCTATCAATATCTGATCAACGTGATTTTTTACAAACGTATAGTACTCGATGAATTCTACACATTGAACGGTTCTGATTACAAAAACGAGACCTATGGTGGCCCCCACGAGCTGAACATCACCATCCAATTTAATGGCCGAAAAAGAGGCAAGCGTATCCTATATGCTAGTCTGCCACAGCTCTGCCCAGCGTACGACCTATTTCCCTCTCCCTTCTTCTATACACTAAATTATACAATTTTTTAATACACATTTTTTCATAAAAAGTCAAAAAGTTATCCCAAACAACCATATTTTTTTCCTCAATTTTTTAGTTCAAAAAGTCAAAAAGTGTACTTATTTAGGACATCCCAAACAATTCCTTAAATAAAAAACACATGATAAATTTTTTTTTAGGTGGAGAAAATGCAATTCAATGTAGCAGTCACAAAAAATTATATTTTATGTAGGAATTTTATTTTAAAACAAAATACTTAAGGTAAATTACACTTACCTCTCCTGAGGTTTCTGACAATTACAGAGATCTCCTCTATAGTTTTAATGATTACACTAACCTCCCTTGTTTTTGAAATTATTATCAAGATTTCTCTACTGTTAGACTATTTAACATAATATGTTGATGTCATACTGATGTCATACCAAAAAAGATAAAATTGTCCATTAATTATTTTATCTATTCAAATGAAAATTTTCACCACTTCCCCTGAGGTTTTATATATATATTATCAAAAACTCATACATACTTTCCATTATTTAATAAAATTCTTAAATTTCATGCAATATTAAATAAAATATTTAAATTATTAAATCATTTAATGAAAAAAAAATTAATTTTTATTGATAAAATACTTAAAAATAAATAATATCTCTAAAATTAATTTTAGATATATCCTAACAATTTAATATAAGACTTATTTCACACCATATAAATAACCTAAATTTATTATTTTAAGTAATGTATTTATTATTTGATTTTTTTTTTTTGAAGTTAAAATAAATAGATTTATTTTTTTTTCCCGGCAATTGCATTACTTATTTATTCATAAGTAAAAAAAATTATTATTTTATCTTTTTAAATCATATATTATTCTCAAATATTAATTTTTATCTTTGAGTCATTAAAATTAGCCAATGCATATTTAAAAAAACTGAAGTTATAATATTTCTTACATGATTAAAAAAATTAAAAAATAGAAATAGAAATAAAAAAATTTAACCACCTCACAATAAATTAAAATTAGTTAATAGGAAATGAAAGATTAAGAAATCATTTGAGAATAATAAACTGTTACCCAAAAGACAACATAAAATGGGGTGAATTATGTTTTTACAAATAAAAATAATAACACCCTAATAAAAATTATGACTAGCGCAATAGATAAATATAATTAATGAAATAAAAATAATTAAAACAAGTATTCTAACAATTATGTCAATTAATGATTTTAGCACAATAAAAATATGAAATATAGCTATGGCAATTTAAATAAAATAAAGAGATAAGAGAGAGAGCGAGAGGCAAACAAATTTATAGTGGTTCGAGTTCAACTCGGCCTACATCCATTCCTCAAGCTTCACTTGGGATTTTCCACTATTCTCTAACTTCACAGGGTGCTAGCAACATTTTCACAGATGGAGCAATCCTCCACGGATTTTACACAGACTTTCTAAGTCAAGAACACTGAGTGTACTACACTCTTACAATGTTGAAAAGAATGTGTTTTTGTTTTTACAGAAAGCTACAAGAATTATCTCTCAAAGATAGATATAAAAATGAAGCTTTGATTTTTTTATAAACCTCACACAAGAAAGATGGGTTTTAAAGCTATACATGTCAGTGTATAATTTTTGAAAAATGATGTAAACAAAAATTGAAGAACACTTCTCAGAGAATTTTTCAGAGGATAGATGTGAGTGAATATAGATCAAAGAATATTTTTTGGTTTTTTTAACTTGTTTACATTAGAGGCTTTGGTATATATAATGAAACTTATAGCCGTTTATAGCCGTTGTATTCATTTGAATATCTTCCACTCTATCATTACTAATTTGAATATCTTCCACTCCATCATTATTAATTTGAATATCTTCCACTTGAACCTTTTGGCTTGCTGTTGTGCTGGACTGTTTGAACCTTTGTTTTAGGCTGTTTCAACCTCTGATTTAATTAAATATTAAATACATTCTAACAACATTTAGGATAAAAGTTTTAGGTAAGAAATAATGGGACAAAATAAATTTTGATTCTATTTTTCTCTTTCAAATAAATTATCAAAATAAATTTTGATTCTATTTTTTTCTTCCAAATAAATTAAAAACATAATTAAATAAATCATCAAAATAAATAATTCTAACAATCTCTCCCTTTTTGATGATGGCACACAATGATGTTTTGATTTGATTTGGGAGTAAGAAAAACTCCCCCTCAAATCATGCTCATTGAATTCATTTTTAAATACATAGGTTAGCACATGTGTAATAAATAAGATTTAATTAGAGACATGATATGAGACTAAGATATCAAACTACAAATACATAATCATCATATTAGTTTTCAAATAATACCATAATACATAACATCATATAATTTCTCCCCCTGTGACATTATCAAAAGGAAATCATGGGTCAGAATTGGGAGGAGGATGAGGAAAATGATAATTATAAATGACATCTATACAATTCAAAACATATATATACATATATATACGATTCGCGCGCCTTTCTCTTTTTTGTCGAAAAGCGCGTCGGACACGCGTCCTCGCTTTTGTGTCAGCCGACCGACAAAAGTGAAACCGGTCAATCAACGGCCTCGGCTCTCTCTCCCTCTTGTCTTCTCCTCCGTCTTCTTCTTAATCACACTCTTCTCTTTCTTCTTTCTCAGTCACTTCTATCTCTTTCTTCTTCTACGTGAGAGATGAAAAATCTAGAAATCCCCTAGATGCTGATTTGTGATTATGTATCAATTTTAAGTAGAATATAACAATCCTAATCAAACAATTAAGACAAAGAGACTCAACGATTTTACGTGGAAAAAACCACAATTGGACACCTCCAACTGTGATAAAAAAACCACGGACAACAGCCACAAAACAATCCACTAAGAAGATTTAAAGGAATTACACAGGTATACTCTCAATTACCTAGCGAATCCACGCCTAATTGAACCAGCTTGATCCCCGTCATAATCAGCGAAGTGGCAATCTTGAAAGCATTAGCATCACAAACTTCTCTGAAAGGCACAATTCGGGTTGGATTCGCATTTAAACACTCATAGCCTCACTGAAATAAAAGTGCGAAAAGAAATACAACTGAAAGGAGTTTTGTCAAACGGGGTTGCCAAGAATAAAACCTAACAATCTCCCCCTTTGGCAATGCCGTGACAAAACACACCTAACAAATCAAATCCTAAACACCCCAACCCATTACAGCCAACAAAAGCCAACTTCTTTCTCAAGGTCATGATCTGCAAAAACAGTTATTAGTGCCACAATCTCCAAAACAAACATTAGTCCCACAAGAGTATATAAAAAAAACAATAGACATATGACACAATTTTCTTGAAACATGAGATGGAAAACATGAATAGATGAAAACTAAGACTCATGAACAACAACTCTCAAACAACAAAAGCAAGATCATAAACCACACAAACAATGATATGACGATGTAAATACTAGGAACATACAAGAAGGGCAAATAGTGCATAGCAACATGCAAAACATATAGCCAATCTCCCTTACCAAACATATCAAAGATGAACCAAACTCTCTCTCACTAAAAGCAACCACAAACACTGAAAACAGTGAACAAGAAGAAAACGACAAAAATAATATGGTGGAGCAAGCAAGGAATTTCAGATTTGTACCTTAAAACACACAAGATTATCCAAGAAGCACAATTACTAGTAAACACAATGTGCATAGTCTGTAGAAAATTTCTCATGAAAGAAAGTGATGCATTATGTGAAAAGCATAGATCCCATGATAAAAAGTGTGTGTGTGACTCTTGGAGTTCGACAAACACTAGATTCAATCCTAGTAGTGATATGAAAGCTGGACCTCCGACAAGAGAATCTTAAGCACGACAAAGGAAAGTCAAACCACTAGGAATCAAGGGGTATTTGGTGAGTAAAGGCGGAGGCTCCCCCTCAATCAATGAATTTTTTTTTCTTTTGCACATTTTTTCTTTCTTTTGCATATTTTGTCTTCTTCTCTTTCTTTTTCTTTTTCTCTTTCTTTTGTACAATCATTGGTGGCTGACACGCTCAAGAGTATGGAAACTGAACCAGAGAAGCATGGAAATAATAAGGATGGCCTGGTTGGTGACTCTGAGGTAGCCTTTTCCTCATGGCTAGACTGCAAAGAATTAAGGGGAAAGCCATAGAGATGCAAAAGGATGGTAAGTGGTTAAGAGACTCAACATCACCCAAGATATGCTACTATAGGTCAATTCCTCTAGAAACGCAAAAGACCAATGTCAGAAGTCCATAAAAAAAATCACTAAGGCAGAAGACTCCAAAATTTGCTAATCCAAGAGTGTGTACAGAATGAGACATACTAATCAAAAAAACACACACTCCAAAACAAGTAATGACCACAGAAAGCACACATATATTAACAAGTAATGGATATTCTCATCAAATCCAATATGCACCAAGGACCACTCAAAAATTTCAAGCTTGCAAAACCATACTAAGAAAATCTTTTTGGGATTTTTTTTTTTTTTTCAAAAATAAAGCAAGACAAAAAAAATGAACAAGCACACATTTTTTTTTAATTAAAAACAACACACATAAACCCAAAAACTAAAACAAATAAAAAAAATTAACACAAGTCAAGTTTTCGCACCCAAACTGTTTTAGTACGAACAAAGTTGTGAGAATTGCTGTTCTTGGGTGGTGTCTTGATGTTGTGGCTCCTTTCCCCTGCAATAGGAACCCGTCTCGACATGGTTTCCAACTTCCTATTCCTAGGTCTAGGCAAATACACTCTCCCATGCAACTTATAACAATAAGGACGAATATGACCATGCACACCACAATGATGACAAATAAAAACAGGGTGTACCTTCTTTTCTTTTACCTTACCAACTCTAGGAAGTTTGAGAAGTCCATCATTTTGTTGAATTTTTTGTTCTCCCTTTCCTTGAATTCTTGTATCATGAGATGTTGAAGCACTCTGTTTTTGCTCTTTCTTACCACCAAAGCCAATGCCACTCTTGTCACAACTTATTTGTTGAGACCCAATGATATCCTCCAAAGTCTTTGATCCTTTGTTCCAAAGACCAATGGTAGCCATAGCACACTTGAGCTCTCCTCTTCTTGATCATTAGTTCTTCCAAAACAACTGTGACATTGAGGAGTAATTCAAACTTTCTTCATACATGGCATGGTTTGCAGTAGCTCATTATCCTCTTCTCACAAGTCTAATACAGTTTGCACAAGACTTGTCGTCATTTTTAGCTACCTTGATGGCATTGAATCTGGCTCGGAAATCTCCTCCTTAAGTTTGACATTCTCACTTTCACATGCTTTGAGTTTCTTTGTGAGTTTGTCATTCAATTTGAATAAGTTAAGAGATTCCTTATACAACTTTTCATAAGCTTGCTCAAGCTCTTCATGATCACTCTTCGAGGATTTATCTTCAGTGATATTCTCAACTGACATCTTCGGAGAATCTGTTTGTCCTTCAGCTTCGGAAGCCGCCATGAAAGCAAGGAATTGTTTATGTCCCTCTTCGCCTTGATCTTCATTGTTACTTTCATCATTATCAGATTCAGATTCATCATCCCAAGTGATGGCGAGGGCTTTCTTCTTCCTCAAACGAGTAGGGCATTCTGAAGCAAAGTGGCCAAATCCTTGGCATTCATAGCATTGGAGTCTTTCAGAGTTCCCTTGTATCTTTCTTTTCTCCTTCTTAGCTATGGAATTAATTTTGAGTTTATCTTTGCCTTTAGATTTATGAGAATGAGTAGATTCCAAAAGATTAGGATTCTTTTTCAAAAAAGATTTTTTAAATTGTTTAACAAAAGCAGCCGTAATCTTGAAATCTATCTCATAATTCTCATCAGAATCCTCTCTAACTTTGTGAGCACTACTAAAAGCAATATCTTTTTGTTTCGTTTTGAAATTCCTATGTGCTTCATAAGTTTGGAGATTTCCAACCAACTGATCCAACTTGAGGTTGTCAATATCTTGAGCCTCCTCAATAACCGTAACTTTTGGTTGGAACCGATCGGGCAAGGATCTCAAAATTTTTCCCACAACTTTGGATTCTGAAATTTTTTCACCTAAATTGAAGCTGGAATTTACAATGTCACTCAACTTCGCATAAAATTCATCAAAGGTCTCACTATCTTTCATTGAAAGGTTTTCGAAACTAGACTTGAGCCTTTGAAGTTTTGAGCGTTTAACAGAAGGAGTGCCCTCATGAATAGTTTGTAAGATATCCCAAGCCTCTTTTGCAACTTCACAATTATAAATACGACTAAATTCTTCAGGTTTGACAGCGCAAAAGAGAGAATTGATGGCTTTACTATTCCAGCTACTATTTTGGTAATCAATTGTGTCCCACTTATTAATTGGTTTGGGGATTGTAACTCTATCAATGGTAATTGTTGGTTCGGTCCACCCATTCATGACAGATTGCCAAACTTTTTCATCAATAGATTTTAAAAACGATCTCATCTGAGCTTTCCAAAAAGAATAATTGGATCCGTCAAGTAGGGGTGGTCGAACCATAGAATTTCCCTCACGAATTGAATCCATTATCACAAATCAAACAAGATCTCGTTCTAAAAAAAAAAAATTTTAAAAAAAAATGGAACGACCTGCTCTGATACCAATTGAAAAAATCTAGAAATCCCCTAGATGTTGATTTGTGATTATGTATCAATTTTAAGCAGAATATAACAATCCAAATCAAACAATCAAGAAAAAGAGACACAACGATTTAACGTGGAAAAAACCACAATTGGACACCTCCAACTGTGATTAAAAAACCACGGGCAATAGCCACAAAAACAATCCACTAAGAAGATTTAAAGGAATTACACAGGTATACTCTCAATTACCTAGCGAATCCACGCCTAATTGAACCAACCTCTATGTGCCTCTTCCAACCCGTCTTCACCTCGGAATTGTCTTTACGATGAGCCACCCCGGAATCCACCAAAGCTTCAGGCTCGAATTCTTCAGAATCCACCGAAGAACAACTCTCTCTCTCTTTTGTAGAACTTGTAGAACAAACCAAACCTTTGATGTATACTCTTTAAAACATGAGTTGAATACTCAATCAAAACATCAAAGAAAACTCACAAAGTATCCCCAGATATAAACCCTAGAACCCAAAAAGAAGATCTGGAGTAGTAATCCTAAAATCTGACCCAACATGCGAATTTATAGAATCTGTCCCGCGATCTCCGCTAGAGCGCCCAACAGCCCGCTCGAGCAGCTTTAGCAAAATATGCGCGTGATGTAACAGAGGTCCGCTCGAGCTCCAGAAAGCCCGCTCGAGCGCGAAATCACACAGCTCAGTACTTTTACAAGCGACCAAAACTTCTGGAACCAGGGATTCTCCGCTCGAGCGGGGTAATGTCCGCTCGAGCGGACAGGCAACTTGGAATGCATTTTTGCATTTTGCTTCGGGGGCGCTGCCCCTCGACCCCGCCGTGGCGCTGCCCCGGTCCCGCCAAGGGGCGTTGCCCCCTCGACCCCCGCGAGTTGACCGGCAGCTCGATCCCCGTCATAATCAGCGAAGTGGCAATCTTGAAAGCATTAGCATCACAAACTTCTCTGAAAGGCACAATTCGGGTTGGATTCGCATCTAAACACTCATAGCCTCGCTAAAATAAAAGTGCGAAAAGAAATACAACTAAAAGGAGTTTTGTCAAACGAGGTTGCCAAGAATAAAACCTAACAAGAGAGATAAAACAGAGAGACTGGGCAGAGTAGAAAAACTGCCAAAAACAACCCTCCTGTTGATTACATCTCTCTCTTCTACTTCATGGCTTCGTCCCGTCCCCTTACTCTCTTTTCGGACCTGAATGATCCCGTAAGCGCTGCTGGGATAAATGCCCCGGCTCCTACTCTTCCCAACCTTCCTATGATGTCGATTGAGCAAATAATGGCTGCTCAATCAGATATTGAGTCAATCATTTCACACTGACGTCTAGTATGGAGATGGTGACTACAGTTACAAAATTGGCTCACTCATTGCAGAACAGGATGAGTGAGCTCCACCAGGTCAATGCCCAACTCTCGTTGCTCCAGTGCATATACAAGGATGCATAAGCAGAGATTTGCGCACTGAAGGCCGAAAATAATGAGCTTAAACGGAAGACCACCTCCATGGCCCGATTTGGAGCAACGTCGTTCTTAGCCTTTGATAGTCAGCAAGGAGTCGTCACTGTTGACGAAAGCACGGGAGCAGGGCCTCCCAAGGTGATAAAAAGAAGAAGAGGGCGGTGGAAAAGGCAAGTAAATGAGGTCAGCCAATGGCCGAAAAAATGAAGGGAATTTTTTTTTTTTGTTTTTTTGTCGTTTTTTTTATATGTAAATATGTATATTTTGATTTGTGTTTTTTTTATGTTTAATGTAATCACTTGAAGATGAAAGTAAAGTGTAGAAAAAAAATAAATCAAAATTAAGCCTCAAGACAAAACAACAACAAAAAAATAATGAAAAGAAAAGAAAAAAATAATAAGGAAATGAAGCCTATTAGTAAAACAACAAAAAATAAAAGATATTAAGCCTAATAGCAATAAAAAATAAATTAAAATAAAATAATACCAGCAGAAATTATACTTATTGGGACGTCGGTGTTATTGGAAGGGTACTGCAAAAAAAATACCATGAGAGTTTTAAAGAAAATCAATATATGCAAAGTTAATTTTACCTCAAGATGCAGAATCCCAAAAAAATTACACAGTTAAGAATAGCAAACTATTAATGATAATAAATGTATAAAGGACTTGAGAGCAGGCAACTGATATAAATGCTTTCATATCAATATAGCAATACACATATATCATTTAACAAAAATTTAAGTTTCACAGTTATAACAAAACTTTTTAAGTAGAAATCAACATTCCAAGCTCGCCACGAATAAAATTGAAGCGATCCTCGCTTAGGGCTTTTATAAAAATATCCGTCAATTGCTTGTCGGTGTTTACAAATTCAAGTACAATATTCCATTTTTGAACATAATCTCTTAAAAAATGATGTCAGATTTCAATATGTTTTGTTTATGAGTGTTGAACCGGATCTTTGCTTAAATTGATGGCACTAGTATTATCACATTTAATAGGGATATGATCAAAATGCAAATCAAAGTCCTCCAATTGTTGTTTCATCCAAAGTATTTGGGTACAACAACTTCCAGAAGCTATATATTCAACTCAGCCATTGATAAAGCAACATAATTTTTTTTTTGGCTAAACCAAGATACTAATGAGTTACCAAGAAAGTGACAAGTGCCACTGGTGCTTTTTCTATCAAGTTTGCATCCGGCGAAGTCGGCATCCGAGTAACTAATTAAATCAAATGTAACACCGCTAGGATAAAATAGTCCCAAATTTTGAGTGCCAACAGGATATCTAAAAATTCTTTTAACAACACTGAGATTTGATTCCTTAGGATTTGATTGATATCTAGCACACATGCAAACACTAAACATAATATCGGGTCTACTTGCAGTTAAATAAAGAAGTGAGCCGATCATACCTCGATATTTTGTTTGATCAATGGACTTACCTTTTTCGTCATTGTCTAGCTTAATGGATGTACTCATAGGTGTTCCAACTATTTTTGAGTCATACATACCAAAATTTTTGAGTAGTTCTTTTGTGTACTTAGCTTGGTTGATAAAAATTCCTTCCTTACATTGTTTGATTTGAAGCTCAAGGAAATAATTTAGCTCCCACATCATGCTCATCTCAAACTCACCTTGCATACACTTAGCAAATTCCTTACACAGGTTTCATTAGTAGCACCAAATATAATGTTATCCACATATATTTGCACAATAAGTAAATCATCATTTTTAGTTTTAACAAAAAGTATTGTGTCAATCGTTCCTCTAGAAAAATTATTTTCAATAAAAAATTTATTTAATCGTTCATACCATACACGAGGTGCTTGTTTCAAATCATATAAAGCTTTTGATAGTTTAAAAACATGATTTGGAAAAGCATGATCTTCAAAACCTGGGAGTTGTTTAACATAAACTTCCTCATTTATAAAACCATTAAGAAATGCACTTTTTACATCCATTTGATAAAGTTTGAAATCTCTAAAACATGCAAATGCAAGTAACATGCGAATGGCTTCTAATCTAGCAACCGGGGCAAAGGTTTCATCGAAATCAATACATTCTTGCTGATTGTATCCTTGTGCAACAAGTTTAGCCTTGATTCTTATAATTGTGCCAGATTCATCAAGCTTGTTTCGAAAGATTCATTTGGTACCGATGATGGTATGATCTTTAGGTTTTGGCACAAGTTCCCACACTTTGTTTCTCTCAAATTGGTTAAGCTCTTCATACATAGCTATCATCCAATGTTCATCGAATTCGGTTTCTTGAAAGTTTTTAGGCTCAATCTGTGAGAGAAAAGCGAAGTTACTACAAATATTTCTAAGTAAAGAGCGAGTTTCAATACCTTTTGTAGGGTCACCTAGGATTAAATCCTTAGGGTGATTATGAACAAACTTCCATTCTCTTCGCAAATCATCATTGTTTCCTCCTTCTTCTTAAGGTGAGAGAATAGGTTGTTCAATCTCTTTGTTCGACTTACATGGTTGGTTCTCTTCTTTGTAGATACTTGAATCTTCTACATTTGGTTCCAAATCTATATTATCACTAATAATTTGCTTTTGAGCAGAGACATTAGTTTCATCAAATGCCACATGTATAGATTCTTCCACAACAAGAGTTCTTTTATTAAAAACATGATAAACTTTGCTAGTTAAGGAATAGCGAAGAAAAATTGCTTCATCAGATTTTGAATCAAATTTACCTAAGTTATCTTTACCATTATTATGCACAAAACATTTGCAACCAAAAACATGCAAGTGACTAATGTTAGGCTTTCTATCATGCCAAAGTTCATAAGGAGTTTTTTTTAGAATATGTCTAATTAATGCACGATTTAAAATACAACATGCGGTGTGAACGGCTTCGGCCCAAAAATATTTAGGAAGATTATTTTCGCAAAGCATTGTTTTACTCATCTCTTCTAAAGTTCTATTCTCCCTTTCTACTACACCATTTTGTTGAGGGGTTCTAGGTGCTGAAAAATTATGTCCAATACCATGCTCATCACAAAACAATTCAAATTTCTCATTTTCAAGTTCTCTACCATGGTCGGTTCGAATATTAGTAATAAGAAAGCCTTTTTCATTTTGAATTCTATGACAGAGTTTTGTGAAAGAAGAAAATGTTTCATCTTTGTGTGCTAAAAACATAACCCATGTAAATCTTGAATAATCATCAACAATAACTAGACAATAATGTTTACCACTTAGACTAGATGTCCTTGAGGGACCAAATAAATCTATATGCAATAGTTGTAAAGGTCTAGTTGTGGAAATATGAGATTTTGATTTAAATAATGTTTTAGTTTGTTTTCCTTGTTGACAAGCACTACAAAGATGATCATTTTCAAATTTAATTTTTGGAAGTCCAATGACCAAATCATTTCTCAAAAGTTTAGCAATTAAATTTATATGAGCATGACCAAGTCTTCTATGCCATAACCAACTATTTTCATTATTAACATATAAACATTTAACATCACTAGCATAGAGATCATTAAGATAAAAAACATAAACATTATTATGGCGATTACCAACGAATAAAGCTTTATGATCATTTGTGCTTTCAATTGTGCAATGTGATTTATCAAAAATAATTTGATTATCTTTATCACATAATTGACTTATACTAAGTAGGTTATGCTTAAGTCCATCAACAAGTAAAACATTTTCAATAGAAGGGTTAAGAGAAATACCGATGCTACCAATACTAATGATTTTTCTTTTCTTGTTGTCTCTAAAAGTAACAAATCCTCCATCTTTCGATGATAGTTTAGTAAAGAATGATTTATCTCCGGTCATGTGTCTGGAACATCCACTATCAAGGTACCACTTCCCTTTTTTAGCTTTGGACTTAAAGCAAACCTACAAGATGACAATCAAGTGTTGGTTTTTGGTACCCATAGTTTCTTGGGTCCTTCTTGGTTAGTTTTGTTAGATCCCTTAATAATCCAAATCTTTTTAATTCTCATGTTTATATTCTTTTTGAATGGACAATAAGATATATAATGGTCTTTCTTTCTACAATAATGACAGGTAATATGAGGGTGCATCATGAGAGGTGCCTTTTCAAAAATTGTATTAAGATTTTTTTGTTTCTTAATAGGGTCATATCCAATACCCGCTTCATCAAAAACATATCTTCGATTTCCAAGAAGTATGTTGAGATTATCTCTACCTTTTACAAAATTTTCAAGTGTTTTTGTTTAATCATCAACATTATTTTTTAAAGTAGTTTTCTCATTAGAGATAGTATCAAAATCATTTTTCAAAACAATTTTTTCTTTCTTTAATTCTTCTACATTAATAGATAAAGATTCAACAGATATCTTCAACAAATTATTTTTGGTACAAACTTTTCTAAATTCATTTTGTAGTTCATGGAATGCACTTTCAAGTTCTTCATAAAGAGTAGTTACCTCATCTTGAGTAAAGTATTCATCTTCAAGAGCCATGAGACATAAGTTGGCTACTACATTTTCAATTTTATCACTTGAGCTTTCATCTTCACTTTCTCCCCAAGCTACTTCCATGGCCTTTTTGTTTCTTTTGTAGTCTTTTCCATGATTCTTCAATTTTGGACAATCCATCTTCATATGTCTAGGATTTTTGCACTTATAGCAAATAATAAGCTCCTTCTTGTTATCTTTGTTGTACTCCTTATTGAAAGGTCTTCTTCCTCTATAATTGTTTTTCTTGAAGTACTTTTTGAGATTTCTACTAAACATGGCATAGCTTTCATCCTCACTGGAATTTTCATGTTCTTTTTCATTTGATGAGGCTTTGAATGAAATTCCACTTTTCTTTTTGTTTTCAACATCCTCATGTCCTTTCATGGTGATCTCATGAGTCATAAGGGAACCTATAAGCTCATCCAATCCAAGTGTGGAGAGATTTTTGGCTTCTATAATGGACGTGACCTTTGCTTCCCAATTCTTTGGTAAATACCTAAGAATTTTTCTCACCAACTCACTATTAGTATAAGTTTTGCCAACCTATTTCAAAGAGTTTATAATTTTAGTACATCTAGTAAACATACTTGAACTAGATTAATCAGAGTTCATTTTAAACAATTCATAACTATGAACAAGTATATCAATACGAGATTCCTTCACTTTGTTTGTACCTTCATACGTTACCTCAAGTTTGTCCCAAATTTCTTTTGCTGAATCACAACTTGAAATTCTATTATACTCCTTAGAATCTAATCCACAAATAAGGGTGAGTTTGGCTTTAGAATTGACTTGCAATAATTTATGATCACTCTCATCACATTCATCATCAATTTTAGGAACACTAATATTGTCAACTAATTTGGTAGGAATTTTTGGACCTTTGGCGACAATAATCCACATCGCATAATCAGTGGCTTGTAGGTATAAGGTTATCTTATCCTTCCAATGACTATAATTGTTTCCGTCAAACAATGGTGGTCTATTTGTGGCTTGTCCCTCAGCTAAGGTTGCCATGGATCGAAACTCACAGATGGTTAAATCTAAAACAAGAGTCTAAGCTCCAATACCAATTGTTACCCAAAAGACAACCTAAGAGGGGGGTGAATTAGGTTTTTACAAATAAAAATAATAAAAATTATGACTAGCACAATAGATAAATATAATTAATAAAATAGAAATAATTAAAACAAGTGTTCTAACAACTATGTCAATTAATGATTTTAGCACAGTAAAAATATGAAATATAGTTATGGCAATTTAAATAAATAAAGAGATAAGGGAGAGAGAGGCAAACAACTTTATAGTGGTTCGGCTTCAACTCGGCCTATGTCTACTCCTTAAGTTTCACTTGAGATTTTTCACTATTCTCTAGGTTCACAGGGTGCTAGCAACCTTTTCACAGATAGAGCAATCCTCCACGAATTTTACACAGACTTTCTAAGTTAAGAACACTGAGTGTACTACACTCTTACAAGGTTGAAAAGAATATATTTTTGCTTTCACAGAAAGCCACAAGAATTATTTCTCAAAGATAGATATAAAAATGAAACTTTGGTTTTTCTATAAACCTCACACAAGAAAGATGGGTTTAAAGTTGTACGTCTCAGTGTATAATTTCTGAAAGAGGATGTAAACAAAAATTGAAGAACACTTCTCAGAAAATTTTTCAGAGGATAGATGTGAGTGATTATAGATCAAAGAATATTTTCTGATTTTTTGTAACTTGTTTACATTAGAGGCTTTGGTATATATAATGAAACTTATAGCCGTTTATAGTCGTTGTATTCATTTGAATATCTTCCACTCCATCATTACTAATTTGAATATCTTCCACCCCATCATTACTAATTTGAATATCTTCTACTCCATCATTACTAATTTGAATATCTTCCACTTGAACCTTTTGGGTTGCTGCTGTGCTAGGCTGTTTGAACCTCTGATTTAATCAAATATTAAATTCATTCTAACAACATTTAGGATAAAAGTTTTAGGTAAGAAATAGTGGGACAAAATAAATTTTGATTCTATTTTTCTCTTTCAAATAAATTAAAACATAAAATCATCAAGATAAATATTGATTCTATTTTTTTCTTTCAAATAAATCATCAAAATAAATTTTGATTCTATTTTTCTCTTCCAAATAAATTAAAAACATAATTAAATAAATCATCAAAATAAATAAATCTAACATAAACAATTCAAACGATTTATCATTTCTTACACCTAAAATTAAAATTAGTCTTTATTTGAATGAAGAAATTATTTGACAATAATAAAATACTCAATTAATTTGTTATGTATGATACTTAAAAAAAATCTATTTCTCTATCTTTATTTATCTCATTTAAACTATTTTATAAAATTAAATCTTAAAATTAATTTCTCACTTTCATTAATGGTTGAATTTTTATTTTATTTTTTGTTTATAAAAAGTTCAACAACTTGTAGGAAAAAATACAGCCAAGAAATTACATTTATATTTAAAACAAAAATATGAAAAATAAATAATAATTTCATATATATTTAATATGGTAAATTAAATTACATTCATTTATTTTTCTTTAGAAAATGTTTTATTTCGTTGTGTGTTTAAATCACTACAAGAATTTTCACTTTTGGCGACTAAATTTTTAGTTGCCAAAAGTTAATTTTTAGTCGTCGAATAGTTTTGGCGACTAAATTATTTAGTCGCAAAAGTAGTTGCCAAAAAATTGTCGGTAAAGTAAATTAGCGACTTAAATTTTTTAAGTCGCCAAATGTATACAATTCCCAACTAAAATTTTAGTCGCCAAAAGGTTGGACATTAAATTAAATTAAACCCTTTTCGGCAACCAAACTTTTAGTCACATTTTTAGCTATTAAAATTTTAGTCAGCAAATAGTTTTTTTTTTGCTACTAAAAATTTAGTCGCCGAAAGTCCCCATCTTTGGCTACTAAATGTTTAGTCGGCAAAGAGTTCCTCTTTTGGCTACTAAATATTTGGTCGCCTAAAGTTCTACATTTTTGGCTGCTAAAATTTTAGTCGGCAAAAGTGCTTTTATAATTTAGTTTTTTGTTTTTAGTTACGAAACATTTTAGTCGCCAAATGTCCCTTTTTTTTGTGGCTTTTTTAGTCGCTAAATATCTTTCTTTTTTTTGGCTACAAAATTTTTAGTCGCCAAATGTCTTTTCCCAATTTCTTTTTACCTACTAATTGTTTAGTCGCCAAAAACATGATATTATGTTTTATCGCGAAATTATAATTTCTCCACAACATGTCTATATACAATGCAACCTGTAATACGTATATAAACAAAATGATACATACTATCAATCATTTCACAATCTGCATCCATATACCAAAAATAAATAACATTAAATATCAAAGTCCATACAAATCAACTATTGTCCAAACTAAAATAATAATTCCATCCAAAATATATCATACAAAAATCAAAGCCCTCCGTATACAAAAAATATATTTACTACCAAGCGAAATTACCATTTTGCATGGTACAAATTACCATCGTAATCTGTACCACAGCAAAAGGTGATATATATACCACGACAAAAGTTTTCTATGGACCATGACAAAACGTCCTATATGTACGCTGACAAATGGTATATATGAACCACGACAGAAGGTGATCTATGTATCACGACAGTCATTATCTATTGCTTGCGAAAAGTTTTCTATATCAGTAATAATGAACTACACAAAAGCTGAGGACGACAAAAGTATTATATTAGTTCTACACAAAAGTAAAAATTCTTCTCCATACACTAATATGGATTATCCACAAGTCCACGCAACAAAGCCATCTACAAAGAAAAACAAAAAATGAAACATTAGAATTGGTTATAATATATCAATTCAGTCAACTATATGGAACATGTTCTAACATGCATTTAAGGTAAAACAATTGAGAAATTGCTTCTTGGAAATAAAAGAAAGTATATATATATATATATATGTATCACGCAATATTTATTTCAACTAACACAAACAATGTAATATGCAATTTCTTCGTCCTATAAACATATAAAGGCAATTATTAGAATATGTAAATGTTATTTTAATAAAGTTGTTGCTTTTTGAACTAAGAGTTGTAAGTTTTTTGACTAAGTGTAAGGCGTATTCGGGGGCTGTTATGAATTTTCGCCCCCGGAAAGCCCTTTTTTGAGTAAGTTTAGGGCGTATTCAGCTCTAACTCTCAACCTACGGGTCCGAATTACGTTCCGTCAGATCTCAGAAGTCCTATTTGTCATGGCAAAGCTATTTGTGTGACCCACACGGTCATTCGGGGGCTGTTTTGAATTTTCGCCCCCAAAACGCCCTTTCTTGACTAAGTTTAAGGCATATTCGGCTCTAACTCCCAACCTACGAGTCAGGATTACATTCCGTCAGTTGTCACAAGTCCTATTTTTCATGGGGGAATTGTTCGTGTGAGCCACACGGTGGTTTGGGGGCTGTTTTGAATTTTCGCCCCTGAAATGCCCTTTTTCGACTAAGTTTAGGGTGTATTCGGCTCTAACTCCCAACCTACGAGTCCGAATTACATTCCGTCAGTTCTCACAAGTCGTATTTGTCATGGGGAACTGTCCATGTAAGCCACATGGTCGTTCGGGGGATGTTTTGAATTTTCACCCCCGAAACGTTATTTTTCGATTAAGTTTAGGGCGTATTCGACTCTAACTCCTAACCTACGGGTCCGAATTACGTTCCGTCAATTCTCACAAGTCCTATTTTTCATGGCGAAGCTATCCGTGTGAGTCATACGGCGGTTTGGGGGATGTTTTAAATTTTCTCCCCCAAAACGCCTTTTTTTGACTAAGTTTAGGGCGTATTCGGCTCTAATTCCCAACCTACGGGGCCGAATTACGTTCTGTCAGATCTCACAAGTCCTATTTGTTATGGCGAAACTATCCGTGTGACCCACACGATCGTTCGAGGGCTGCTTTAAATTTTTTCCCCCAAAACGCCCTTTTTTGCCTAAGTTTTGAACGTATTTGGCTCTAACTCTCTACCTACGTGTTCGAATTATGTTCTGTCAATCCTCACGAGTCCTATTTTTCATGGCGAAGCTATCCGTGTGAGCTACATGGTCGTTTGGGGGCTATTTTGAATTTTCGACCCCGAAACGCCCTTTTTCAACTAAATTTTGGACGTATTCGGCTCTAACTCTCTACCTACTGGTCCAAATTACGTTCCGTCAGTTTTCACAGGTCCTATTTGCCATGGAGAAATCCGTGTGAGACACATGATCATTCAGGGGCTGTTTTGAATTTTCACCCCCGAAACGCTCTTTTTCGACTAAATTTTGGGCGTATTCGGCTCTAACTCGTAACCTACATGTCCGAATTATGTTCCGTCAGTTCTCACAAGTCCTATTTGTCATGAAAAATCTACATGTGTGAGCCACATGGTCGTTCGGGGGCTGTTTGAATTTTCGCCCCCGAAATGCCCTTTTTCGACTAAGTTTTGAATGTATTCGGCTCTAACTCTCTACCTACGGGTTCGAATTACGTTCCGTCAGTTCTCATAAGTCCTATTTTTCATGGCAAAGCTATCCGTGTGAGCCACATAGTGGTTTGGGGGCTATTTTGAATTTTCGCCCCCGAAACGTCTTTTTTCGACTAAGTTTTGGACATATTCAGCTCTAACTCCTAACCTGCGGGTCCGAATTACATTCCGTTAGTTCTCACAAGTTGTATTTGTCATGGAGAAACTATCCGTGTGACCCACACGGTCGTTCGGAAGCTGTTTTGAATTTTCACCCCCGAAACACCATTTTTAGACTAAGTTTAGGGCGTATTCGGCTCCAACTCCCAACCTACATATGCTAAGTACATTTCGTCTGTTGTCACAGTTCTTATTTGTGATGGGGAAGGTGGCCGTGACATTTGTACAATGGTTCGGGGGGCAGTTTCGCATTTTTGTCCCCTTAACGCCATTTTTCGGTTAAGTTTAATGCGTTTTCAGCTCTAACTCCCAAATTACGTGTGCTAATAACATTCCATCTGTTGTGACAGGTCCTATTTGTCATGGGGAAGGTGGCCGTGACATCCGTATGGTGGTTCGGGGCCTGTTTCCCATTTTCGCTCCCTTATTGCCCTTTTTCGGTTAAGTTTAAGGCAATTTTTGGCTCTAACTCCCAACCTACACGTGGTAATTACATTCCATCTATTGTCACATGTCCTATTTGTCATGGGGAAGGTGGCCGTGACATCCATACGGTGGTTTGGGGGCTATTTCCCATTTTCGCCCCCTTAATGCCCTTTTTCGGTTAAGTTTAATGCATTTTCGACTCTAGTGATATAAACTCAAAATAATTACAAAGAGATGGAAGTACAAGACCTACTTATACAATTCAAGGCATAAATTGGTTGTATTTGAAATTCTCCCATCTTATTTCATGGCCTTCAAAAAATATGAGACTTTCACCAATAAGAATTTTTAAAAATTTTAAGCAATAGACTAAGTGGTCTAATGATTGAGTCACCTCTAATGCCAATATGTATCTTTTCACTGTATTTAAATCATGAATTTAGAGAGTAAATTAAAAATAAAATGGAAATAGAAATAGAAATGAAAAACATAAATTAACTTACATTTCATTCTTGAAGGGATGTTGGTGATAATAATTTCGTGTGTTTGTTTTTTTTGTATTCGATTCTATGTCTTTAGACTTCTTGTTAATTTAATAGTTTCAAGACATAGATCTGACCACATAAGCAACACCATCAAAATAGATGGAACAACAATTTGAGTGAAACTATTTTTGTATGGCTAGAGATCATTGAAATGTTTCATTGTACTGAGAGATCATTGAAATGGTTCAGGGGCTGCTTTGCATTTTTGCCCCCCGAATGGCCTTTTTCAACTAAGTTCAAGCCGTTTTTCACTCCAACTCTCAACCTATGTGTGCTGATTACATCATGTCTATCCCCACAGGTCCTATTTGTCACGGTGAAGCAACCCGTGACGTCCATAGAGTGGTTCAGTGGCTACTTTGCATTTTCACCTCTCGAATGGCCTTTTCTGACTAAGTTTAATGCGTTTTTCACTCCAACTCCCTACCTACATGTGCTAATTACATCTTGTCTGTCCCCACAGGTCCTATTTTTCACGAGAAAGCTGCCCGTGACATCAATAGAGCGGTTTGGGAGCTGTTTTGTATGGGAACTGTTTTGTATTTTCATCTCATGAAAGCCTTTTTTCGACTAAGTTTAAGGCATTTTTTACTCTAACTCCCAACCTACGTGTGCTAATTACATGTCGTTTGTCCCCACATGTTCTATTTTTCGTGAGGAATCTGCTTGTGACATCCATAGAGTGGTTCGAGGGCAATTTTGCATTTTCGCCCCCACAACACCTTTTTCAACTAAGTTTATGGCATTTTCGACTCTAACTCCCAACCTACGTGTGCGAATTACATGTCATATGTCCCTATGGGTTCTATTTTTCATGAGAAAGCTGCCCGTGACATCCATGGAATGGTTCGGGGGCTATTTTGTATTTTTGCCCCCCCGAATGCGTTTTTCTAACTAAGTTTAAGGCAGTTTCGACAAAGTAAACCAGTTGTTTGGTTTGCTTTTGCTTTTTTTTTTTTTCTTAGAACAACTAAAGAAATCTTGGTTTGATTGAATTCAAAGTTGTACAAAGCTTTGTTTGTACTTTCAAAAGCTCAAAGTAAAAAAGCAAGCAAAATAAAATAGTAACTATTGTCTGAATTCTGAAAACAAAGTGGAGGAATGTGCCAACTTGAAGATTGTTTGCTATCTTGTTTTTTATTTTTGTTTACTCTCAATTTCATATCATTCAGCATTTGCAAAAGGGACAAAGCATTTTAGGAATTAAGATTAAACAAGAAGTTCAAAAATACTAGAGCTTCATATAAACAAATAGTCTTAAGGGCATTATTTAGCATGAAGATAAATTGGGCACAAACATTTTGATGAATAACAATCAAGATAGTTTAAAGGGAGCTACACATCCGATCATCACAAGCAAGTAGTTGAATAAGAATGATGTAATGAGAAGAGGAAGATATAATGATACATAGTACTTTAAGTTTACCAAAATTCAAATGTACTCCAAATTGTTATCAATTCATATGAAATCTTGCAAAAAGAGAAATGTGATGTAGACATTAAACCAAACTCAATGACAAGCACAACAAGAAGAAACAAAGTACTCCAAATTGTTTCACAAAATCCACTTACAATCCAAATTGTAATCAAATATCAATTAATATGAAATCTTGCAACAAGATAAATGGGATGTAGAGATAAACCACCTGGGCTTTTTTTTAGTTGAATTTGAAGAAGTTTCAGATACAGCAAATGGCTCTTCCTGTGTCATCCACATGCCTGTTTCATTTCATGCAAGTAAATATTATATCATAAGGACACATAACCAAGAAGGATATTTTGGGAGGGGTAACAAAAAATGACTCAAAGTAAATCTACAAGAATAATCAAATATGAAACACATCACTACTTTTTAAATGCAATTTGTAGCTCATGAGTTCAGAAACAAAATCATAATTGTGTGTCCAAGCGAAATTTCAGAAATATTACTTAATCATTATATTACATAGCCGTAGAATCATTATCCTCAGAAATAATATCATGCTCATCATCCTCAGAAGGATGCCCAAAATGCTACACGCCATCATCAATTGCTATCAACATTAATAAAGCTATTAAAAAAAAATCTATTATTGAATTGAAAAGTTTGTCTAAATTTTATATAGGTTGAAGTTGTATGAAACTACATCAGACAACCCAATGTAGAAAGCACGAGGAGACAAGAAAGCCTTCTAAAGCAAGAACAAATAGAGAAAATAATCAATGACAGTAAAACTGCTGCATGGTTGGCTAGCGAGTCTGCAGTGAAATCATGGTAATAATGCATGCAAAAGAATGACACACTCATCAGGAAAACAAGTAATGAGTCTCTGTCATATACTGATCTTCCAAGAGGCCTGCAAGCACTTGTGCTCAATAAATAATATTTGAAGGAGTCCCATTCATCAAAAGATCCTTGAAATCATCACTATCACAATCCTCAAACTCAAAAGGAATAGGCATTCCACTCAGTTCCCTCTCCCTAGCCTAAGGCACAGTTATAAGATATACAAATTTGGAAATAAAGATCATAAAATAATCTAGAAATATTTCCTAACTGTAAGATTATATTATTTAAATCTTCTCAAATTAGCAGCTATATAACATGTAGTATGCTTACAGGAACAACACATAAATAATGAAAGTTATGAAACCATAAAATCTTGTGAGCAGAAAAGTATCTAACAACCACTAGAATTATTTGATTTGCAAGAAAATTGACGATACAAACCATTCATTGTGAACTTGCTAAAGTCATTAATTAAACAGAGCATAAAGTCATTAATTTAAACAGATCATAAAGTCAATTAATTAGTTTGTTATTCTAATAAATCCTACATACATGTGATAGATGTGCAAATTTATTTTAAAACCAATGGCCTTAACTACTCAAACGAATGAATAAATGGATTACATCATCCTATTTAACTCAAGCATTGACAATGAAACAACTAGTCAAAACTTTGAAATTATAAGAAATTTAGACATTGTGTTTGTTCACAAGACAAGAGATTGGGGGTATACACTACGTCGCAGGGATGTCCCCTAGGAGACGTCTCGAGTTTTATGCTAACACTAAACACATGTAAAGTGAGAAGGAAAAAGAAAAGAAAACAAAAACAAAAACTCAGCAAACAGATAATAACATAACATACAAGAACCAACATTTTATTTCCCAGGGAAATCCCAAAAATCAGTTTAGCGTGGTTTCACAATTATATATCATCAAATAAAGTGTCTTCAACGAATTTTTAACTGTCCCTTTCTCCTTTTAGCTAAATTTTCAAAAACTTAGAACATCAAAACTGCCCACTTAAAACATCAACAAGCACCAAGATCACATATATGATCAATGCATTATTTCATATATTTTTGCAACAAATATTCCGTCCATGGCATACATGCAACACAAACTAATAAATGGAATCCCTTCTAGTTGGATGCTAAAATACCTCATTTATCATTCAAAACAAGGGAGGAATATTATTATTACCTCTCCACCTAGTTGGCGTGCATGTGTCTGGAACATCCACTATCAAGGTACCACTTCCTTTCTTTAGCTTTGGACTTAAAGCAAACCTACAAGATGACAATCAAGTGTTGGTTTTTGGTACCCATAGTTTCTTGGGTCCTTCTTGGTTAGTTTTGTTAGATCCCTTAATAATCCAAATCTTTTTAATTCTCATGTTCATATTTTTTTTGAATGGACAATAAGATATATAATGGTCCTTCTTTCTACAATAATGACAGGTAATATGAGGGTACGTCATGAGAGGTGCCTTTTCAAAAATTGTATTAAAATTCTTTTGTTTCTTAATAGGGTCATATCCAATACCCGCTTTATCAAAAATATATCTTCGATTTCCAAGAAGTATGTTGAGATTATCTCTACCTTTTACAAAATTTTCAAGTGTTTTTGTTTAATCATCAACATTATTTTTTAAAGTAGTTTTCTCATTAGAGATAGTATCAAAATCATTTTTCAAAACAATTTTTTCTTTCTTTAATTCTTCTACATTAATAGATAAAGATGCAACAGATTTCTTCAACAAATTATTTTTGGTACAAACTTTTCTAAATTCATTTTGTAGTTCATGGAATGCACTTTCAAGTTCTTCATAAAGAGTAGTTACCTCATCTTGAGTAAAGTCTTCATCTTCAAGAGCCATGAGACATAAGTTGGCTACTTCATTTTCAATTTTATCACTTGAGCTTTCATCTTCACTTTCTCCCCAAGCTACTTTCATGGCCTTTTTGTTTCTTTTGTAGTCTTTTCCATGATTCTTCAATTTTGGACAATCCATCTTCATATGTCTAGGATTTTTGCACTCATAGCAAATAATAAGCTCTTTCTTGTTATCTTTGTTGTACTCTTTCTTGAAAGGTCTTCTTCCTCTATAATTGTTTTTCTTGAAGTACTTTTTGAGATTTCTACTAAACATGGCATAACTTTCATCATCACTGGTATTTTCATGTCCTTTTTCATTTGATGAGGTTTTGAATGCAATTCACTTTTCTTTTTGTTTTCAATATCCTCATGTCCTTTCATGGTGATCTCATGAGTCATAAGGGAACCCATAAGCTCATCCAATCCAAGTGTGGAGAGATTTTTGGCTTCTATAATGGTCGTGACCTTTGCTTCCCAATTCTTTGGTAAATACCTAAGAATTTTTCTCACCAATTCACTGGTAGTATAAGTTTTGACAACCTATTTCAAAGAGTTTATAATTTTAGTAAATCTAGTAAACATACTTGAAATAGATTAATCAAAGTTCATTTTAAAAAATTCATAACTATGAACAACCATATCAATATGAGATTCCTTCACTTTGTTTGTACCTTCATACGTTACCTCAAGTTTGTCCCAAATTTCTTTTGCTGAATCACAATTTGAAATTCAATTATACTCCTTAGAGTCTAATCCACAAACAAGGGTGAGTTTGGCTTTAGAATTGACTTGCAATAATTTATGATCACTCTCATCACATTCATCATCAATTTTAGGAACACTAATATTGTCAACTAATTTGGTAGGAATTTTTGGACCTTTGGCGACAATAATCCACATGGCATAATCAGTGGCTTGTAGGTATAAGGTTATCTTATCCTTCCAATGACTATAGTTGTTTCCGTCAAACAATGGTGGCCTATTTGTGGCTTGTCCTTCAGCTAAGATTGTCATGGATCGAAACTCACAGATGGTTAAATCTAAAATAAGAGTCTAAGCTCCGATACCAATTGTTACCCGAAAGACAACCTAAGAAGGGGGTGAATTAGTTTTTTACAAATAAAAATAATAATACCCTAATAAAAATTATGACTAGCACAATAGATAAATATATTTAATGAAATAAAAATAATTAAAACAAGTGTTCTAACAACTATGTCAATTAATGATTTTAACACAGTAAAAATATGAAATATAATTATGGCAATTTAAATAAATAAAGAGATAAGGGAGAGAGAGGCAAACAACTTTATAGTGGTTCGGCTTCAACTCGGCCTATGTCTACTCCTCAAGTTTCACTTGAGACTTTCCACTATTCTCTAGGTTCACAGGGTGCTAGCAACCTTTTCATAGATGGAGCAATCCTCCACGGATTTTACACAGACTTTCTAAGTTAAGAACACTGAGTGTACTACACTCTTACGAGGTTGAAAAGAATATATTTTTGCTTTCACAGAAAGCTACAAAAATTATTTCTCAAAGATAGATATAAAAATGAAACTTTGGTTTTTCTATAAACCTCACACAAGAAAGATGGGTTTAAAGTTATACGTCTCAGTGTATAATTTCTGAAAGAGGATGTAAACAAAAATTGAAGAACACTTCTCAAAAAGTTTTTTAGAGGATAGATGTGAGTGATTATAGATCAAAGAATATTTTCTGAGGCTTTGGTATATATAATGAAACTTATAGCTGTTTATAGCCGTTGTATTCATTTGAATATCTTCTACTCCATCATTACTAATTTGAATATCTTCCACCCCATCATTACTAATTTGAATATCTTCTACTCCATCATTACTAATTTGAATATCTTCCACTTGAACCTTTTGGGTTGCTGCTGTGCTGGGCTGTTTGAACCTCTGATTTAATCAAATATTAAATACATTCTAACAACATTTAGGATAAAAGTTTTAGGTAAGAAATAATGGGACAAAATAAATTTTGATTCTATTTTTCTCTTTCAAATAAATTAAAACATAAAATCATCAAAATAAATGTTGATTCTATTTTTCTCTTTCAAATAAATCATCAAAATAAATTTTGATTCTATTTTTCTCTTTCAAATAAATCATCAAAATAAATTTTGATTCTATTTTTCTCTTCCAAATGGAGAATTTATTAACGTTTACGAGTTCTACTTGGGTCGAGCTGGCGAATGATGCTAAGCCCAAAGAATGGGCTTGGTCTTGGACTCCCCAAATTCACTTTTTTAAGCTAAGGAGCATTGAATAATTTCTCCTAAAACAATGATTCCCTCATGTAAAATATAATGCTCTATTACTTTTTAAGATTTTTTTCCTAGACAGATTATAATAACATACTACACATGTCTGTTATAGTACAATTCATGGTCTCAATTCAATACCAAACAAGTTCGAACTAATTGAATATTTGGGTCAGAAATTCCCTTAATCGGTTTGTCATTTTCTAATATAATTAACAACTTGAAGTACCAACCATACTACAATAATCAACTATTCGTACAATAACAAATAAATAAATAATTACTCTTACCTCTTGGGTTCTTTTATTCTTCCCGCTGCTCACAATCTCCTTTAATAGTGGATTATTAATGGGCAAACAAAATGTGTGGTATTTTGGTCCCAGAACAGTTGAAACCGACCAACCTTCCACGAAGCCACCCAAGAAAATAGCAACACCATCATTCTTACGAGCCTTGCAGCTTTCCATCGCCAAAAGGTTGGACATTAAATTAAATTACTATATTTCCGGCGACCAAACTTTTAGTCGCCTAAAGTCTCACATTTTTAGCTACCAAAATAATTTATTTTTTGTCACCTAAAGTCTCACATTTTAGCCACTAAATTTTTAGTCGGCAAAAGTGTTTTTATTCTTTAGCTTTTGTTCTTAGCTACCAAATATTTTAGTTGCCAAATGTTTGATTTTCTTTTGGTTACAAAACTTTTAGTAGCCAAATGTCTTTTTTTTTTCTTTTTTTCTTTTTGTTACAAAACTTTTAGTTGCCAAATATCTATTATTTTATTTTATTTTTTGGGCTACAAAACTTTTAGCCGCCCAAAGTATTTTCCCAATTTTTTTTAGCTACTAATTGTTTAGTCGCCAAAAACATGATATTATGTTTTATCGCAAAATTATAATTTCTTCACAACCTATCTATATTCCATGCAACCTGTAATATGTATATAAACAAAATAATGCATGCTATCAATCATTCCACAATCTGTATCCATATACAAAAAATAAATAACTTTAAATATCAAAGTCCATACAAATCAACTATTGTCCAAACTAAAATAATAATTCCATACAAAATATATCATACAAAAATCAAAGCCCTCCGTATACAAAAAGTACATTTACTACCAAACGAAATTACCATTTTGCATGGTACAAATTACCATCGTAATCTGTACCACAACAAAAGGTGATATATATACCACGACAAAAGTTTTCTATGGACCATGACAAAACGTCCTATATGTACGCCGACAAATGGTATATATGTACCACGACAGAAGGTGATCTATGTACCACGACAGTCATTATCTATTGCTTGCCAAAAGTTTTCTATATCAGTAATAATGAACTACACAAAAGCTGAGGACGACAAAAGTATTATATTAGTTCTATACAAAAGTAAAAATTCTTCTCCATACACCAATATGGATTATCCACAAGTCCACGCAACAAAGCCATCTACAAAGAAAAACAAAAAATGAAACATTAGAATTGGTTACAATATATCAATTCAGTCAACTATATGGAACATGTTTTGACATGCATTTAAGGTAAAACAATTGAGAAATTGCTTCTTGGAAATAAAAGAAAGTATATATATATATGTATCACGCAATATTTATTTCAACTAACACAAACAATGTAATATGTAATTTCTTCATCCTATAAACATATAAAGGCAATTATTAGAATATGTAGATGTTATTTTAATAAAGTTGTTGTTTTTTAAACTAAGTGTTGCAAGTTTTTTGACTAAGTGTAAGGCGTATTCGGGGGCTGTTCTGAATTTTCACCCCCGGAAAGCCTTTTTTTGAGTAAGTTTAGGGCGTATTTGGCTCTAACTCCCAACCTACGGGTCCGAATTATGTTCCGTCAGATCTCACAAGTCCTATTTGTCATGGAAAAGCTATTCGTGTGACCCACACGGTCGCTCGGGGGCTGTTTTGAATTTTCGCCCCTGAAACGCCCTTTCTTGACTAAGTTTAGGGCGTATTCGGCTCTAACTCCCAACCTACGGGTCTGGATTACATTCCGTCAGTGGTCATAAGTCCTATTTTTCATGGGGGAATTGTCCGTGTGAGCCACACGGTGGTTTGGGGGCTGTTTTGAATTTTCGCCCCTGAAATGCCCTTTTTCGACTAAGTTTAGGGTGTATTCGGCTCTAACTCCCAACCTACGAGTCCGAATTACGTTCCGTCAGTTCTCACAAGTCGTATTTCTCATGGGGAACTGCCCGTGTAAGCCACATGGTCGTTCGGGGGATGTTTTGAATTTTCGCACCTGAAACGCTATTTTTCGATTAAGTTTAGGGCGTATTCGACTCTCCTAACCTACGGGTCCGAATTACGTTCCGTCAATTCTCACAAATCCTATTTTTTATGGCGAAGCTATCCGTGTGAGTCATATGGTGGTTTGGGGGATGTTTTAAATTTTTGCCCCCAAAACGCCTTTTTTTGACTAAGTTTAGGGCGTATTCGGCTCTAACTCCCAACCTACGGGTCCGAATTACATTCTATCAAATCTCACAAGTCCTATTTGTCATGAAGAAACTATCCGTGTGACCCACACGATTGTTCGGGGGCTATTTTAAATTTTCGTCCCCGAAACGCCCTTTTTTGACTAAGTTTTGAACGTATTCAGCTCTAACTCTCTACCTAGGGGTTCGAATTACGTTCCGTCAGTCCTCACAAGTCCTATTTTTCATGGCGAAGCTATCCGTGTGAGCCACATGGTCGTTTGGGGGCTGTTTTGAATTTTCGACCTCGAAACGCCCTTTTTCAACTAAATTTTGGACGTATTCAGCTCTAACTCTCTACCTACGGGTCCAAATTACATTCCGTCAGTTTTCACAAGTCCTATTTGTCATGGAGAAATCCGTGTGAGACACATGATCATTCAGGGGCTGTTTTGAATTTTCGCTCCCGAAACGCCCTTTTTTGACTAAGTTTTGGGCGTATTCGGCTCTAACTCGCAACCTACATGTCCGAATTACATTCCGTCAGTTCTCACAAGTCCTATTTGTCATGGAAAATCTACCTGTGTGAGCCACATGGTCGTTCGGGGACTGTTTTGAATTTTCGCCCCCGAAATGCCCTTTTTCGACTAAGTTTTGGATGTATTCGGCTCTAACTCTCTACCTACGGGTTCAAATTACGTTTCGTCAGTTCTCATAAGTCCTATTTTTCATGGAAAAGCTATCCGTGTGAGCCACATGTTGGTTTGGGGGCTGTTTTGAATTTTTTCCCCCAAAACGTCTTTTTTCGACTAAGTTTTGGACGTATTCGGCTCTAACTCCTAACCTACGGGTCCGAATTACATTCCGTCAGTTCTCACAAGTCGTATTTGTCATGGAGAAGCTATCCATGTGACCCACACGGTCGTTCGGAAGCTTTTTTGAATTTTCACCCCCAAAACGCCATTTTTCGACTAAGTTTAGGGCGTTTTCGGCTCTAACTCCCAACCTACATATGCTAAGTACATTTCGTCTGTTGTCACAGTTCTTATTTGTGATGGGGAAGGTGGCCGTGACATTCGTACAATGGTTCGGGGGGCAGTTTCGCATTTTTGTCCCCTTAACGCAATTTTTCGATTAAGTTTAATGTGTTTTCAGTTCTAACTCCCAAACTACGTGTGCTAATAACATTCCATCTGTTGTGACAGGTCCTATTTGTCACGGGGAAGGTGACCGTGACATCCGTATGGTGGTTCGGGGCATGTTTCCCATTTTCGCTCCCTTATTGCCCTTTTTCGGTTAAGTTTAAGGCATTTTCGGCTCTAACTCCCAACCTACACGTGCTAATTACATTCCATCTATTGTCACAGGTCCTATTTGTCATGGGGAAGGTGGCCGTGACATCCGTACGGTGGTTCGGGGGCTATTTCCCATTTTCGCCACCTTAATGCCCTTTTTCGGTTAAGTTTAATGCATTTTCGGCTCTAGTGATATAAACTCAAAATAATTACAAAGTGACGGGAGTACAAGACCTACTTATACAATTCAAGGCATAAATTGGTTGTATTTGCAATTCTCCCATCTTATTTCATGGCCTTCAAAAAATATGAGACTTTCACCAATAAGAATTTTTAAAAATTTTAAGCAATAGACTAAGTGGTCTAATGATTAAGTCACCTCTAATTTTACATATGTGGAGTTTATCTGTGTAAGAAGGTGCACCTGTTACATATGAAAATTTCACTTGCTAATGCCAATATGTATCTTTTCACTATATTTAAATCATGAATTTAGAGAGTAAATTAAAAATAAAATGGAAATAGAAATGAAAAACATAAATTAACTTACATTTCATTCTTGAAGGGATGTTGGTGATAATAATTTCGTGTGTTTTTTTTTTTGTATTTGATTCTATGTCTTTAGACTTCTTGTTAATTTAATAGTTTCAAGACATAGATCTAACCACATAAGCAACACCATCAAAATAGATGGAACAACAATTTGAGTGAAACTATTTTTGTATGGCTAGAGATCATTGAAATGTTTCAATGTACTGAGAGATCATTGAAATGGTTCAGGGGCTGCTTTGCATTTTCGCCCCCCGAATGGCCTTTTTCAACTAAGTTCAAGCCGTTTTTCACTCCAACTCTCAACCTACGGGTGCTGATTATATCATGTCTATCCCCACAGGTCCTATTTGTCACGGTGAAGCAACCCGTGACATCCATAGAGTGGTTTAGAGGCTACTTTGCATTTTCACCTCCCGAATGGCCTTTTCCGACTAAGTTTAATGCGTTTTTCACTCCAACTCCCAACCTACATGTGCTAATTACATCTTGTCTGTCCCCACAGGTCCTATTTTTCATGAGAAAGTTGCCCGTGACATCAATAGAGCGGTTTGGGGGCTGTTTTGGTTCGGGAGCTGTTTTGTATTTTCATCTCATGAACGCCTTTTTTCGACTAAGTTTAAGGCATTTTTTACTCTAGCTCCCAACCTACGTGTGCTAATTACATGTCGTTTGTCCCCACATGTTCTATTTTTCGTGACGAATCTGCTTGTGACATCCATAGAGTGGTTTGAGGGCAATTTTGCATTTTCGCCCCCACAATGCCTTTTTTCAACTAAGTTTAAGGCATTTTCGACTCTAACTCCCAACCTATGTGTGCGAATTACATGTCATATGTCCCTATGGGTTCTATTTTTCATGAGAAAGTTGCCCGTGACATCCATGGAATGGTTCGGGGGTTGTTTTGTATTTTTGCCCCCCCGAATGCCTTTTTCCAACTAAGTTTAAGGCATTTTCGACAAAGTAAACCAGTTATTTGGTTTGCTTTTGCTTTTTTTTTTTTCTTAGAACAACTAAAGAAATCTTGGTTTGATTGAATTCAAAGTTGTACAAAGCTTTGTTTGTACTTTCAAAAGCTCAAAGTTAAAAAGCAAGCAAAATAAAATAGTAACTATTGTCTAAATTCTGAAAACAAAGCGGAGGAATGTGCCAACTTGAAGATTGTTTTCTATCTTGTTTTTTATTTTTCTTTACTCTCAATTTCATATCATTCAGCATTTGCAAAAGGGACAAAGCATTTTAGGAATTAAGATTAAACAAGAAGTTCAAAAATACTAGAGCTTCATATAAAAAAATAGTCTTAAGGGCATTATATAGCATGAAGATAAATTGGGCACAAACATTTTGATGAACAGCAATCAAGATAGTTTAAAGAGAGCTACACATCCGATCATCACGAGCAAGTAGTTGAATAAGAATGATGTAATGAGAAGAGGAAGATATAATGATTCATAGTACTTTAAGTTTACCAAAATTCAAATGCACTCCAAATTGTTATCAATTCATATGAAATCTTGCAAAAAGAGAAATGTGATGTAGACGTTAAACCAAGCTCAATGACAAGCACAACAAGAAGAAACAAAGTACTCCAAATTGTTTCACAAAATCCACTTAAAATCCAAATTGTAATCAAATATCAATTAATATGAAATCCTGCAACAAGATAAATGGGATGCAGAGATAAACCACCTGGGCTTTTTTTTAGTTGAATTTGAAGAAGTTTCAGATGCAGCAAATGCCTCTTCCTGTGTCATCCACATGCCTATTTCATTTCATGCAAGTAAATATTATATCATAAGAACACATAACCAAGAAGGATATTTTGGGAGGGGTAACAAAAAACGACTCAAAGTAAATCTACAAGAATAATCAAATATGAAACACATCACTACTTTTTAAATGCAATTGGTAGCCCATGAGTTCAGAAACAAAATTATGATTGTGTGTCCAAGTGAAATTTCAGAAATATTACTTAATCATTATATTACATAGCTGTAGAATCTTATCATGATCATCATCCTCAGAAATAATATCATGCTCATCATCCTCAGAAGGATGCCCAAAATACTACACACCATCATCAATTGCTATCAACATTAATAAAGCTATTAAAAAAAAATCTATTATTGAATTGAAGAGTTTGTCTAAATTTTATATAGGTTGAAGTTGTATGAAACTACATCAGACAAACCCAATGTAGAAAGCACAAGCAGACAAGAGAGCCTTCTAAAGCAAGAACAAACAGAGGAAAATAATCAATGACAGTAAAACTGCTGCATGGTTGGCTAGCGAGTCTGCAGTGAAATCATGGTAATAATGCATGCAAAAGAATGACACACTCATCAAGAAAACAAGTAATGAGTCTCTGTCATATACTGATCTTCCAAGAGGCCTGCACGCACTTGTGCTCAATAAATAATATTTGAAGGAGTCCCATTCATCAAAAGATCCTTGAAATCATCACTATCACAATCCTCAAACTCAAAAGGAATATCCCTAACCTAAGGCACAGTTATAAGATATACAAATTTGGAAATAAAGATCATAAAATAATCTAGAAATATTTCCTAACTGTAAGATTATATTATTTAAATCTTCTCAAAGCAGTAGCTATATAACATGTAGTATGCTTACAGGAACAACACACAAATAATGAAAGTTATGAAACCATAAAATCTTGTGAGCAAAAAAGTATCTAACAACCACTAGAATTATTTGATTTGCAAGAAAATTGACGATACAAACCATTCATTGTGAACTTGCTAAAGTCATTAATTAAACAGAGCATAAAGTCATTAATTTAAACAGATCATAAAGTCAATTAATTAGTTTGTTATTCTAATAAATCCTACATACATGTGACAGATGCGCAAATTTATTTTAAAACCAATGACCTTAACTACTCAAATGAATGAATAAACATATTACATCATCCTATTTAACTCAAGCATTGACAATGAAACTGAGAGTATACCTGTGTAATTCCTTTAAATCTTCTTAGTGGATTGTTTTGTGGCTGTTGCCCGTGGTTTTTTAATCACAGTTGGAGGTGTCCAATTGTGGTTTTTCCACTTTAAAATCGTTGTGTTGATTTGTCTTGATTGTTTGATTGGGATTGTTATATACTACTTAAAATTGTTACATAATCACAAATCAATATCTAGAGGATTTCTAGATTTTTCACAAACCATTCATTGTGAACTTGCTTGGGAAAATTAGGTGGCACATCTCGGCTATGATATTACAGCAGCCAGTTTAAACATATAATACATGTCATAACCTTCCCTTATATATTCTTGGTAGAGAAACCTCATAATTTCTCTCTTCTCAATGACCAAACCAACACCAACTAGGTCAAACAAGGTGCTAACGGCTAATTTTCTTTGTAAATGAGGCAATGACCATTAATTGCAGAAAAACCCCAAAGTCTCAATAACCCACCAAAAATTCCTTGAAAATGTTCAGCAAATGCTCGCAAGCCAACAAATAAAAGTGTGAATGCAAGAAAAAAGCAAAATAGTAACAAACAAATCTTAGAAGCCGCTGCTGGAAGAAGCTTTGCCCGGTCTAGGAGTGCCAGTTGCTACAATGCTAGTTTTGTTCATGATTCCCTTCCCAAAATACTGGGCAATCACAGAAAACCCATTTTGCACCCTAAATCGAACCCATTTTGGACACTAAATTAAAAAAAACTCTGTCAAACCCAAAAACCCTAAATCAAACCCATTTTGGACATCAAACCCATAATTTTATAGAAATCAAACCACTTTAACCAAACCCATTTAAGAAATCAACACAAAATTAAACTAAAAAAATCATATAAAACCCTAGCAAGTGTAAGAAATTGAGAGATAGAGAAAGAGAGAGACAGAGACCGAGATCAACAGAGAAGGAGAGAGACCGAGTGCGATAGAGAGAGAGAGAGAGAGAGAGAAAAAAAAAACCTGTGATTTGTGGCAGTGGCGGTGGTGATTCGTAGCAATGGTGGTGCGATGTACGATGCTGGCCAGCGACGGTGGGGTGGTGAACGTCAATGGCGAGCGGGGGTGAGGTTCGGTGGTGACTGTTCTGTGTGTGAGAGAGTTGTGTGTGAGTGAGAGAGCAGAGATCTTTTGTTTCTTTGAAAGAGGAGCACGGGCGCCAATATATTCGCTTCCCTCTAAAAAAAAAAAATTTGTTTCTACCTTTAGCGACCAAACTTATATTTGTCGCCAAATAATAATCAATACCGACTAAAGTTTTTGTAGCCAAAAGTGTAATTTGGCTCCTAATTGTTTTTTTCGTTGGCAAAAATTGATTGTACAACGACTAAATTTATTTTGTCACCAAAATTTTATATTTGCAGACAAAAATATTTGGTTGCCAAAGAGTAATCCAAAAAATAAGCCTACTATTTGGCGACTAAACTTTTTTTTGTCGGCAAATGGTTGTATACGATGACTAAAACAAAAATGAGTAGCCTAAAATGTAGACTAACGCCAACTAAAATTTGTTTAGTCGCCTATTACATCATATTTAGTGACCAAAAGTTTTTTTAGTCGCCAATAACTAATAAACGGCTAGTAAAAAAATTTTGTAGCTAAAATATAAAACATTGTCGACCAATAAAAATTTTAGTCGCCAAAGATCTGATTTTTGGCGACTAAATTTGTTTTAGTTGCCAAGTTTGCTCGCCAAAAGTGCAAATTGTTGTAGTGGAGGTTCAAATTGAGACCAAATGGATCATAGGAAGGATCACTTTCGGAACAGCTTAGTTGAGGCCAAAGATTCTTATTACCATCATCAGTAGTTGCGTTGTTGGTTACTGTGGTTGATGCAGAAGAAGAAGATTATTATTCTCAATTGATTTCTTGACCTTTCATTCCTTATTAACTAATTTTAATTTATTGTAATGCGATTATATTTTTTTTACTTATATATTTATTTTTTTAATTTTTTTAATCATGTAAGAATAACATGCATTTTTATTTTTATTTTAAATATGCATAGAAACGTAATGACTCAAAGATAAAAATTAAAATTTATTAATAATATCTTAACAATTTAGGGATAAATAATTTTCTTACATATGAAATAAGTAGGACAAATTGTTGGGGAAAAAAAATAATCCATTTATTTCAACTTAAAAAAAGAAAAGAAAAAAGAAATTTAAATAATAAATGCATTAATTAAAATTGATAAATATTTAGTTGTTTATTATAGTTTGAAATAAGTCTTATAAATATTGTATTAATTATTAGGGTTTTATATTAAACTATCAGGATTTTAAGTTAAAATATGTATGGATCTTTAATAATATATATGCAAAACTTTAGGGGAGGTAAGTGAATTTTTTTTATTTAAATAGCTTTTTTATATGTTCTTGGTCAATTCAAAGGGGGTAATATGGTCATTTTGGATGGAAATGTAATAGCGGTTGTGCTAAATTAATGGATTGGAAGAATCTTGATAATAATTTCAAAAATAATAGAGATTAATGTAATTATTAAAATAATAAGGAAGATTTTTATAATTGCCAGAAACCTCAGGAGAGGCAACTGTAATTTACCCAAATACTTACAATGATGACTTTTATTTATAAATTTATCGCATCATTTTTGTTGTAATTTTTGCATAAATGTTTGGCATAAACAGATTTTTTTTTCTTTAAATGGGAAACGTGCATAGTATGTATACTTTTTATTTAATAGATATTGTCAACGAACAAAATGACTTCATTGATAATTTAGAATTTAAAAAATATATATATTTTATTTTATTTCATAAATTCCTATGTTCGCTGGATATTGGGTGCGACGTACGCTCAGAATTGTGTGTGATCGAATTCTGTGCACATTAAAAAATTGTTCGAATTATTGGTAGACAATTGAGATTCTCTGCTGCTGTCTTCTCTCTTTACATTCAATTTCATTCTAAAATTTTTTTGATCGGCAATTTTCATACTCAATTGAACAGAACATCCTTTATAAAAAGAATTAAGATTTCATAGTTTTGGAATGAAGAGAATCATAGTACATAATACCAAAAGAAAGAAAGAAAGACTTCATATGTATGAACCATATATCATAATCACGGATGAAACTAGAATTTTATCACCAAAAGAGTCAGAAAACGAATAATATTTTCTCACCATATAAACAAACATATATGTATGTACAATACAATATATAAATTATATATATACATAAAAAAAAAATCATATATCATAGAAACAAACTCTAATAGGATGAATAATTTTTTTTTTTTTGTAGAAAATAAAAAGAAAATGCAAGATGGAAGAATGATTAGATGTCTTTTGTATTAGAGAAATGTTAGGAATCATGAAAAAAATTTCATGAAAATGATCATGAAAGATTTATGACTCTTAGATTACCTTGATTAGTGTGTGGTGCTTTATTCTAAGTGTAATCCAAAAGTTACAAATCTTTCGTGATATTTTCATGAAAGACTTTTCATGATACCTACCATTGTTGTTTATATTAAGATGACATTTTATTTATGAAACAAAATATATAATTTTAAAAATATTATGACAAACAAATTTTTTACAAAAACAGAAGACCATGCCCCCATAGGTTTTACCTAATTCCATTCCGGATCATAATCATATCATACGCAAACACAACTTAACAAAGATTACTTTAAAAAAATCAAAGAATTGATTAATTCAATTATCCGCACGAAATAATATAATCAGACACAACTGTCAACCCTATGATCAATCCTATGATTTGATTTGTGTGTTCCTAGATTTTCTGATGAACTATATCTCGGTAGTACAAGATGATCTACACATGGGGCATTGACCGGTGTTTGGCAGCCACTGGAACACACAGTCTCTGTGGAACACATGCGAGCAAGGAGTCGTCGCAATTATAAAATCTCTCTTAAACCTCTCCAAATAAATCGAACACTTATCATTATCATCTACCGATTCATCGCGATCAAATCTCTTCACCTTCACCGCAGCCTGAACTTGATTTGACGTACCAACAACAATCCCTTCGTCATCTGTTTTACACACACGAAACTCTATCTCATTCGAATCACCATTAACATATGCAAATTTTTGGTTGTTAATAACAACACCACCATCAGCTTCATCTTCTTTGTTTGATGAATGGGTTGTTGGAACAATTTTTTGTGTAAATGAAATAAATAAAAACAAAGCCAAACAAAATAAAATAAAATTTACAAAATTTATTTTGTTGAATCGAATTTAAAAATCAAAAGACCAAGTTGAGTGTGTGACACTCTGTCCTTAAGACAGATTCGCCCCACTACGGCGTTTACGGTTATGTGGATACAATGATCTTCACAAATTTGTAGTAGCACTTCAAACAAATTTGTCCGGCGAACTAGAACATTGTGTTTTATAACTCTCTGAAATTTTCCCTAAAGTAATATGAAAAATAAAGGACGCAAGAGAGCAAAATGAAGGCAAGGAAAATGAATTTTCGGAATCAATCAAAATTTGAATAGGGCTACCTTTATATAGGCTTTGTTGACACCTATTCAATTTGAATAGAAAATGTATGAAGAAGGGACATAACCCTTCCTTTAAAATAAAGAGACACCATGAAATGTTTGCACCCTTTATTCAAACGGAGGTTTGACCCTTTCTATAAAACAAAAAGACACCGTGAAAGGTTACATCCTTTCATTCAAAATGGAGTCTTTTTCAATTCACAACTAACTCTTTATAAATTTTCCAACATGGGTAGGCACCGAAAGCATGGAATGAATGCTGCCGATTCTCAACATGGAATTGATGACGATCATGGGTTTCTTCGAGGAGGTTTGGTTGTTAATGTTGTTGAATCGAAAGCAACTAAAGAGGTAGTTAGATATGTCTCGGGCTAGCTTTAGAATAATTTCCAATGGGAAGAGTTTTGTTGTTGGAATTGCGAGATGAAGCCAACATTCCATGGAGTCTTTATCACGTAAGGTTTGGTAGTCGAATTTGATGGTGTCTTTTTGTTTTATAAATGTGTCGTGTTTGGCATTGGTAATATAACCTTCTTTGCATTTTGTTTTGATCAGCAAAGAAATAACTTTATTGATGTAAAAGAAAAATTACAAGAATAAAAGAAGAAAAAAGGATAAGTGCAAAAAGCATTATAGTGAACCAAATCAATCCTAACTAGGTTGGCACCAATAAGATCGCCAAATCATATGCTAGCACACCATCAGAAGTTGGTGAGAAACTAGCCACAACCACCCAAAAAACAGCAACACTCAAGTAGAGCAACCCAAAACTAAAACAACCCAATCCATCCAACCTACCAAACATGAAAACAAAACATAACACCACAAAGAAATGACAGCAGGCAAATTGAAGACTTCACCACCACAGAGAAAAGCAACAACCAGTAACATTGTTCACCCTCAAGCCAAACTGACATGAAATAGTCATCATAGAAAATTAGCAACGTTGATCACCCACAGACAAGCATCAATCCCTACCACAAAGTAAATATCCTGATCTCCTAATCAACACCCAAGTCAGTATACATTCAATAGCACAGAAATCATCAATCGGAGAGAAGTTACTGCCCTCACAGTTTAGCCACAAACTATAAGCTTCACCCAAGAATCAACATAGATCAACACACCAGACCAAGACCACACATCAGGCTAAGAGAATCATGTACACCCAAGCAAGATATTCACAACCTGGAATTAACAGAGCCTAACAAGTTAAAGACTGACATCTAATCTGCTGAATATTATTAACAATTTCATGCACAGAGTAGAAACAACTTGAAAAATGAGCTTTTACCCAAACAGCAATTTTGAACTTAATCAAGTCACAGACTTCCTCCAGATGCACTTGCTTACTATTGAACACCACATTGTTCTTAAGTTTCCATAATGACCACATAACAACCAGTGGAATAGTCCGCCAAATCGAATTTGCGAACTTACCCCACCTGAAACCACCCCACCACCCAAGAAGATCCTCTACATTCCTAGGTATAGCCCAACGCAACCCCCACCAATCCATCACACAAGACCATACTCTCCAAGCAAAAAGGCACCATAACAATAAATGAGACACTACCTCATCCTCCAATTGACAAATTACCATTGAACACCACATCGTTCCTAAGTTTCCATAATGACCACATAACAACCAATGGAATAGTCCGCCACATCGAATTTGCGAACTTACCCCACCTGAAACCACCCCACCACCCAAGAAGATCCTCTACATTCCTAGGTATAGCCCAACGCAACCCCCACCAATCCATCACACAAGACCATACTCTCCAAGCAAAAAGGCACCATAACAATAAATGAGACACTACCTCATCCTCCAATTGACAAAACTAACACAATATAGAAGCACCAAGTCCCAACACCCCTATTCTTCGCAGAAAATAAGAAGTCTTAAGTCGCCCCTTCCATGCCAACCAACCAAAAAACTGAACCTTTGGAGGAGATAAATTATTCCAGATTATCTTAGTGACTGAACAGGATTCTGAGGTCTCCAACATAGAATAAAGGGAGGAAACACTAAATTGACCAGATGAACTTGCCACCCACTGTAACCTATCAGCCTGTTCCGACAGACCATACCCAGCAGAATTAAAAAAATCACCCAACCTGATCAACTCATCAGATTCCTAGCCTAGCAATGCTCTTCTAAACCTGAATGTCCCATTAATCTGGGCAGACCATCTTTCCGCCACCACTTTAAGAGTAATATCCTTTTCTAACGATAAACTGAACAACCTTGGAAAAGCAGACTCAACAGACAGATTGCCCACCCACGTATCAGTCCAAAAATGAATTATGTCCCTATTCCCCGCAATCAACTGAGAGTTATTCAAAAAAATATTAAAAAGAAGAGAATTTGAATGACTGACCTTGAGAATAGCACCCCAAATTTTTTAACAGATCCCAAAATCAACTGAAAAATGGTACCACCTGCCACCAATTGGAGGATATCTACTACAAATAACTTTTTTCCACAACGAGTCATCCTCAACACCAAACCGCCACCACCATTTAGCCAACATACAATCATTCACCTCTTGAATTCTTCTAATACCTAAACCCCCACTAACTTTGCTCTTTGTTGCTTCAGTCCATCTAACTAGATGAACCTTCCTTTTCAAATCGGACCCCCCCATAGAAAGTTTGCTCGAATTTTATCAAAAGCCTTAGCCACAGAAGAGGGCAACTTAAAAAGAGATAAATAATACATAGGCAGATTGGATAAAACAGACTTAATAAGCATTAGCCTACCTCCAAATGATAAGAGCTTCCTCTTCCAAGATGCAAGTCTAGCTTTACATTTATCAAGGATCGGCTGCCACGTCTTCTTCAGCCTTGGATTAGCCTCCAATGGTAACCCAAGATACAAAAATGGTAACTTCTGATATTTACAATGTAGTCTAGATGCAAACTCCTCTAACTCTGATTCCGGTACGCTAATTCCGCATATAGAACTTTTATGAAAATTAATTTTCAAACCAGAGACTAATTGAAAGCACCTGAGAATCCTTTTGACTACTATTAACACCTCAATATCAGCTTCATAAAATATAACTGTATCGTCAGCGAACTGAAGATGTGATACCATAACATCATGGCCCACCGAAACTCCTGAAATTAGACCCAAAGATCTGGCCCTAAGCATCAGCATATTAAACACTTCTGCCAATAAGTTAAATAGAAAAGGAGACAAAGGATCACCTTGACAGAGGCCTTTACCAGGTTTAAATTCAGCTGTAGGGGATCCATTCACCAGAACTGAGCATCTGGATGATTCAAGGCACTCCTTAATCCAACCTCTCCACCTATCTCCAAAACCGAACTCCTTTATCATAGATAGTAAACAATCCCAACTCACCGAATCATACGCCTTATGGAGGTCGAGCTTGAGAATCACACCCTTCTTTTTATTAACCTTCCACCAATCAACAATCTCATTGGCTATTAAGACCCCATCTAATATATTTCTTCCACCCAAAAAAGCTGATTGACCCTCACCAATAACCTTCTTTGCATTTAGAGACTCGTTTGATCTCACTCTTGACTAGTAAATTGAAATGGCCTTGTGATTCTGAAACAGGAGGGTAAACGTTGATGTTGTCGTACTTTTGATTCCACTTGTAGACTCGAGCATATAGGCCTAGGACTTCTTCATTAAGGTAAGCCATCTCTCTCTCTCTCACTCTCTCTCTCTCTCTCTATAAAGTATTGTTGAAGCAGGGTAATGGGAGGTAGGGGTTTTGTGAAAAGGGACAAGTATGGATGAGTTGTTTATATAAAGAGATGGGTTGTGTTTCTAATTGTATTGAAGGTTTTGGAAACTTTTCTTTTTATGTGAATCCTAGTTGGATTTGGATTTGGATTTGGAACGTGAGGTTGTGGGTTTCGAATGTGAGGGAAGCCACTTTGTGCAAATTATGTCAAATGTTAGGTCTATATCCATGGGGACTAAATTGGACGTACTTTTTAAATAGATGTTTAAATTTTCTATATAGAGGAAAAATGTAATGATGAATGGATTGCAGGTGCAAAATCTAGTTGCAGAAATTGTTGACTCCAAATTGGGCAAACAAGTAATTCTTCCTTTTAGACTGACTAATTTTCTATGTAAAATTCATGGCTTAGTATTGCACTCACACAAGTTAAATTTTCTTTTGCCACAATCCTGCAAATCCCGCAGATTACAAGAATCAAGCCGTCCCTCACTTACATTGCCGCAGAGGAAGTAATGAGCCTTGTGACTGCTCAAGGTCTTGAATTATTCTACTCTTCTTTCTAGCTTGTGGTTTACCATCAGAGGTTTCATTGCATGAGGTAATTTTTTAATTATCTATTTTTTGAGGTAAATCTCTGTTTGTTCATGACAGTGGCGGAGCATAGTGAATTGAAGGAGGTGTGGAAAGACATTCTGAATGCACAGGGTGATGAAATATATGTGAAGGTAAATTCCCTTTTGTAGTGTATTTATTTTAATTTTTAGATATTCACGTTAGCACGGAAAGTTTGGGTTGACTGCTGTTCTGAGGTTAGAGAACAGAATCAGCTTAAACCAAACGTGACTCTTCTTGTTCTGTTGGTCAATCAAAATTCACACAATATTTTCTTGTTCTGTTGGTCATTATTTTTATTTTTTATTTTATTTTCTGGGTTTCTTAGCTAAGAGTACCTGAAAAGTAAAAACAATTGACAAAAATTTTGAAGAAAGAAAGGAACCGTCGTTGCCAAACCAAGCCCACAATTTTTAAAGAACAATATCACTTGAAATCTTTTGTAGGGGTCATGTGAATGAAGACATGGTTTTCTGTTGCCAAAGTAATTTCAATAGAACCTAATAATTTTTAGTTTTATCCTACCCAAGTAGGTAATGTATTATCAGCTTAACCAGGAATCCTCCATTATTACTTCTAGTATGTTTATGACCAAACCATCTATCCATTGCCGCTGATTTGTTGATTTGCTTATGTTTATTATTGTTATTATTATTATAGGATATCGGTTTCTACATGCAGAAGGGGGAGAATCCTTCTTTTGCTGAGCTGTCTGAAAGAGCATATTTGCGACGAGAAGTTGCCATTGGTTACATGAAGAACAATACGAAGGTAATTTATGCCTTCTAGCTTGAGAGTATTCAAGTTTGAGAAATGCTTGGGAGATAGAGATCTCTCTCATGCTGTTTTCTTTTCTTTTCTTTTTCATTTATTTAATCGGCCTCTCTTGTTATATTAAGTCTGATCCTCTGTCCCTTGAATTGACAGATTCGTTGATTGTAATATCTGAGGAGAACAACCCTTGCTTATTTAAACTGGTAATCATTTAATTTTTTTATTTTCAACTAACAAATCTTTGATTCATTTCATTGTTCACAAAGTGCATATTATAATGAGCAAAAATTCTGTTATCTTGGACTTCTTTTGTACTTCATATTAGCATCAATAATTGTTTTTTTTTTTTTTTTTTGCCTATAAAAAAAATTATAATATAAAAGTGAAAAGCAAAGTCTCGGTTCTCTTCCTACTTGCTTACTCGGTCTAGTCTAGAAAGAAACCTGGTGTGGTGTGGGTCTATTTTAATCTAAGTCATTTAGTCAACAAAATAAATAATAATAATAATAATAACAATAATAACAAAATAAAATAAAATAAAAATCAAGTCATTAGTGCTCTTTGATCTTTGTCATGTCGATGGAATACTCAACGTAGCGAACTGAAAAGAAAACAAAAGAAAAATACTTAGTGATCCGAATTTGTGTGACTTAAATGGCTCGAATATGTCAAAATAATATCGTTTTACACTCAAAATGGTATCGTTTTGAGTGTTTCGAGCCATTCGAGCCAAGAAAATTCGGACCACCTAGCATTGATAGAAAAATAAATAGGCAAACAATTGTATACCGCAATTGCCAAATCCATTCATCACGCAAGAAAATAAAAACTAAATTTAAAACTGTGATAATAAAAACTGAATTCAAATCTGGGGCAATAAAAACATGAGAAAATAATTTAAAATATAATTATATTCATTGCTAAACCCCCAACAAAAAAAAACTTTGAGATTATTGGTCAATGATAGCAATGGAGAACCTACCCAATGTATATCTATAGAGGCCCGACTCAAATATATGAATTTTCTTTTTTTTTTCTTACCAATCGGGTCGGATAAGTGGTTTTTAAATATCCATCGGGGATTGATACCCGCCGATTTTTCATATGTTTTCATTAAACAAAAATGGTGTCCGCAAATAGAGAAATGGGGGTCTATTGCTTTGATACCCTCATTGCTCACTACAACAATGGCCACCCCGTAGCTTTTGACCACGGTTAATAGTACGCTTTATGCTTTCTCTCTCTCTAAAACCCTCTTCTTCTCTCTCTCTATATACATACGTATAAATTTATACATAATGTACTCGCATTGAATTTTATTTCGGTAGCGTCGATAAAATAGGGAGAGAGATGATTCATTTGCATATTGATTGTGTGATTTGATTTTTAAGTATCATTATTATCAACCCAGAAAAATAGTTTTTTGTTGGATTCTATTTTAAAATTCTAAAACTTTTTGAAGTTTGTTTTCCCTATTATAAGCTTTATTTCGTTTCAAGTTATGCCTAGGCTTTATTGATGAGAAGGTGATTTATTTATATTTTTTTATTATGATTTATTTTTAAAAATAATTTTTTTGATTAATTAACTAATATTTATTTAATTTTGTTGTTGAGTCAAAAAATAAATATATATTGAGCTTTGGTCGTGAACCTTAAAAAAAAAAAAGTCAAGTTGGAATGGAGAAAATTCAAACCCGTTAGGAGATGGGGAGGGTAGTCCCCATGGGAGATGGGGAATAGAGAATGGAAAACATATTATTATATGGAAATGGGGAACTAATATCCTCTCCATTGCCTCCCATTACGATCCCTACTAATTATAAATTCGCTAGAAAGACATTAGAACTATCATAGTTCAGGAATTTTCAAACGTATTGCCTAATCGCCTAGTTACTAGCATTTAAGTCTGCTTAACTCTGAAAAAGAACTTAAAGAAGAAAACATGAGAGTTAAAAGAGGAATTTGAACAAATGAGACCCTTCCAGTTTTATAGACATATAATGAATAATCTAGAATGTTGGATAGAGAAATATTTTAGACTATTTTTGAATGTAGAAGAATAATATTTACATATAGAAAATTATATGCAATGCTCTACATTACTCTACAATACTCTAGGTAAATGTAGAAAGTTCTAAGAACCTCTAAAATCTTTAAGTATTTTTTAGAGTCTTCAAGTGACGGACAACACCCAAATTTGCAAGACCTCATAAATTTGAATGTTCAATTTGATATATAATATTTATAATTTAAGCTATATTGATTGATTATTTATTTATTTTGTCCAATCTAACAAATTTTTCTAAAATTGCCATTATTTATTTACTCACAATTTCATTTAACCTAATCGCAAAACAAAGCGGATCAATTTCATACCCATATTTTAGAGCCAAGCGCAAAGTCCATTGCCATGGTTGGTATACCGCATACCCAAATAGTCAAAACAGAGAGCTGGTACCAATTTGTGAGCCCGTCAGTGTTTTAAAACAATTTTGTTAGGTTTTTGTAATTGGCAATTCTATTTGATAAAACTTCTTTCAATTGTAATTTTATTTGATTTTTTATTTCAGTGATGTTATGAGCATTTCGATGCGAATCCAACTTGAACTCTGTCTATGCTAAGGAGTTTATGATCTTAATCCTATCATGTTTGCCACTTCACTGACTACATCGGGGATTGAGCTGGGTCGAGGGGCAGTGCCCTCGAAGCAAAAAGCAAAATTGCAGTCAAAGTTGTTTAACTGCTCGAGCGAAGATGCAATTCTTTCAGAAGTTTTACTCATCTGCAAAAGTACTGAGAGTTGTATTTTACGCTTAAGCGGCCTTTCCTGCATTCGAGCGTAGATCCTTATTCTAATACACGCACTTTAGTCAATCCGCTCGAGCGGCCATTCCTAAGCTTGAGCGAAGATCACAATTTTGTTTTCTATAAATCTGCGATTAATTCAGTTTCTAGAGTACGGCTTCTAGATCTTCTTTTTGGGTATTAGGATTTTCATCTGGAGTTTCTTTGTTTGTTTCCTTTAATATCTGTGAGAGTTTGTATCATGAGTTGAGTGAATTATATCAAAGGGTTTGTTTATATTATTTTATTTAAAAAAGAGAGAGTTGTTCTTCGGTAGATTCTGTAAAATTTGGGTCTGAAACTTTGGTAGATCTCGGAGTGACTCGTCATCGTGGATTTGACATTGGCGTTGTGGATTCAATATTGGACAAGACAATTCCGAGGTGAAGATGGTGGTAGAAGAGACACATAGGGGTCGGTTCTATTCGGGCGTAGATTCGCTAGGTAATTGAGTGTATACTTGTATAATTCCTTTTTGTCTTCTTAGTAGATTGTTTTGTGGCTCTTTTCTGTGGCTTTTTTTTATCACAATTAGAGGCGCTCCAATTTTGATTTTTCTATGTTAAAATCGTTGTGTCGATTTATCTTTGATTATTGGACTGAGATTGCTAATTACTGGTTAAAATTGATACATAATCACAAATAAACATTTCGAGATTTTTTAGATTTTTGAAATTTAAAACTCAATATTGAGTTAATGATTGCATAATTTTGAAATCAAGAGAATTATAATACATAATACAAAATAAAAATAAAATAAAATAAAATAAAAACTAGATATGAAATATTATATATCAGAATCATACCACACACAAACAAAGCTCAATAATTAAGAATAGTTTGTGAAATCAAACACATGATTAATAATTTCGTATTAACTAACAATTTGTATACTCGTATAGAAAAAAAAGAAGAAGCAAAATTCAACATGATTATCAATTCTATAATAAATTTTTGTGTTTCGAGACTTTTTCATGAACTATATCGCAGTCGCACAAAATGATCTACAAATGGGGCATTGACCGGTGTTTGGCACCCGCCGGAACACACAACCTTTGTGAGGCTCTTCTTCTCTCACAAACGTACCAAGAATATTTTCCTCCATTGAACCACCACTACCATCATCATCTGCAACTTCTTGTACTTCTTCTTTGTTTCTCGACATGTAAACATTGACGACGATGACAATTATGGGTTTTCTTGAGGAGGTTTGGCTGTTAATATTATTGAACTGAAAGCAACTGAAAAAGGTAGGTAGATATGTCTTGGGCTAATTTTGGAGTGGTTTGGAAAAGAAAGAGTTGTGTTTTTGAAATCGCCATACCAAGCCACCATTCCATAGAGTCTCAGTTGTTTAATATCAAATTGTTAGCTCCATCCACTTCCCACATGGTAAGGAGCCCACTATCCACATGGTGTGGGTGGCACCTTGTGGTAAAGGAAGCTGGTGAGGCAGTACCAACTCACCAAAGGTAAATGGTGAGGGTAGCGTAACCAAGCCCACTCATTGTTGTCACCAAACCTACTCCTCCTCTCTTGTTATAAATTAAGATGAGTGAGGAGGGGGTTGGATATGGAAGTGACACACAGAGTTGAAGAAAGCAAACACGTAGTGTATAATTTGTGAATGAGAGTGCATTCTATAGAGAGTTGTGAGGTGTGAGTTGTAATCTCCCTCCGGGATAATTCTATAGTGGATATCACTCTCGTGGACGTAGGCAATTCCCGAACCACGTACATCTCTCGTGTTATTGTGTGTAATTGATTTCTGGTGTCCCATAGTCCTAACAAGTGGTATTAGAGCCTCGTCGATCGCGTTTCAGAAAAAAAAAAAAAAAAAAAAAAAAAAAAAAAAAAAAAAAAGTGTTTTTCGAAACTGCCCAGAAATCAAGTTGCTTAAAATCAAATTTTGAGCATACCAGGAGCAACGCCTTGTGGAGAGGAGTCCATAACTGTAAAGAACTACCCAAGAAACGACAGGACGCGCTCTCACGTGCCACCTGAATAAGGCGCGTGAATCCCAATCTCAACATACGCTTTCTACGCGCTGTTAAGACAGACGGCGCGTCAGTCCAGTCACACATACGCGCCTGACACACGGCTAAAGGAGGAAGGAGAGTCACTCTGCATATGACAATGACATCATCAACACGTCACTGCCACGTGTCGTCACGTCAGCGGCCACGTGTCGCCACATCATCAAACACGTGTCACTACATCAGCAGCAACGTGTCACCACGTCAGCAGCCACGTGTCGCCACGTCAAAAACCATGTGTCGCCACATGATCAGACATGTCAGAACCCTTGTTGACCAGTCAACCCAAAGGCGAGAGTTATCCGCTGCTGTGCGGCTAAGGTACACCCGTGGATCTGAACTGTCCAAATTATTTTGGCTTGATCTGAGCCATTATGTGTCCGTTTTTGACGATCCAATAATGTTTTCCAACTATTTAGAGTATTCCGGACACATCCATACGGTTAGATTTTTTATTTGGAGTTTTTTGTAAAAAGAAAAAATACGATGGAGGAATCCATATCAACTTCAGGATCTATGTTCAAGTTGACTCCTTCCAATTATGCAATTTGAAAGTCACCGATGGAAGACATCCTATTTTATAAAGACCTATTTGACCCTATTTTTATAAAAGGGGTTAAACCTAAAGAAGTGAAAGATGATGACTAGATAAAGATGAGCCGCAAGACTATCGGTTGTATTAGATAATGGATAGATCACGGTGTGTATTATCATGTCGCCGAGGAGACAGATGCCTATTCTCTATGGACAATGTTAGACGACATGTACCGGTTAAAGACTGCTCGGAACAAAGCCTTGGTGATGAGAAGGCTTGTCAATTTGAAGTTGAAGAATGGTATGTCTATCACCGAGCACACTAGTGAATTCAAAAATCTGGTGAATCATCTTGCAACCGTCAAGATGCGGTTAGACGATGAAATGCAAGCCGTACTACTACTTAATTCTTTACCAGACAGTTGGGAGACGTTGGTGGTCTCTCTCAGCAACTCTGCACCAGAAGGGAAGCTGACCATGAGCATGGTCACAGACGCCATGTACAATGAAAAGACAAGAAGGTAAGACATGGGAAATAATTAGTCCCATGCTCTTGTCACAGAAAATAGAGGCAGAGAAAGAGGTAAAGGAAGAGGTAGAGGAAGAAGCAAGAGTAGAGGTAGCTGGAACAACAGGAGTAAATCTAGAGACAACAAAGGTCGAGGTAACTCCAGCTTCACTTGTCTTCACTGTGGCTAGGAGGGTCACATAAAAAGAAACTGCCCAAGCCGGAAAGAGAAAGGCCAAAGCAGTAAGTCAAAAAGAGATGAGAACACAACAGCCACAACAACTGATGAAATACTTCTTGCAGTTAGTGAAGAGGATGATTGCCTTCACGTGGCTGACCACAGCTACATAGAATGGGTGATAGACACAACTGTATCCTATCACGCCACTTCCCACAGAGAACTCTTCAACTCGTACAACGCTGGAGATATTGGCACTGTTCAAATGGGGAATTCTAGCTATTCGAAGATTGTGGGTATTGGCAACATTAGCATTCAGACTAATGTCGGGAACAAGCTGGTTCTAAAAAATGTGAGGTATGTTCCAGATTTACACCTCAATCTTATCTCCGGAAGTGCCTTGAACCGACAGGGCTATACAAGTACATTCAGAAATGGCCATTGGAAGCTGACAGGAGAAGCTTTGACAATTGCCAGAGGAGAGATGTCTTCAATACTGTATAAGACTCAAACAAAGATCTGTCTGGAAAGTCTTAATGCAGCAGAAGACAAGGAGTCACCGGGCTTATAGCACAGAAGACTAGCTCACATAAGTGAGAAGGGATTGCATCTATTGGCAAAGCAATCCAGAATACCCTTATCCAAAGGGAGTGCCTTGAAGTCGTGTGACCATTGTCTTTATGGCAAGCAACATCAAGTATCATTCAGTTCAACAAGCAAGAGGAAAATAGAAGTGCTCAATATGATATACTCGGGTGTTTTTGGCCCAATCGAAATGGAGTCACATGGCGGCCGCAAGTATTTTCTGACTTTCATTGATAATGCATCAAGGAAATTGTAGGTGTATTTCCTGAAGACAAAGGATGAGGTATTTTAGCACTTTCAGGAGTTCCATGCAATGGTGGAAAGAGAGACCCGGAAGAAGTTGAAGTGTCTTCACACAGACAATGGAGGTGAGTACACTTCCAATGCTTTTGCAGCATACTGTGCCAGCAGAGGTATCCAGTACGAGACAACAGTTTCCGACACCCCACAACACAATGGTGTGGCAGAAAGAATGAACCGCACTATTATTGAAAGAGTCAGATGTATGCTCAAAATGGCAAAGTTTCCAAAGTCATTCTGGGCAGCCTGTTATCTCATCAACAGGTCGTCTTCAGTCCCGTTGAATTTTGCGATACCTAAGGAAGTTTGGTCCAGAAGAAAGGTATCATATTCTCATTTGAAAGTCTTCGAGTGTAAGGCTTTTGCACACATCTCCAAGGAAAACTGACAGAAACTTAATGACAAGTCCACTCCATGCATATTTGTGGGCTATTCAGATGCAGCATTTGGGTACAAGGTGTGGGACCGAGTGAACAAGAAGATATTCAGGAGTAGAGATGTTGTGTTTCAGGAAAACCAGACAGTAGTAGATTTTGAGAAATCTGCAAAGTCTAGAGATGTCATCACTCCAGACTTGTTTCTATCTCCCGAGCCATCACAAAATGCTAGATGTGATGATGTGCAACAAGAAGTGCCAGAGTTGCAGGATCCTATGTCAGAAATTGAGGATCAGGAGGAAAGACATAAAGACCCGGATGAAGAGGGTGTTGAGCAGAGGGAGCCACCCCCTCAACCAGAGCAACTGGGCCTCAGTTATGGAGATCTGGAAGAGCTGCCGTGCCATTAACCAAATATCTCACATCTTAGTATATTCTGATTACTGATGAGGGGGAGCCTGAGAGTTTTTTGGAAGCCAAGAGTCATACAGAGAAAGACTGTTGGATGCAAGCCATGAAAGAGGAGATGAGTTCTTTGCAGAAGAACCACACTTATGAGCTTGTTCCACTTCCAAGAGACAGGAGAGCCTTGAAGAACAAATGGGTGTATAAGTTGAAGAAAGATGGAAATTGTAAACTCTTGCAGCATAAAGCTCGTTTGGTGGTCAAAGGCTTTGGGCAGAAGAAAGGAATTAATTTTGACGAGATCTTCTCCCCAATTGTGAAGATGACTTCCATTCAAGTAGCTCTGGGATTAGTAGCTCGCTTGAATCTAGAAGTAGAACAAATGGATGTCAAGACTGCCTTTCTCTATGGTGATTTGCAGGAAGAGGTCTACATGGAGCAACCAAAAGGATTTGAAGTTAAAGGAAAACAAAATCTAGTCTGCAAACTGAAGAAGAGTCTCTACGGCCTGAAACAGGCACCGAGACAATGGTACAAGAAGTTTGATTCATCTATGGTGGATCATGAGTACACAAGAACGATGGCAGACCAGTGTATATTTCCAAAGATTTTCAGATGGAAACTTCATTATCCTACTGTTGTATGTCGATGATATGCTGATTATCGGACAGGATACTACTATGATCAACAAGTTGAAAAAGGACTTGTCGTAGTATTTTGACATGAAAAATTTAGGCCCAACACAGCAGATTTTGGGCATGAAGATTGTTCGTGACAGGAAAGCCAAGAAGATATGGCTGCCACAGAAGAAATATATTGAACGGGTGATTGAAAGGTTTAACATGAAAGATGCCAAGCCAATTAGCACACCACTGGCCAACCATTTCAATGTAACAAAGCGTTCGTGTCCCACGACCAGCTCTGAAAGGAAACAAATAGAGGCAATCCCTTATCCTTCCGTAGTAGGAAGTTTGATGTATGCAATGGTGTGTACCCGACCAGATATAGCTCACGCAATTGGCATTGTGAGCAGATTCCTTGCCAATCCAGGAAAGAAGCATTAGGAGGTGGTCAAATGGATTCTTTGGTATTTGAAGGGAACTTCAAAGATGTGTTTATGTTTTAGGGGAGCTGAACCAATTTTGGAGGGTTTTACAGACGCCGATATGGCAGGTGATCCTGATGGTAGAAAACGTACATCAGGATTTCTGTTTACCTTTGCAAGGGGAGCTGTTTTATGACAGTCCAAACTACAAAAGTGTGTTGCTTTATCTACAACAGAAGCAGAGTACATTGCTGCCGCAGATACTGGAAAGGAAATGTTATGGTTAAAGCTGTTTCTCCAAGAATTGGGTCTACAGCAGGAAGAGTACAAGGTGCATTATGATAGTCAGAGTGTAATTGATCTGAGCAAGAATTCCATGTACCATTCACGTACAAAAGACATTGATGTCTGGTATCATTGGATTCGAGAAGTGATGGAAAAGCAGCTGATGAAGTTAGTAAAGATTCACACGGACAAGAATCCTTCTGACACGATGACCAAGGGTGTCACTAGAGACAAACTGGAAGGTTGCAAGAATCTGGTCGGGATGGACTTCAAGTGAGAAGTCAGTTATCCATGTGGGAGTGGAGGGGGAGAATTGTTAGCTCCATCCACTTCCCACATGGTAAAGAGCCCACTATCCACATGGTGTGGGTGGCACCATGTGGTAAAGGAAGCTGGTGAGGTAGTACCAACTCACCAAAGGTAGATGGTGAGAGTGGCACAACCAAGCCCGCTCATTGTTGTCACCAAACCCACTCCTCCTCTCTTGTTATAAATTGAGATGAGTGAGGAGGGGTTGGATATGGGAGTGACACATAGAGTTGAAGAAAGCAAACACATAGTGTATAATCTGTAAGTGAGAGTGCATTCTATAGAGAGTTGTGAGGTGAGTTGTTATCACGACCCAAACCCGCCCCTATGGGTTAAGGCCATAACCGGCCAGTAATCACGAAATTACCTACGGCCTCAAACCAAATAAAACAAAACTCATCAGAGTAAAGGGGCCAAACGGAAGCAAATTTAAAACTTTGCCCAAAGAGCTGTGCTTATATGCACACCATAACATTCTAAACATTTATATGTTAATAACTCACATCAAAATATGTACTAACATAGAATACTGTACATACAGGATCATACAAGTTTAACTCAGTCGAACCCAAGACTTATATACAAAAGTAGTCCAATGCTTTCGCCAACATAACAAAACTATGAACAAAAGACAAAGGCGAAGACAGTCTCGTGCGTGAGACGTTTGGGCTGACTCCTCAAAACTTTGACTGTTTCTCACAATTTCACCGAGGCTGGTTTTGGACGTCCCTTGGCTCACCTACATGTACATGAATGAGCGTGAGCGAAAGCCCAGTGAATAATATCGAATAAGGAAGATACATAAGCAATCTTTGAAACGGTTACAGCAGACGGCCTTTGGCCCAATCACTTGTCTCAATCGGCCTTCGGCCCAATCATTCATGTCAATCGGCCTTCGGCCCAATCATTCATGTCAATCCGCCTTCGGCCCAATCATTCAGGTCAATCAGCCTTTGGCCCAATCATTCATGTCAATCGTTGTCCACCATTCAAATTAATGAACATACAAAACTTACATAGAAGTAAACAATTGGACAACAATATATTTCAAATATCTTGTTAAGATATTACTCACAGTGATCGGCTTGTGGATCTGCCCTGGAGCTTAACCCTACACATCATATAGCACATATGGGTCACAAACGATGCAATCCGTTCTTTAATTCACATATTCCTCTTTAGGCTTCATTCTTATCTCTTTAACTCAATTACAATGCTTAATGCATGCCTAAGAGTGCTTGCAAGTGAAAGAGAACGGAAAACGAAACACAGAATACACTTTCAAAATTTCATAACATAGGGTCCCCGCTCAAGCATGGGATTACCCGCTCGAGCGGACCCATTAGGTCTGCAAAAGTGCTGGTTGTATCATTTTTACGCTCGAGCGTGAACTCAAATGCTTGAGCAGAAGTTCATCCTACATAGCTCCCCGCTCGAGCGGACACCATGCCTGCAAGAAAACACTGGGAGCTCGAAATCCCCGCTCGAGCGGCGTTTCCCCCACTCGAGCAGACATCAAAAATTCTGGGTTTTTCAGAATGGTTCTTGAGCTCGAATTCAACACTCTAACCAACATTTCTTGCATGCCATGGCTCAAATTTCACATATACATATACTAACATGATACCAACACCAAATTACAACACAATGAAGCTCAATTTCTTGAATTACATACATGCATGCCTTAAATTAACCCAAACTCATCACCAACACATCAAATTCAAACATGCAAAGCTCATACCTCCATGATCTACTCTTGCATGTGAGAAATATTCATTCATATCAACTTAATTGGTGAAGAGATGATCAAATACATGAATTTCAAACAAGATTCAACAAAGATTATACACATTGTGTTCAAATATGGAAATTCATAGTAATTTCCTACATACATGCATCTATTGACTTTAAATTCAACACATACAACTCAATCTCCTCATAAACAATTTAATTCATGTTCTTAATCATTTTTCAAACTTGAATTCACAAGATGATAACTTACAATTCGTGAATTCACTTACCTAAAGGCTTAATTCTTCTAATCTATAACAAATTCTTAAGTTTAATCCTCCAATCTTCACAAACTTGAGCCAAACACCCAACTCTCCTTCTTCCTCTCTCTAGCCGACCCCTTTCCCTTTTCTTAGAGTTTATAATCAGCCCAATGAAGCTAAGGAGAGAAATTGAGGATATAAAGGCCCCTTATAAGTTCTCACTCAACACATTATTTTATTATAAACAATTAGGCACTTAATTCATTAATTTAATCTGATTAATTTGATCCAAATCAATTTCTAATTAAACTTCACTGTAGGCTCTAAAAATTACACCAATCACAATAGCGCAATCAATTTCGGGTTCTTTGGCCGATAAGGCCTCCAATTTAATTTTCAAAGCAGATAATCAAACAAATATTCCTACGGTGAATAGATAGAAATTCAAAACCACATATTTGCACATAATGGCACACAAAATCATATCAAACACATAATCATATTCATATTAAGGACCAATTATCATACTACGGGACAGGGATATTACAGTCTTCCCCCCTTTAGGAAGTTTGGTCCTCCAAACTTATTTTACCTTCGTCGGGAAACAAATGTGGGTAGCTTAGTCGCATTTCCTCCTCTTTTTCCTATGTAGCATATGTCTCATAGTGTTCTTTCCATTCTACTTTCACCATTGGGATGGACTTGCTTCTCAACTGTTTCACTTGCCGGTCAACAATTCGTTCCGGCCATTCAGCGTATTCCATATTCTCATCCAAAACTACCCGGTGATAATCAATCACATGAAACGAGTCTCGGAGGTAACCCCTCAACATCGACACATGAAATACATTGTAGATTTGCTCAAATCCCGATGGCAAAGCAATTCTATAGGCAACCGGACCAAGCCTTTCCAAAATTTGAAACGGCCCAATGTAACGGGGCGACAACTTGCCCTTCTTTCCAAACCTGACTTGGCCTTTCATTGGGGACACACGAATAAACACATGGTCACCGACTTCATACACAAGAGGTCTTCTTCGAACATCTGCATAATTCTTTTGTCGGTCCTGAGCTGTTTTGAGCCTTTGTCGAATGGTTTTGATCTTTTCAGAAGTGTCTTGCACAATTTCAGGCCCAAATAAAGCTCTATCCTCGACTTTTGTCCAACAAATTGGTGATCTACACCGCCTACCATACAAAGCCTCATACGATGCCATACTGATACTGGAGTGGAAGCTGTTATTGTATGCAAATTCTACAAGTGGCAAATAGTCTTCCCAACTCCCCTGAAAATCTAAAGCACACTTTAGAAGCATGTCTTCCAAAGTCTGTATTGTTCGTTCTGATTGCCCATCTGTCTGTGGGTGGAATGCAGTACTAAACCTTAGTTATGTCCCCATAGTTTCCTGAAAACTTTCCACAATCTAGATACAAATTTCGGGTCTCTATCCGACACAATAGATACCGGAACTCCGTGTAAACGGACAATCTCATCAACATAAATGGTAGCCAGTCTATAAGCATTAAACATAGTTCTAACTGGTAGAAAATGTGTAGATTTAGTCAGTTTATCAACTACAACTTAAATAGAATCCATACCTCGAGAAGTCCGAGGTAGGCCAACAACAAAATCCATAGTCACATGCTCCCACTTCTATTCAGGAATAGGGAGAGGTTGAAGTAGACCGCCTGGTTTCTGATGTTCAGCTTTAACTTGCTGACACTGAAGACATTTGGACACATATTCTGCAATCTCTTTCTTCATCTTAGGCCACCAATAGGTTTGTTTCAAATCCCGATACATTTTATTGTTACCCGGATGCATAACAAACACAGATCTGTGGGCTTCATCTAAAACCCTCTTCTTTAGTTCCGGGATGTTTGGGACACACATTCGGTTTTGAAATTTCAACACTTCATTTTCAATACTGAACTCTGCCTTCGGACTTGTCTCAAATTCATCAATCACTTTCTTGGAGAATTCATCCTCTTTCTATTTCTACTTGATTTCATCAATGATTGCCGGCTCGGCTGTAATAGCGGCTATCAACCCGCCCTGTTCACACATTACCACTTCAATTTCAGACTTCTCAAAATCTTGCAAGATCTTCTTCTGTTCAGTAAGCAAACAAGCCATACCCCCCGTTGATTTTCTGCTCAAGGCATCAGCCACTGTGTTAGCTTTCTCGGGGTGATACTGAATCTCTAAATCATAATCCTTTATCAATTCCAGCCATCTCCTCTACCGCATATTCAACTCTTTTTGTGTGAAAAAGTATTTCAAACTTTTGTGATCCGTGTAGACTTCACACTTTGCCTCATACAAATAATGCCGCCAGATTTTCAAAGCAAAAACAACTGCGGCCAATTCTAGATCACGTGTTAGGTAATTTTTCTCATGTGGCCTCAACTGTCGAGAGGCGTAAGCGATAACCCTTCCGTTCTGCATTAACACACAACCCAAACCTTTATGAGATGCATCACTGAAAATTACAAAATTTTTCGTACCTGATGGTAGTGTCAAAATCGGTGCAGTGGTCAATCTTGTTTTCAATTCATGAAAGGCTGATTCCCTTTCATCGTTCCACTCAAAAGGTTGCCCCTTGCGTGTCAGTTGGGTAAGAGGTACAGCTATTTTTCAAAAATCTTTCACAAACCTCCTGTAGTACCTAGCTAAACCTATAAAATTACGGACTTTTGTTACATTGGTCGGTGTAGGCCAATTCACAATTGCCTCTATTTTCTGTGGATCCACTGAAATCCCCTCCTTGTTGATCACATGCCCTAAGAAAACAACTTCATCCAACCAAAACTCACATTTCTTTAGTTTAGCAAACAATTTCCTTTCCCTAAGTATTTGCAGGACAATTCTCAAATGTTGTTCATGTTCAAGTCTATCCTCAGAGTATATCAAAATGTCATCAATAAAAACCACAACAAATTCATCAAGGTAGGTTTTAAAAATTCGGTTCATTAGGTCCATAAATGCTGCCGGAGCATTAGTCACTCCAAATGGCATAACAAGAAACTCAAAATGTCCATACCTCGTCCTAAATGAGATTTTCTCGACATCTTCTGCCTTAACTTTCAACTGATGATACCCGGACCTCAAATCAATCTTAGAAAACACCTGTGATCCCTACAACTGGTCAAATAAGTCATCAATACGGCGTAGGGGATATTTGTTCTTTATTGTTACCTTGTCCAATTTCCGATAATCGATGCACAGACGTAGGGTTCCATCTTTCTTTTTCACAAACAACACCGGTGCACCCCATGGTGAAGTGCGAAGTGCTAGGTCGGATAAACCCCTTGTCAAGCAGGTCTTGCAATTGTTCTTTCAATTCTTTCATTTCAGCTGTAGCCATTCTGTAGGGAGTTTTAGAAATAGGCTGGGTGCCTGATACAGTTTCAATAGTGAATTCTATCTCCCTGTCCACCAATTCCCCTGGTAGTTCATTTGGAAACACATCTGGAAATTCTCTAACAATAGGGATATCATTCAATTCAACATTCACAGATTGTTCAAACAACACATGGTACAAGTAACCTTGGCACCCTTTCCTGATCAGTTTACATGCTTTCATTGCGGATATCAAATAAGGTGGAGGCACTACCCCATTACCCACAAACACAATCTCTTTCTGTTCTGGTGGTTTAAACACAACTCGTTTTGTTACACAATCAATGGTGGCACAATATTTGGTCAACCAATCCATGCCCAAAATTACATCAAAATGTTTAAAATTCAAGGGCAACAAATCCATATATAAGATAGCATCCTCAACACGCATATCACAAAATCGGTATATAGATTCACATAACACAGATTCCCTAGATGGAGCAGACACACATAGCAGATATGGCAGTAATTCTAAGGGTCTATTCAGTCTAGATGCAAATGCATATGTCACAAAAGAGTGTATGGATCCGGAGTCAATTAACACAAAAGCATCCTGATTACATATAGAAATAATACTTGAGACAACTGCGTTGGCATTCTGTGTATCGCCTGGAACAAGCGCAAAAACTCTCCCCTGTCTCACGGTATCCCCAGTGGTAGCAAATCTCAAAATATTTCCCGGCTTTAGGATCGATGCAGTGGAACTAGCAGCAAATTTTTCACTGTTCTATTTGCAATCTCTGGCCATATGCTCCTGTTTACCACAATTAAAACAAGCTCCTGACATACGGTAACAAACCCCACGATGCCTGTTACTAGAAGTAGTACACAACGGGGTTATATCTCGGGAAGAATTAGAAGTATTCGAGGAGCCCGTATTTTGCTTCTTTGAAAACTTCTTCTTTGAAAAGAAGCCCTGCCTTTTACTACATTTCCAGTCAGTTGTCGGTTTAGTTTGCCTAGCTATATTAGCTTCTGATATTATGGCCATGTCTAGTACCCCAATGTAAGTTTCTAGCTTCAAGACATTCACCCTCTCTAGAATGTCGCTTCGAAGCCCGCCTTCAAAATTTATCGCCTTCTTATAGTCTATATCAATCACGTGTGGCGCAAACCTGGCCAATTTAGTGAATTTGGCCTCATACTTGGCTACAATCATATTGTCTTGCCTTAGTTCCATGAATTCTGCCACCTTTCTATCCCGGACACATTGCGGAAAGTACTTGTCATAGAAAATTTCTAGAAATTTTGCCCAATTAGCATCTTTGTAATTCTCACGTATTAACATCCATCATCTTCTTGCTTCGTCTTCTAGCATAAAGGTGGCTAGAAGCACTTTCTGTGTCTCCGAACACGGGAACACTTCAAACAGTTTTTCGAAGCTGAGGACCCAAGCTTCAGCTTTCAAAGGATCTAATCCACCATGGAACTATGGTGGTTTCATTTCCTTGAACTCTTTGGTGAGAGCTATGATTCGGTCATCATTCTGATTATCTGGCACAGGAGGTGCCGGAGGCGGAGGTGGAGGATGTGGCTGCTGCCACTGTTGTTGCCATTCATGTTGTTGTCTCAATGTCTCTGCCATTTCCTGAATCAATATTTCCATTCTATCCAGTCCGGCAGTAGAAGATTCCTCTATCTCATCACCTCTTGTTCTCAACATCTGATTAAACTTGCATTATACTTTATACAAAAGATACACAGGTATGCATATACTAAAGAGCATCCATAATCAAATAATTTGAAATGCAAGCAGTTCACAAACTTATAACACAAAGTCGTTCACATTTAACAGTTAAGCGTATTCTTGAGACTTTCAGATTCATACTTATCACATGAATGCATCCTAGATCTTTTCTAGACGCTTATTGCTCTTTTGGACAGGTGTGTGAGTTATTAACTTGTGCTCTGATACCACTCTGTCACGACCCGAACCCGTCCCTATGGGTTAAGGCCATAACCGGCCAGTAATCATGAGATTACCTACGGCCTCAAACCAAATAAAACAAAACTCATCAGAGTAAAGGGGCCAAACGGAAGTAAATTTAAAACTTTGTCCATAGAGTTGTGCTTATATGCACACCATAACATTCCAAACATTTATATGTTAATAACTCACATCAAAATATGTACTAACACAGAATACTGTACATACAGGATCATACAAGTTTAACTCAGTCGAACCCAAGACTCATATACAAAAGTAGTCCAATGCTTTCGCCAACATAACAAAACTATGAACAAAGGACAAAGGTGAAGATAGTCTCGTGCGTGAGACGTTTGGGCTGACTCCTCAAAACTTTGACTGTTTCTCACAATTTCACCGAGGCTGGTTTTGGACGTCCCTTGGCTCACCTACATGTACATGAATAAGCGTGAGCGAAAGCCCAGTGAATAATATCGAATAAGGAAGATACATAAGCAATCTTTGAAACGGTTACAGCAGACGGCCTTTGGCCCAATCACTTGTATCAATCGGCCTTCGGCCCAATCATTCATGTCAATTGGCCTTCGGCCCAATCATTCATGTCAATCAGCCTTCGGCCCAATCATTCAGGTCAATCAGCCTTTGGCCCAATCATTCATGTCAATCGGCCTTCGGCCCAATCCTTTATGTCAATCGTTGTCCACCATTCAAATTAATAAACTTACAAAACTTACATAGAAGTAAACAATTGGACAACAATATATTTCAAATATCTTGTTAAGATATTACTCATATGGGTCACAAACGATTCAATCCGTTCTTTAATTCACATATTCCTCTTTAGGCTTCATTCTTATCTCTTTAACTCAATTACAATACTTAATGCATGCCTAAGAGTGCTTCCAAGTGAAAGAGAACGGAAAACGAAACACAGAATACACTTTCAAAATTTCATAACATAGGGTCCCCGCTCCAGCATGGGATTACCCGCTCGAGCGGACCCATTAGGTCTGCAAAAGTGTTGGTTGTATCATTTTTACGCTCGAGCGTGAACTCGGACGCTCGAGCGGAAGTTCATCCTACATAGCTCGCTGCTCGAGCGTGAACTTCCCCGCTCGAGCGGACACCATGCCTGCAAGAAAATACTGGGAGCTCGAAATCCCCGCTCGAGCGGCGTTTCCCCCACTCGAGCGGACATCAAAATTCTGGGTTTTCCAAAATGGTTCTTGAGCTCGAATTCAACACTCTAACCAACATTTCTTGCATGCCATGGCTCAAATTTCACATATACATATACTAACATGATACCAACACCAAATTACAACACAATGAAGCTCAATTTCTTGAATTACATACATGCATGCCTCAAATTAACCCAAACTCATCACCAACACATCAAATTCAAACATGCAAAGCTCATACTTTCATGATCTACTCTTGTATGTGAGAAATATTCATTCATATCAACTTAATTGGTGAATAGATGATCAAATACATGAATTTCAAACAAGATTCAACAAAGATTATACACATTGTGTTCAAATATGAAAATTCATAGTAATTTCCTACATGTATGCATCTATTGACTTTAAATTCAACACATACAACTCAATCTCCTCATAAACAATTTAATTCATGTTCTTAATCATTTTTCAAACTTGAATTCACAAGATGATAACTTACAATTTATGAATTCACTTACCTAGAGGCTTAATTCTTCCAATCTATAGCAAATTCTTGAGTTTAATCCTCCAATCTTCACAAACTTGAGCCAAACACCCAACTCTCATTCTTCCTCTCTCTAGCCGACCCCTTTCCCTTTTCTTAGAGTTTATAATCAGCCTAATGAAGCTAAGGAGAGAAATTGAGGGTATAAAGGCCCCTTATAAGTTCCCACTCAACACATTATTTTATTATAAAACAATTAGGCATTTAATTCATTAATTTAATCTGATTAATTTGATCCAAATCAATTTCTAATTAAGCTTCACCGCAGGCTCTAAAAATTACACCAATCACAATGGCGCAATCAATTTCGGGTTCTTTGGCCGATAAGGCCTTCAATTTAATTTCCAAAGCAGATAATCAAACAGATATTCCTACGGTGAACAGATAGAAATTCAAAATCACATATTTGCACATAATGGCACACAAAATCATATCAAACACATAATCATATTCATATTAAGGACCAATTATCATACTACAGGACAGGGATATTACAGTTGTAATCTCCCTCTGTGATAATTCTATAGTGAATATTACTCTCGTGGACGTAAGCAATTGCCGAACCATGTAAATCTCTTGTGTTATTATGTGTGACTGATTCCCATAGTCTTAACACATTCATGGTCGAATACCATGATGTTGTGTTGTTTTGTAGATGTGTGGTGTTTAGTAACAGAACCATCTTTGTCCACAAAGACTCCCTTGATCTTGTTCTTGACTCGTAACATGAATAGGCCTTGTGATTTTGACAAGGAGTTAGTGTTAGTGTTGGTGTTAGTGTTGTTGTTGTTGTTGTTGTTGTTGTTGAGTTTTCGGTTCCACTTGAACACAAGAACATTTAGGTCTTCAACCTTTCCATTAACACAGGCCATATCTCTCTCTATAAAGTATTTGCAGAGGCGGGTTTTTGTAAAAAAAAAGAGAAACATGGATGAGTTATTTATATAGAGATTGAGATGTGTTGTGTTGGGAATTGTATTGAAGCTTTTTGATTTTTGGGTTAAGGGGGTTGTTTGGCATTTCTTATATTAGTACATTTATATATATATTTTTTGAATCACATCATTTTTTTTACTTTCCAATTCATTTTTTCTTAAAAAATCAAAGAATACACTTATTTAGATTATTTCAAACAACCCCTATCTGATTGGAACCGCGTTAGCATCACTAATGGAGGGGACTGGGGACTTCTATATGGGCCTCAGTTTGAATTGTTCAATTTTTAATATTTTATAAATAATTATTTATGTAAAAAATTAAATTAATTTGACATTAATAATTGAATAATTATATGTTTGAATTATATTTATTTTTGAAAAAATAGAAAATTTATTTTTTAAATCATATTTACCGGTTATTTTTATAAAATGATTGTGATTTAATTATATGTCTATTGATATTTATTAATTTAAAAAATTTCATGAATTAAATTATTGAGATTAAGACAGGATGGGCCCAAAAGGCCTTCAACTGGACCCTCAGTTCAACATTAATGCTATGAAATTATGGGGTTTTTACTAGATTGAGCAATGATATTTAATTTCCATTCAGTTTTTATTTATTCTGTTTTTAAAGCACAAAAATAGTAGTTCCTCATGTACACAATACACAATTTGGCCAAATCTTTAATGTTGTAGAACACATTTTCCAATCTATTTATTATTTTTTTTGAATGAAATTATTTACTTATATTCTCAATTTTTTATCTTAGAATTGTTACAGAGTGAAGATATATTTATATACTTAATGAAACCTAACCATAACTGCCTAACCTTGAATCTAACTACTTAACCAAATTGCAGTTAACCTTTAACAATTAACCTCTAACAAACTAACAACTTATGTATAGCTGTAGATTATTACACACGTGTGACTTTGGCTACAGGTGCAACTGCTGGAGCTTGAGCTGTATCAGTTGGAGCTTGAGCTTTAGCTGAAGAGTTTGATAGCTGCTGTTGCTGCTGTGTGAGCTGTGGGTTATCATGTTGCTTATCATGCCCCCTCAAGCTGAATGGACTAGGAAGGACATTGAGTTGGTGTTGAAGGTATTGAAATCGAGCCATAGATAAGGGTTTAGTAAACACAACAGCAATCTGATCAGAAATGGGGATATGACAGATATGAAGTTTCTTGGAGGCAACCTTTTCGCGAACAAAGTGATAATCGACCTTAATGTGTTTAGTACGGGCATGAAAAACAGGGTTGTTACTCAGCTATTGCAGATAAGTTGTCACACCATAAAGTAGGCATATGAACAGAGATATGAAGCTCAGCAAGCAGCATCCCAAGCCAACTCAGTTCGGCTGAAGTTTGTGCTAAAGCTCGATACTTAGCCCCAGAAGATGATCTAGACACAGTTAGTTGTTTCTTGGCAGACCAAGAGATGAGGTTAGAACCAAGATATACACAATAACCAGTGGTGGAGCTTCGATCAAGTACATTACCTGCCCAATCTGAGTTTGAGTATGCATTGAGAAGAAGAGGTCCAGGAGAGAAATGAAAACCACGAGATAAGGTGCCTTTAAGATACCTTAGTAACCTTTTGACCAAGGTAAAATGACTAGTCAAGGATGAGTGCATGAACTGACAAAGATGATTAACCACAAAGGCTAAATCTGGTCTGGTAAGAGTAAGATATTGAAGTGCTCCTACCAAACTTCTGTACAAAGCTGGCTGAGAAAAGGGACAATCATCTGTTGTATGAAGAGAATTGGAAGTGGACTTAGTAACCATGGGAGAAGAGTAAGATTTGCAGCCACTCATACTAGCTTTGGCCAATAAATCTGAGGCATATTTTTGCTGAGAAAGGACATAACCAGAAGTAGTTTTGGTAACAGAGATACCCAAGAAATAATTGACAAAGCCAAGCTCTTTCATGAAAAAGGTTGCATGCATGTGGGTAATGAGAGAGTTAATATAAAGAGGATCACTTACGGTAAGAAAAATGTCATCTACATAGACGAGAAGAATGGTGACAGCAGTAGAAGTTTTCTTGATAAAAAGAGAAGAGTCACAATGGCTTTGAACAAATTTATAAGTGAGAAAAAAATTAGAGAAGGTAGAGAACCAAGCTCTAGGAGCTTGTTTTAAACCATAGAGGGCTTTGTGTAACTTGCAAACAACCTGAGGTTGATTAGATTGAACAAAACCTTGAGGTTGAACACTGTAAACTTCTTCTTCAAGAACACCATAAAGAAAGGCATTAGATATGTCAAGCTACTTGATTGGCCAATCAAAATGTAATTCAAGACATAAAAGAATTTTGATAGTTGGTTGCTTAGCCACAGGACTAAAAGTCTCATGATAGTCCACTTCTTCAGTTTGAAGAAAGCCCTTGGCTACCAGCTGAGCCTTATATCTAGCTATAGTACCATCTAAATTCTTCTTGATTCTATAAACCCATTTACAGCCTATGGCTTGCTTGCCAGGTGGAAGAACAACCAAAGACCAAGTGCCTTGTTTTTGTAAGACTTAAAATTCTTCAAGCATAGCAGATTTCCAAATAGAGGAAGAAACTGCTTGCTGATAAGTTTGTGGCTCAGACTGATCAGGAGAAGAAGAAAGACAAGCAGTGAGAGAAGAATGAGGAAAAGTTGATTTGGATCTAATAATCATGGGATGAGCATTGGAAGGAATACAGGGAAGAACAATAGAAATTTTAGATATAGGAATCTGATCAGAAGGAGCTGTGGATAGGAGAGGAACAGAAATAGGGAAATAAGAGATTGGTTGAGCTGTTGAGTGAGTTTCAACAGCAGAAGAAGAAGCTGGCTAGGCTGCTGAGTGAAGGACAACAGTATGATAGGAAACTGGTTGAGCTGCTGAGTGAAGAACAGCAGTAGGAGAAGAAGTTGGTTGTGTTGCTGAGGTGGCTGCAGTGTGGAATGAGGAGAAAAGAGAAGACTAGAAAAACTGCTGTAAATAAGCAGCAGTTGCAGAAGAAGACAGTTTAGAAGAAGCCTGGAAAGGAAAATAAGACTCACCAAACACCACATGTCTGGAGATGTAGATTTTGCCTGTGATGGGATCAAGACACCTATAACCTTTGATTAAGGTTGATAACCAAGAAAGACACATGCAATAGATCTAGGCTGAAGCTTATTAGTGGTGTATGGTTTGAGCCAAGGATAGCATCTACACCCAAAGGATCTTTAGAGCATATAATCAGGTTTGTGTTTGAACAAGACCTCATAGGGAGTAAGTTTTTTAAGCTTGAGAGTAGGATGTCTATTGATCAAATAGACAGCAGTTGTAAGAGCATCAAACCAATAAATCAAAGGAAGAGAAGAATGATGCATGAGAGTAATAGTAGTTTCAATGAGATGCCTATGTTTCCTTTCAGCTACACCATTATGTGAAAGTGTATGTAGACAAGTTAATTGGTGATCAATGCCTTTACTTTTGAGAAAAGTTTGAAATGGTGTACTTAGATATTCTCCTTCATTATCACTTCTAAGAATCTGAAGAGTAGTCTGAAATTGTGTCTCAACAAATGCTTTAAATTCGATAAATTTAGTGAAAACTTCACTCTTATAATGAAGAGGAAAAGCCAAGTAAATTTGCTAAAATCATCAATGAAAAGTACATAGTACTTAAAGCCTGAAATAGAGGAAGCAAAAGGGCCCCAAACATCTATATGGATAAGAGCTAAAGGCTTATTAACAGTAGAGTTAGACAAATGAAAAGGCAATCTATAGCTCTTTGAAACACAACAATGTTCACATAAACTAGAGCCTTTATTAGACAAAAGCTTAGAACCTAGATGATTATGAGAAAGAATATGATGAAGCTTCTTAGATGAAGGATGACCAAGTCTGAAATGCCAATTAGGTGAAGCTGCAGATGATGAAGAGCAAGAAAAACATGCTTGAAAAGCTTGAGAAGATGCAGTTACAGCAGATGTGAATGCAGCAGAAGGAGATGCAATGAATGGATAAAGTCCATTTAAGTAGCAACTTTTATACAAGATTTTCTGAGTAATCTTGTCTTGAATAACAAAAGAGCTTTCATCAAAGGTGATAGTGCAGTGATTATCCATGGCCAATTGGTGAATAGAGAGTAAATTAGATGAAAGTGTAGGCACATGAAGTAGTTTTGTAAGATGAAAAAGAAAAGAAGGAGTCGGAAGAAGACCTGTTCTAGTGTGAGCAATGGAATGAGTAGAATCATCACCAACTGCAACTTGATCTTGGCCATAGTATGGCTGAGGAAAAGATAGCTGACTTAGATCAGGTGTCATGTAACTGGTGGCTCCGGAGTCAAGAAACCAGTTATCAGATTGTGACTGATTTGAAGATGATGCAACATAGGCTTTAGATTGGGACTGGGTGGGAGAAGGTTGCTAAAAAGCTGTGTCTAACCTGTACTAGCAATATAGAGCAATGTGATTACTTTTTCCACAGATTTGACAGATCACATTTGAAGAATTAGTATTAGTAGCAGCTTAAGGATTGTAAGTATAGCTGGATCTACTAGCTTGAGGATTGTAAGTATAGCCGGATCTGTCTCTCTAAGACTATGAGCCTCTTTGATAGTGACTCATCTGTCCTCTAGGCCTACCTTCATCTCTGCCTCTGAAAGAACCTCTGCCTCTATAATAGCCTTTAGAACCTCCTCGATTAGAGTGATTTCATCTGTGTGCAGTGTAAGCAATGGAACCTGGAAGATCTGAGGCATATGTATGTTTAAGAGAGGACTCCACATGAATAGACTCTGAATAGAGTAAAGAACAAAGCTGATCTAAGGAAATAAGATATAATCTTGTGCGTATAGCAATTTTTGCAGCATTGTACTCCTCAGGCAGCCCATTCAAAATCAGGAGAACTAGGTCTTCATCATCAATAGGAGATGATGCTAGAGCAAGTTGATTAGATAAGATCTTGAATTGATTCAGATATTCATTCATTGTTGTTCCTTTCTTAACAATCTTACTCAACTTGTTCTTTAACTGATGTATGTGAGATCTTGAAAGTGAAGTAAATCGTTTGGCAAGAACAGTCCAAACTTCATGACTGGTTTGGCATTGAATGACAGTAGTGAAAATAGATGAAGACAGAGTTGCAGTGATGCAACTTAATAGATGAGCATCAACAGTAGTCCATAAGACATGATTTAGATTAGAAATTTCAAGGTTATTGGAATCTAACACAACTACAGGAGGACATACCTCTGATCCGTCTACATAGCCAAGAAGTTTTGTGGCTCTCAAGATGTTCCGCATCTGATTCTTCCAAACTATATAATTGGATGAATCAAGCTTTGTAGAAACAAAAGAACTGAGATTGAAAATTAATAATGTGAGATTCAAAGGTAAGGCAGTAAATGAAGGCATCAAGGAAGAATAAGCAGTTGCAGGTGTGGGGTTTGGAGAAGCCATTGATGAAGCTTCGAAGCTTTCTTGCTCATAAGAGCCTATGGCTCTAATACCATAAAGAGAATGAATATCTTTTGTATTGAATGAATAGAATTGTTACAGAGTGAAGATATATGTATACACTCAATGAAACCTGACCATAACTGCCTAACCTTGAATCTAACTACTCAACCAAACTGCAGTTAACCTTTAACCGTTAACCTCTAACAAACTAACAACTTATGTACAGCCGTAGATTATTACACACGTATGACTTTGGCTACAGGTGCAACTGCTGGAGCTTGAGCTGTATCAGTTGGAGCTTGAGCTTTAGCTAAAAAATTTGATAGCTGCTGTTGTCGCTATGTGAGTTGCTGCTATGTGAGCTGTGGCTTATCATGTTGTTTATCACATATTTGAGAAATCTCAAAATTTCTCTGTGAAAATTAAAATTTCTCTATGTTGGGGGCTGAAATTTTTCTGAGTCGAGTCGAAATTTATCTGAGTCGAATACAAATTTCTCTAAGTCAAATTTTCTCTGTGAAAATGTTGAGGGACCCCTACTATTATGAAAATATTATTAGTCTTTTATCTTATAAAATCTTAATATTAAAAATCTTTTAAAAAAAAATTCCTATTTTTTTCACTATTAATTTAAAAAAATCACGTAAACAGTGTCAAATATTTAACCCATTTAGACTCATTGTAACCCACAACTACACAATAAACAAATATGAATTCTGTGCCGTTTGGTAACACTTACGTTTTCAGTTTTCTGTTTATATTTACAAAAATTTTAAAAACTCAAATAAAAACTTGTTTGGTAAAATTTTTGATTTATAAATCGGTGGTCTCAATTTATAAATTTGGCCAAAAAGTGAAAACACAAAAAATGAGTTTCCTTTTTTAGTTTTCAGTTTTTTTTTTTTACCACCCAACACTAGCCACCACCCGCCACTATTTTCTACCACCGTCTTCCGCCACCACCACCCACCACTCACCCCCCACCACAGCCTGCCACCACCACTCACCACTTACTCGCTGCCACCATCCAACCTTCATTAAATTAAACATTTTATCACCATCTTGAAAAAAAAAACATTTTATTTTAATTTTTATTCTATCTCACTTCCTTCTTTATTTTCTCTCAACTAGTAACACTATTTTGCCCAACTATCGCACTGTTCTTTTTGTCTCAACCAACACTATCATCATTATTGTCTAAAAACATTGTTTGGTTTGTTTTTGGGAAAAATTTTTGAAAAAAATCTCTACAAACAAATTTTCAAGAATAATCAAACCAAACAATTTTTTTAAAAAAAAATCTCAAAATTTTGTTTGGTTTGCTTCTTTCTAAAATCACTCTCTCTCTCTCATACCATCAAATCAATCACTTTTTTTAAAACTCTCTCCCCAAAACAATTTCCCAAAACCATTTCTGAAAAAAGGCAAACCAAACAAGTTTTCGTACCTTTACAGGTACGATCCCCCTGATCTCCAACAAATGTAGACCACATTTAGAAATCTCTCTCACAGACAATGGTTAAAAATCTGTAAACCATACAACCACCCACCACCACTGTTACCATCCAAGGCCATCCCACTGCTGCCATCATCAGTGGGCCAGTGCAAGCCATGGCCACCACCCCCCTTGCCACCATCACCCACCCCCCATCACCACCACCACCCCCAGCCACCAGCCACCAGCTACCCACCCCCCACCGTCACCACTTTCCACCACCGTCTTCCGCCGTCACTTGCCATCATATTTTAAATTTTTTTAAAACATTTTGTTAATTACCAAACGCGTTTGTAGTTTATGTTTTTTTAAAAATAAATAAAAAATAAACAAAAACCAGTTTATAAAATTTTTGTAAATATAAATTGAAAACGTAAACATTACCAAACACACATGAAGTAATTCTGTAATCCTTCCAGAGTCTAAACACAAGAACTTTCGAAATTTTATTTTTTGGTATAATAATAATAATATAATAAATTCGTTGAAATTTATTTATTTTTATATTTTTATTTGTATATCTTTGTCTTTGTTAAATATTATTTATATTTAATAGGTAGTAGTTTCGAAACACTATATGACATTTTGATTATATGGTGCTCTAAATCAATAACATGGCCAATTTTTACAAGTGGTATTACTTACTCATCTTTTTGTTAGGTAATTAAAACACACGTCTCACATTATGTTCATGTGTATTGTGATTTCTTATTGATTAGAAGGAAGAACCACAAAGATCTCATTGGTAATGATCATTGTGTTTAACAATTTTTTCTACATTTTTATTTAATTTTTTTTACTGTTTAAAAACTCAAATTATTGTGATTCAGAATTATAAAAATATCACTATCATATTTTTTTGTCTAATACTGGTATGTTGACATTGATTGCTCAAATAGAAAAACATGATTTCTTTTTTGTTTGGGGGAGAAAATACAATTCAGTGTAGCAGTAGGAAAAAAATATAAAATTTATATTTTAAAACAAAATACCTATAATGATGATTTTTATTTATAAGTTTGGCATTATCACATTATTTTTGTGGTGATATTTGTATCAATTTTTGGCATGAAAAAATGTCAACCAGCAAAAATGACTTCCTTAATAACTCAGAATTTAAAAATAAAAAATAAAAAAAAATTATTATTAAATTTATTTATTTTCTTCTCGTGAATTACTTTGTTTGAATTATTGGACAATTGAGTTTTTCTGCTTCGGTCTTCTCTTCCCACATTCAGTTTTATACTCAATTTAAAACTCAATTAAGCCAACAATGCCACAGACCACTAAATTTCTACTACTAACACCACCACTAATGATGTGACAAGTAACAAAAAAAAACAAAACAAAAACTAAGACACAAAAACATGTAGTGTAACTACTAATTAGTGGCCTGCATCATTTTTCAATACCAAAAAGAAAGAAAGGAAGACTACGTCTGAACCATATACATCATAATCATAACACACACAAACACAACTTAATAGTAAAGAATACTTTATAAAATCAAAGCATTGATTAATTCAATTCTCCGTACATAAATCAATAATAGAATCAAATACAACCATCAATCCTATGATTCGATTTCTGTCTTCTTAGATTTTCTCACGAACTACATCTCATCTCAGTAGTACAAAATGATCTACAGAGAGGGCATTGACCGGTTTTTGGCAGCCACTGGAAAACACAGTCTCTGTGAAACACATGCGAGCAAGGAGTGGTCGCAACCACAATATCTGGCTTAAACCTCTCCAAACAAATCGAACACTTATCATCATCATCATCATCTACCGATTCATCGCGATAAAATTTCTTTACCTTCACCGCAGCCTGAACTTGACTCAACGTAGCAAGAAGAATCTCTTCCTCATCTGTTTTACCCACAAAAAGCTCTATCTCATTCGAATCACCATTAACATCTGCGATTTTTCGCTTCTTAGCAATAACACCACCATTACCTTCATCTTTGCTTGATGAATAATGGGTTGGCAGCGAAGGCATGGTTCGAGTGCAGCCGACTCCGAGCATGTAAACGTGGACGATGATGAGGATCATGGGTTTGTTAGAAGAGGTTTGGTTGATAATGTTGTTGAATCGAAAGCAACTGAAGAGGTAGTTAGATATGTCTCGGGCTAGCTTTGGAATGGTTAAGAAGGGGAAGAGTTTTTTTGTTGAAATGGCGAGACGAAGCCAACATTCCATGGAGTCTTTGTCGTTTAAGGTTTGGTAGTCGAATTTGATGGTGTCTTGTTGTTCTGTGAATGTGTTGTGTTTGGCAACAGAGCCATCTTTGGCTTGAGAGACTCGTCTGATCTCGTTCTTGACACGTAATTTGAAGAGGCCTTGTGATTCTGATACAGTTGGGTTAATTTTGACGTTGTGCTTTTGGTTCCACTTGAAGACTCGAACATTTAAGCCTTTGATTTTTCCATAGACGCAAGCCATATCTCTCTCTCTCTAGAAAGTATTTTTGGAAGCAGGGGAATGGGAGGTGAGAGTTTTGTGAGGAGAGAGAAGCATGGATGAGTTGTTTATATAGAAATTAGAATAGAGAGATGGCTTGTTTTCTTTTTTCTGTGAATTCCAATCCCAGATAGATGGGATTAGGATTGGGTTTGGATTTGGGTCTTCTTGGAGAATAATTAATTGTTTGACTGTGGGGAAGTATTTGGAACCGTTATGCTATTAAGTTTCCTTCAGTTTTTGGGGAAGTATTTGCACTTCCATACATGCAATAAAAGCTCAGTGATGCAGAAATTTTCCTTCAGTTTTTCCTTCAACTGATTTTTTTTTTCTCAATTTACAAGCAATCCCATAGCATATTTAATAGCAGAACTTATGCTATTAAGTTTTATAAATTGAAAAAAGACAAATTATACGATTTTTTTTTAATTTTTTTTATTTTAGGTTTTAAAATTTATGTTTTTTTTATATTTATATTTTAAGTTTTTCTCAATTTATTTTTAAAGCTAATTTATTCTAAATTTAGATAGAAAATGTCACGATAATTGTCATTTAATACAAAAATATATTATTATATTGATATTTGAATTTGTGTCAAATGTATGAGTTATATATAATAAAATATTTTTATGTCACGTGACTAGTAATGGGTCATTTTTTTATCTAATTTTTAACAAAAATTAGCTTTAGGAATAAATTGAGAAAAAATTGAAACATAAAATGCTAAAGTGAAAAAAATAAAAAATAAAAACAAATTTTAAAGATCAAAATTAAAAAGTGACCAAAGGAGCAAGGTATAGTTTACCCGACAAACCATAGAATTTCCCTATCATATCACATGGATACTCTTCATATCATTATAGCTCTATTAGAGCTCTCAAATTAGAACTCTCAAACATTATTGTAAGACTTATAATCCAGTGGACGGAATAGTCCATTGTTTGGTTCAAAAATTTTACACTGGACTAGTAGTTCTCCAAGGACGGAGCTACAGCTGCTCTAGTAGTGTCAAGTGTGTCAAGTGACACCACTGGATTTTCAAAAGGTTTAAAATATATGTATTGTTTTATTCAAAAGTTTTGGATTGTAACAAATGGAACTCCGGTGACACCACGGCATTTAAGTGACACCATTGTTCTAGCAGCCTTTCGTATTAAATTTATATGGTCTCTGTGAACTTTAATGTTAAGTGCACATGATAACTCGTATAAAATTAAAATATTGAGATGACATTAATAATGACATGTCAAATGACCCCACTCATTAAAATTCCTCGATACGCCATTGTAGTTCCCCATATGTGGGATAACTCTATCCCGAGGGGGTGTGAGACAAAAAGCTTAGGATAAGCTCAAGATTGAGATTATCCTGAATTTATTGAAATAAAATTAAAATCTCAATTAAAATAAAATTTATATAGTTTTAGTAAATTAAAAATAAAATTAAAACTTCAATTTATTTAAAAGTTCAAATTAAAAAATATCAACTAAAAATTAAAATAAATTTATATAATTTTTATTGATGTTCTATTTATTTAATTTTTTAGAAGTTTTAGTAAAAAAATTACAAATAAAATAAGATACACATCGGATTCAATAGAATAGTCCAATCCAAACATCTAATCATATGACTAAACAAGCATAAGATTCAATAGAATAGTCAAATCTAAACATCTAATCTTTTGACTAAACAAACATAAGATACAAATCCAATTCAACCATATAATCTGGGGATAATGTAACCCAAGACTAACAGTCTAGTGGATTGCAATCTCCCCTTATCCAATCTATCCAAACAAACACACCTAGGGCATGTTTGTTTGAACGGACTGAATAAGGAGAGATTGTAATCTACCGGACTGTTAGTCTTGGGATACATTGTCTCTGGACTATTTGGTTAGACTAGATTTGTATTATATGTTTGTTTAGTCATGTGATTAAATGTCTAGATTGGACTATTCTATTGATTCCTATGCTTGTTTGGGATATTATGGGAAAAAAAAGATAAATGCTCAAAAGACTATTTTGCCCTTTTGAATTATTTGCTAAATAATAGGAATATTAAATCTAAATTATAAATTTTATTTAATTTTTTTTACTAGAACTTTTAAAAAATTAAATAAATAGAATATTAATAAAAATTACATAAATTAATTTTAATTTGTAGTTGAGATTTTAAGTTTTATTCTACTTTACTAAGTATAATTAATACTGTACGATTATTACAATAAATAATTTAATAAATAAATTTTACTTTTAAAAAGATATTAAATAGTAGAGGGTCAAAAATGTAATTTCACTGCCTAATCCCATGGAATGAGTTTTCTTATATATTGTGTTCCATCCTTCCATATGGCATAGAACAATATAGATTTGGGATTGATAGTTTGGTGAAAAATTTTTGAATCAAATAATGGATTATTAATCCCATCCCATGTTTGAATCATTCCAAACAAACACTACCCTAATCTGTGCACTTGAACACACCTTACTTTTCTACTCATTTTTTCTTTAAAAAATTAAAAAATATACTTATTTAAATCATTTCAAACAACCCCTAACTGTTTAGAACCGCGATAGCATCATCAATGGAGGGGACTCAGGCACTTCTATATGGGCTCAGTTTAAATTGTTCAACTTTTAATATTTTATAAATAAATTATTTATGTAAAAAATTATATTAATTTGACATTAATAATTAGATAATTATATGCTTGGATTATATTTATTTTTAAAAAAATTGATAATTATTTTTTAAATTATATTTACAATTCATTTTTATAAAACGAATGTGATTTAAACATGTCACTATCGATATTTATTAATTTTAAAAATTCCATGAATTAAATTATTGAGATTGAGACAGGATGGGCCCAAAAGGCCTTCAACTGGACCCTCAGTCCGACATTAATGCTACGAAATTATGGGGTTGTTAGTAGATTGAGCAATGATAAAGAATTTCCTAAAAATGATAAAGAATTTCCGTTCAGTTTTTGTTTATTCTGTTTTTAAAGCACAAAAATAATAGTTCCTCATGTACACAATACACAATTTGGCCAAATCTTTAATGTTGTAGAACACATTTTTCAATCTATTTTTGGTTTTTTGATTTTTTTGAATGAAATGATTTACTTACATTCTCAATTTTTTATCTCACAATTAATAAATATGAGTCAATATGTTGTACACTTAATTTTTTGAGAAAATTAGTAGAACATTCATTTCCAACTTTATATACTACGAGAGGTCCAATATATCTTTTTTTATTAGCTAAGGTCTCTTGATAAAAATTTTCTATGATCATACTAGAGAAATTTTAATTTCTTTGCAAAATTAGAGAAGTTTCTCTATGTTAGGGTTGAAATTTCTCTGAGTCGGACACAAATTGTCACGCCCCCAAAATAATATAATAAACCTATCTACCATGCGGAAGAATATAACAGAAATACAATACTTGCGTTCATTAGAGTTCAGTGTTTAACAAACAGTTAAATGCCATGTAAGCTTACATCTTTCCAAGTCATTGCTTGATTATCCAAATTAAGTCTCGCTCGTTACATCTTAAGCTTTTGGCTTTACAAATAATAAAACGTACACACAACAAGACGTAATTAAGAAGCTCTTGCTTCCCAAAACTCCATCCACGCTATTGCCTTGGAAGAAGCATCTCACATGCACCTGAAAATGGTATTCGCATATAGAGTGAGCCAACAGCCCAGTAGAAATAATCTAACACAATTTATGAGGTTTAGCAAAGGTATAAATACCACGTACATAAACAATACCGATCTTGAAACATCCACAAGACTTGCATATTCATAGGCCACTAAGACCAACCTTATTCCATTTTCCTTCAATTCATTTCCAGTTCATATATGCTACTCAATTCATGAGTTAAATTCATTATCTTTCAATAACCAAAATGAGACTACAACTCAATGATTTTCTAATTATGCAAAACTCACATAAACACTTCAAACCTGCCATTTTACGGATATTTCGTCCGAAGGAATCGGCACCTATTTATATATAAAATTTCGGGTCTTTCACCCAGGACACTCCGGCCAACTTGCTTTAAATGAAGTCTATCCCCTTTCTCCTCCCAAACAAATATACATATGCAATGTATCTATAAACATAATCACATATGGTGTACATCCCCTTTCTTCTCCCAATAAACATACATATACAATGTATCTATAATATGGTCATATTCAATGACACCAACAATGGATTAGCATTAAATCGCCTAATCTTCATGTAATTTCTACAACAATCATAGCTATCCTTCATCGATAGCCCAATGCAATTATTTCTAAAGAGATGTTCAATATCAAAATAAATAGTTTATTTAAAACTTCTATAAGTGAGATAATATATATCCAATATCACCATTTATAATCACAACTTTTCAATTTCACGTTTTCAATGTTAATTCCAATTATTTATGCAAAATAATAATTTAATCAAAATTAGGGCAGAATCCTCTTTTCACCAAATATCAACCCAAACACCAAAATCAACTATTTTGGCACAACATAATCTTATATTCAAGCCTCATACTTGTTTACCTCATATTCATCAAAACCCCTCTTTTCGTTTTACACCCAAATCCTAGATTTGTCTAAACCACAATCAAATCTTCTCATCTATACACAACAGCAAATAACTAAGCTAAAAACCATATTAGAATGTAGAAAATCCCTACCTCAAGTTTGAAGAAGAAACGAGTTGAAACCCCAAAATCAACAGTGCCTAAACTCGATCTCCACCGTACACAACGTAGCCCTCGCCTAGATAACCAACTTTGATGAAGGACTTGGGTCTAAATCCCAATGGATTTGGAGAAATCAAAGATCCTGTGAGGTTTTTGGTACGAAATGTAGAGAGAAGGGAGATGAAATGCTTTTAGAGAGAGAGAGATATACAAAAAGTGATATTCAATCAGCCCAAAGAGATAAAAAAAGGGAAAATTCCAGATCTACCTATCTTCTCGCACTTCCAGCCGCATCTGCCTTTTTACAGTGTGCTTCAGCCCCCTGCCCTGTTTTCTACACGTGCGGCCTCATTTCTCGCACGTGCGGCCCTCTCCCTCATTCCCCGGCCCAGTCGAAGTGGCAAAACATGAAAAAAGGATCGAAACCAGGATCGCTACCCAAATTTCTCTGGGTTGAATTTTCTCTATAAAAATGTTGAGGGACGTGAACTACTATGAAAATATTGTAAGTCATTTATCTTATAAAATTTTAATATCAAGAATCTTAAAAAAAAATTCCTACTATTTTTTCACTATTAATTTAAAAAAATCAGGTAAACAATGTCAAATATTTACCCATTTTAGACTCATTGTAACCCACAATTACGCAATAAACAAATATGAAGTAATTATGTAATCCTGGTAGAGTCTAAACACAAAAAACTTTCACTAAATCTATTTTTTGGTAAAATAATAATAATAATAATATAATAAATCCTTTGAAATTTAATTTAATTTTTATTTTTATTTGTAATATCTTTGTCTTTTTTAAATATTATTTATATTTATTAGGAAATAGTTTTGAAACACCATATGGTATTTTGATTAGATGGTGCTCTAAACCGATAACATGGCCAATTTTTACAAGTGGCATTACTAACTCATCTTTTTGCTAAGTAATTAAAAGATATGGCTCACTCCAAGTGTATTGTGATTTCTTATTGAGCAGAATGAAGTAACCACAAAGATCTCATTTGTAACGGTGATCGTCTAACAATTTTCTCTATACTTCTACTTAATTTCTTTTACTATTTCAAAATGCAAAGTATTGTGATTCAGAATTATAAAAATATCGCTGTCATATAATTATGCATGTATTTAAAATTTGTATTTGTTTATAAATTACTATTATTTTTTGTCTAATAATGGTACGTTGACATTGATTGTTCAAATGAAAAACCATGATTTCTTTTTTTCTTGGGGGAGAAAATGCAATTCAGTGTAGCAGTAGGAAAAAAATATAAAATTTATATTTTAAAACAAAATATGATTTTTATTTATAAGTTTGGCATTATCACATTATTTTTATGGTGATATTTGTATCAATTTTTGGCATGAAAAAATTGTCAACCAACAAAAATGGCTTCATTAATAACTTAGAATTTAAAAATAAAAATTAAAAAATTAAAAACTTATTATTAAATTTATTTATTTTCTTCTCATAAATTACTTATTTGAATTATTGAACAATTGAGATTTTCTCTTTCCACATCTCATACTCAATTTAAAACTCAATTAAGCATAACAACCTTTAGAAAAAGAATTTAAGATTTCATAATTTTGAAACCAAGAAAATCATAATCCATAATACGAAAAGAAAGAAAGAAAGACTCCATATGAACCATATACATCATAAACATAACACACACAAACACAACTTAATAATAAAGAATGTTTTATAAAATCAGAGAATTGATTAATTCAGTTTTTGTACATAAATCAATAGCAGAATCAAACACAACCACCAACCCTATGATCCGATTTCTGTGTTCTTAGATTTTCTAACGAACTACATCTCAGTAGTACAAAATGATCTACAGAGGGGGCATTGACCGGTGTTTGGGAGCCACTGGAAAACACAGTCTCTGTGAAACACAGGCGAGCAAGGAGTGGTCGCAACCACAATATCTGGCTTAAACCTCTCCAAACAGATCGAACACTTATCATCATCATCTACCGATTCATCGCCATAAAATCTCTTTACCTTCACCGCAGCCTGAACTTGACTCAACGTAGCAAGAAGAATCTCTTCCTCATCTGTTTTACCCACAAAAAACTCTATCTCATTCGAATCACCATTAACATCTGCGATTTTTCGCTTCTTAGCAATAACACCACCATTACCTTCATCTTTGTTTGATGAATAATGAGTTGGCAACGAAGGCATGGTTCGAGTGCAGCCGATTCCGAGCATGTAAACGTGGACGAAGATGAAGATCATGGGTTTGTTAGAAGAGGTTTGGTTGATAATGTTGTTGAATCGAAAGCAACTGAAGAGGTAGTTAGATATGTCTCGGGCTAGCTTTGGAATGGTTAAGAAGGGGAAGAGTTTTGTTGTTGAAATGGCGAGAAGAAGCCAACATTCCATGGAGTCTTTGTTGTTTAAGGTTTCGTAGTCAAATTTGATGGTGTCTTGTTGTTCTGTGAATGTGTTGTGTTTGGCAATAGAACCATCTTTGGTTTGAGAGACTCGTAATTTGAAGAGGCCTTGTAATTCTGATACATTTGGGTTAATTTTGATGTTGTTGTGCTTTTGGTTCCACTTGAAGGCTCGGACATTTAGGCCTCGTTTGTTTTTAGAGATAGAATGAAAAGGATTGATAGTGAGAGAATTAATAATGAGGAGATTGCTAGTGATGGGATTGATAGTGAGAAATTGTTAAATTATTTTTATATAAAATAATAAAATAAATAAAAAAATATGAAAATTAAACATTAATATTTTAAAAAAATTCTCAATATATAAAAAATAAAAAAATAATTTTTTTTTTTAATTCCCTCACTATTTTTCTAATACCATCGCTACCTCCTCACTATCAATCCCCCTTCTAAGGGTATTAGTAAGGTATTAGTAGTCTCAAGGCCATATCTCAAAACAAACAAGGTATTAGTAATACCAAGGTATTAGTAGTTTCAATTCCTTTCCTATAACCCGAAAGAAATGGGACCTTTTTTTTTTTTTTAATTCCCTCACTATTTTGCTAATACCATCTCTACCTCCTCACTATCAATCCCCCTTCTAAGGGTATTAGTAAGGTATTAGTAGTCTCAAGGCCATATCTCAAAACAAACAAGGTATTAGTAATACCAAGGTATTAGTAGTTTCAATTCCTTTCCTATAACCCGAAAGAAATGGGACCTTAAGCCTTTGATTTTTCCATAAACGCAAGCCATCTCTCTCTCTAGAAAGTATTTTTGAAGCAGAGGAATGGGAGGCGAGAGTTTTGTGAAGAAAGAGAAGCATGGATGACTTGTTTATATAGAGTCGAGAGATAGGTTGTTTATATAAAGTATTTTTTTTAGAAAATTATTTATAAGTCCTATTAAGGAGACTTATATTATATATGGTCTTACTAAAAAAATTATGTTCCCATAAATCCTGTGAGAAGTTTGTTGACACATTTACCCTCAATATTAGTTGTAAATATCATAAATAATAGTAAAACCATATATAGGAAATTAAATATTACCATAGATCATATTTATATAAACGTAACGTAACGTGATACCTACATAAACGTAACGTGACACCTATGATCTATGGTAACATGCAATTTCCTCGTATCTACATAAAACGTAACGTATGTGACACCTATGATCTATGAATGTTGCCATAGATCATATCTACATAAACGTAACGTAACGTGACACCTATATAAACGTAACGTGACACCTATGAAACATACCAAAAAAATAACGTGTCTTTTCGTTACCATAAATTATATTTATATGAAACGTAACGTGGCACTAACATAAACCAAAAATATTTTCACATTCAATCTAAAAAAATAAAAACTCATTCACTGTGTTTGATTGTAATTTTTTAAATATAATTTTTTGAAAATTTTATACAACTTATTTGATTATTTTAAAAAATGAGTTATGTTTTCGAAAAAATAAATGAGGCATATGATTATTCACGTGATGTGGGAATAGGTAGGCTTTAGTAGAACCTACTTCTGTTCCCCTTTATTACCCACAGCAGGAAATTCAACTTTTAGTGGCGTTTAAAAAACGCCGCTAAAAGTGACAAAAACGCCGCCAATTATTTTTGCGACGCTTAGCACCAAACGTCGAGGACGCGGCCGTCGCTATAGCTTTATGGCGTTTTAAAAACGTCGTGATATTAGTATAGGCGGCGTGTCCTGCTCAACATACACTGACGTCTCTGATGATGTTTAGCGACGTTTTGAAAAAACGCCGTCATATCTTTTTTAAAAACTTTGGCAGTTAGATGTAGAGTTTAAGAGGTGTTTGTAGAAACGTCACCGTATCTTTTTCTTTTTTTCTTTTTTTGAAATTGAGCTAATTTTATTTGATTGAACTAAAAAAATACTAGTAATAACACTAATATAAAATAATAACTCCCATTCAAATAGCTGTAATGAAGCATTAATTCACTTTCTCATTTAATTAATATCCAATCATTACCTACAAAATTAACATATCCAAAATCAAAAAATCATGTTTTAACATTAATCACAAACTAACATATATTCAAAAATTATGTGTTAACATTAACCACAAACGAACATTCTTCTCATCTTCACCAAACCATTTTGAAGTGATAGTAGACATAGACACGTTAATGAAACTTGCTCCAGCCTCGTTGGCAATGGCCTTTGCCAACATTGTCTTCCCAGTGCCAGGACGCCCAAATAGCAATATTCCTCTGCATGGCTTTAAAAGGCCTCCCTTGAATAGGTTTGGTCTTTAAAGAGGTAGCATCACTAGTTCTTGGAGAGATTCTTTAATATCATCCAAAGCACCAATATCTTTGAATGTCACACCGATCTCACTAGCTGGTATGACTTCTGGCCTTGTGCGCTTCTCAAATTCATTGTCAGGAGAAAGGAACACGAATGTGAGTGTAATCGCCCAAAGGAAGTGAAAGAGACAACACTCAAAGCAAAGAGGGCAAAAAATGAAGCGAAGAGACGCAGCAGCAGAGTTTAAACCTCGACAGGTCGCTCGAGCGAAGACTCTCTCGCTCGAGCTAGGACAATGATGCGCAAGGGGTCACTCGAGCCAAAAACGCACGCTCTTAGGTCTAACTCAGCAGTAGAAGCACGCTCGAGAAAGCAATCCTTTGCTCGAGCGAAGAAGAAAAAAAACAAAACACAAAAAAAACTTTTTTTTTTTTTTAAACAAAAAACCAATACTCACACTCTGTCGTGAAACCTGAAACACAAGTGAGTAAGCACAAGAGCATGAGGATGATACTAAGATGAAATAATCTACAAACCATGAAGCCCGCTAACTTGCAATTTTGACAAGATGAAACTTGTGATCATGAGCAAAGTAGATAAAATATAATCAGTGATCATAAGCTACACGAGAATACATAACTCAAAATCCAACACGAGTGCTCACAAAATAAAGGTGTGTGTGTGCAATCCTTGAGAGGCCACTGAGCTAGAGTTAATCCTCGTAATGATCGGATGGCTGGACCTCCGCCAAGAATAACTAAACATCACAGAGAAAAGTCAAACCACTAGGAATCATGGGGTATTTGTTGAGTAAACGCGAAGGCACCCCCTCAATCAATGAGTTTTTTTTCTTTCTTTTTTTGTTATGTTTTTTTCATTTTTTTAAAACTTTTCTTTCTTGTGGGCACTCACTGGTGGCATTCACACTCAGGAGTATGGAAACCAAACCAAAGAAGAATGAAATCAAAAAGGATGGCCTGGTTGGTGTCTCTGAGGTAGCCTTTTCCTAATGCCCGGACTTCAAGAAACTAAGGGAGAAACCGTGGAAGTGAAAAATGATGGTAGATGGTTAAGATATTCAACATCACCCATGATATACTAGTATCGATCAATTCTACTGTAAAAGTACAAGAAACACTATTAGTGGTCCATAGAGAACTTTGATCACTTGTGCGGAAACCCCTACAACAATTTATCTCAAGGATGTGTACAGAATGAGATCTTGAAGTAAATGAGCATGGACATTCAGAATGAGCAGTGTTCATATAAAATTTTTGATGCAAAGATAACAAGAATCATTGACTATGAGATTATAACATCCAAGCACACAAATAGCAAACACTCACTTCCCTTCAAGTAACAGGTAACACCCTAGTGACTGAGCATGACACCCAAGGCCTTTCTAAGGAACTCAAACCGATGAAGATTAAGGGGTTTTATAAAAATATCAGCCTTTTGATGCTCAGTGGGTACATATTCAAGAACAACAAGGCCTTCTTCCACTAACTCTCGAATAAAATGATGACGAATGTCAATGTGTTTGGTGCAAGAGTGTTGGACAGGGTTTTTTGAAATGTTTGTGGCACTTGTATTATCACAGAAAAGAGTGAGAGTGTTCTGATCTATCCCATAATCATGAAGCATTTGCTTCATCCACAGCATTTGTGCACAACAACTCCCTGCAGCAATGTACTCAGCCTCAGCAGTTGAAAGAGAGATGGCATTTTGCTTTTCACTATGCCAGGAAACCAAATTATTCCCAAGGTAAAAACACCCCCTGGATGTACTCTTCCAATCATCAGCACACCCTGTCCAGTCGGCATTAGAAAAATCAGTAATTTCAGCTGTAGTGTCAGAAGAAAACCAAACCCCAAACCCCAATGTCCCATTAACATATTTGATGATGCGTTTGACCGCAAGAAGATGAGACTCTTTAGGACTGACTTGGTAACGGGCACAAACACCTACACTGAAGGCAATATCAGGACGACTGGCTGTGAGGTAAAGAAGACTACCTATCATACTCCTATAAAGGGTAGGATCTACATCAACACTAGAGGAATCTTTGGAAACGTGAAGACTGGTGCTCATGGGAGTACGTGCATGTTTAGCAAACTCAAGACCAAACTTTGACACAAGATTTTTGGCATACTTAGTCTGAGAAACAAACATACCCGAATGAGAGACTGTTTAATTTGAGACCCAAGAAATAAGACAACTCTCCCATCATGCTCATCTCAAACTCATGTGTCATGCAATCCGAAAAATATTTCACAAGATGATCAGCAGTGGATCCAAACATAATATCATCAACATAAATCTGAGCAACAAGAATATGAGACTTAGTATGTTTCACAAATAGAGTCTTATCCATACTGCCCCTTTGAAAGTCATTATCAAGAAGAAAGGTAGTAAGTCTATCATACCAAGCCCGAGGGACTTGTTTCAACCCATACAAAGCCTTGTCTAACTTGTAGACATGGTTTGGACATTTAGGGTCCTCAAACCCTTTTGGTTGCTCAACATAAACCTCTTCTTTTAAGTACCCATTCAGAAAGGCACTTTTCACATCCATTTGAAACAATTTAAAACCAAGAAAGCATGCAACATCAAGTAAAATTCGAATGGATTCGAGACGTGCAACTGGGGCAAACGTTTCATCATAGTCAACACCCTTTACTTGTGTGTAGCCTTGAGCAACCAACCTGGCTTTATTTCTAACCACAGTACCATTCTCATCAGATTTATTTTTAAAGATCCACTTGGTACCTATCACATTCATATCTCTAGGTTTGGGAACAAGAGTCCAAACATAGTTATGTTCAAATTGACCTAATTTTTCATGCATAACATTGACCTAACTATCATCTATTAAGGCCTCTTTTATATTCTTAGGTTTAATTAATGAAACATAACACATATGAGATACCTCACCCCAAATCTGTCTTTGGGTTTTCATTTGATTCGATACACTTCCAATCACCTGTTGAGCTAGATAATTCAGTTTCACCCTTGCTGATAGTTTGAACTCAGGACTTGCGGCGACAGAAGCATCAGGAGTGATGTCTCTTTGTGCACTCTTTGGACTTTGACTTACCTGTGAGGATGGTGTTGTCTCAACTTCTTGTGCTTGGACCTCAGCTTCTCTTTGACTTTGTGGTTCAGTATCCAGGATTGGAGACTCACCATTGTCATCCTCATTTGTTGCTGGAGTAGGGGGACCTGTGTCATCTATAACCACATTGATTGATTCCATTAAAGAAGAAGTTCGTAGGTTATAGAATCAAAAAGCCCTACTGGTGGTTAAATATCCTAGAAATACATTCATCACATCGGGAGTCAAATTTGCCCAAAGGCTCTCTATCTTTGAAGATGTAACACTTACCCCCAAAGGTTTTGAAGTATTTTACATTAAGTTTCAATCCCTTCCACAATTCATATGGAGTTTGTAAAGTGCCGGGCTTTAAATACACACGATTTATGACATAAACAGCAGTATTTAAGGCTTCAGCCCAAAACTTTGGAGGAAGACTCTTACTAAGGAGCATGACCCTAGCCATTTCTTGAACAACTTTGTTCTTCCTCTCAACCACTCCATTTTGTTGTGGTGTAATAGGTGTAGAAAATTCATGCTTAATTCCATGCATATCACAAAAATCCGAAAATGAACTATTTTCAAACTCACGACCATTATCAGTTCGGATTCTTATGATACGTCCAATGGAAACACCTTGTTCATTTCAGATTTAAGGACTAAGGCCTGGAAAGCATCAAACGTATCAGATTTTTTCCTTAAAAAATTTACCCACGAAAATCAAGTAAAATCATCAACAGTTAAAAAAATGTATCTTTTACCTCCGATGCTTTCAGTACAAGTAGGTCCCATTAAGTCCATGTGAACCATTTCAGGAGGACGTTTGGTTGTAAAGCTGTTCACCTTTTTATAAGGGGCACGAGTTTG
>NW_021025506.1:1384681-1406461 GCF_004153795.1 Camellia sinensis
CTATGTGATGCGCGCAGCATACAAGTATAGACTGGATCACCTAAATTGGAACAAAACATCTCATGTTTGTTTTGAAAATGGTTTGTTACTCGCTAGTAGACTTAAAATACGGATTTGCCACCCTCGGGTGGGCTTAGAAATTTCCCTTTTTATCCAAAATTTCACATTTATTTTTTGAAAACAATACTTCATGGTGGGAATTACACATTTGACTAATGCTCAAAAGATTTGCTTTAAGACCATCAACAAGTAAAGCATTTTCCAGCATGGGAAGACCAGCAACACTTATAGAGCCCTTACCAATGACTCTAGAAGTGCCGCCATCTCCAAAGGTGACAATTCTTCCTTCATATTTTTCAAGGGATGTGAAATAGGATTTGTTACCGGACATGTGACGAGAGCACCCACTATCAAGATACCACATGTGTGAGTCACGTGCTTTTAGAGCAGTGTGAACAACTAAACAAGTCAAATCATCTTTTCTCATCTAAATCTTTTTGGTCTTAACAAAATCAGGCCTAGCGGTCTTGGTAAATGTCTTGGCATTGGGAACACCCTCATGAATCTTGGTATTCCGCCTAGACATGTAAGGTTGTCTCCTAACCCAAAAAGTATTCGAATTTCTACCCTTTTGAGACACCTTACCATATAATTCAAAGAAATGAGGACGAATGTGGCCATACCTAACACAGTGACGACAAATAAAAACAGGTTTTACCTCCCTTTTGTTGATCTTACCCCCTTTAGGTAGATGAAGAGAGGGATCACCCTGGTTTACCTTCAACTTTCCCTTTGCTTGAGTCTTTAGGTCATGTGATGTAGAGGCCTGTCCCTTCTAGGCTGTCGCACCATAGCCTAGTTGAGACCCGAAGATGTCTTCTAATGATTTGGAACCTTTGTTCCACATGGCAATTGTGGCTCTAGCAATACGGAGTTCTTCATCTTTCTGACAGACTATCTCTTCCAATGTAGCTTGTGACATCTCAAGACTTTCAAGCTTCTCTTCATATGTGGAATACACTTTCAGAAGTTCATTCCTTTTAGTTTCACAGGATAGAAGTTTTCCACATAGGTCTTGCCTGTCACTTGAAATCTTGATGACATTCTGCTTTGCTGCTACAAGTTCTCCTTTTAGCTTGACATTCTCGCTTTCACATGCTTTGAGCTTAAGAGAGAGTTTGTCATTGATTTTGAACAAATTCAGAGATTCCTCGTAAAGCTTTTCGTAAGCTTGTTATAGTTCATCACCATTAATCTCATCATTGTCTTCTGATGTTTCATCATCCTCTTTTTGCTCCTCATTCTCCTTGACCTCATCCAATCTAGCAACTAAGGCAGGAAAGTTGCTAGATGGTGGTGAAGGTGAATCTCCTCTTTCATGAAATTGGCTCAGAATTTTCCATGCATCTTTAGCCTTTGTGCAGTGAGCAACCCGTTGCTATTCTTCATCAGAAATTGCTCCACGAATAGTAATCAGGACTCTCTGATTGCTCGGATTGTCAGCACTTTCTGTATCTTCTTCAATGGCTTGCCAACCTTCTGGGTCAAAGGCTCTCAAAAACGCCCTCATTCTGATCTTCCAATACAAGTAATTACTCCCATCAAAGGTGGGAGCATGATGCAGATTCTAACCACGAGCAAATTCCACTAGCTTCGGAAGAGGTTGTGTGAAAGTGGACCAAAATGCCATGAAAGTACTATCCACGTCTTCACCAGATTTAGGTTCTTCGGGCTCTTGCTCTGACCCGCTTTCATCATCCAAAGTCACTGTGTCGACTTTTTTTCGATTCTTTTTCGAAGGACATTTAAGGGCAATATGGCCAAACCCTTGACATTCATAGCACTTGACCCCTTGCCCCTTTACAATCTTCTTTTCAGTTTTTGGAGCAAGTTTTGATGGAAAAGTTTTGGGTTTTTCATTACTCTTTGTGTTTTGAAATAGGGTTTCTGAAATTAGGTTTCTTTTTCTTCAAAAATTTTTTAAACTATTTAGTAAACATAGCCGTCATCTCAGTCTCTAAATCAAACTCAGTCTTCAGAGTTTTTGCAGTCTCATGGGCACTAGTGAAAACCACACTATCTTTTTGTTTTTTCTCAGAAATCTGGTGGGCTTCATAAGTCTGCAAGTTTCCAACCAACTGATCAAGGTTGAGGGTATCAACATTCTGAGCCTCCTCAATGACTGTCACTTTTGATTGGAACCTCTCGGGTAAAGACCTCAAAATTTTTCCAACATCCTTTAGCTTCAAGGATTTTTTCACCGAGTGTGAAATAGGAATTCACAATGTCGCTAAATTTTGCATAGAAATCATCAAATGTCTCATCATCACGCATAAAAAGGGTTTCAAAGGCAGAGGTGAGACATTGAAGTTTTGACCTTTTGACAGAAGTAGTACCTTCGTGAATTGTTTCAAGAATGTCCCAAGCCTCTTTTGTTACCTCACACGTGCAGATACGACGAAACTCTTCAGGTGTGACGGAGCAAAAAAGGGAATTGAGAGCCTTGTTATTCCAACTCGAGTTTTGGTAATCGGTTGTGCCCCATTTATCAAGGGGTTTGGGAATCTCAATACCATCAACGGTGGCAGTAGGTTCACTCCACCCATAAAGCACACAGTGCCAAACTTTCTCATCGATAGATTTTAAAAACTCTCTCATATGAGCTTTCCAATAAGAGTAGTTTGTACCATCAAGTAACGGAGGTCTATGGGTCGAGTTACCTTCACGAATTGAATCCATATCACCAATCACACCAAATCACACTCCTATAGTTTTGATAAAAAACAAAGAGTGACCTGCTCTGATACCAATTGAAAATCCTAAGTGATTTGTGATTACATCAAGATTAAAATATTTTAATTCCCAATCATTCAAAACACACAATCTAAATCATCAAGCAGTTATGAAAGTGATTTAGATTGTTGTTTTCGAAATAAACAATAAATTGACACAAACGATATTTACGTGAAAAAATCACAATTTAAGAACCTTCAATTGTAATCAAAAACCACGGGCGAAACGCCACTAATCAATCCACTACTGAAGAAAGAAAGATTACAAAGATAACAAACAAATTACCCAACTACTCCAATTTGTCTTCAAACCTTCTATAACTCTTTCACCAAGCCTTCGTCTCAGAACTGATTAATCTGAAGTTGAATCCACAACTTCACTTGTCGAATCAACGACTACGTACAGAATCAAACTCCTTCGAAACTCCACGTTTGAATCTTCGGAATCCACCGAAGAAGACTACTCTTGTATGTAATCAATCAACCTCCTCGATATGTGTTTGTCAATTCATGAGTTTAATACTCACTCAAATTATCGAGGAAAACTCACAAAAAATACTCCAAAAGAAAACCTTAGAAAACATCAAAGTAGATCTAAAAAACCTAATCCTAGTTTTGGAGTAAAACAAATACTTATAGAAATCCTGGTTACCTTGATCAGAAGGAAACTAGAGTGAGGAGTAATAATAAAAAGAATGAAACAATTGGGAGTAGCTCCTTATGGAGTCAAAACATTAGAGAACAACTGTGAAAGAGATGAAGATAGCCTGGCATTTATTAATTATTATCCAACAAAAATGCTACTGTCTACATCATCTATTTAATCCAAAGGCTCAACAAGGAATAAAATATCAATACTAAGAAGATATATTGCAACCTAAAAGAACATGGATATAGTGATGAATCAAAAGATATTGACGTCATTCTTGAAAAAACTTCGAAATTAATAAAAAATGAAATATTTTGGATCACATGGATGCATCAAGGTTTGAGAATAGATATCACGCATGCATTGCAAATTTTGCAAATTTTATGTTTTTTGTATTAATTTATTTGTAATAACGAATAACTTAGATTAATAAATTTCTATGTTTTGTGCTTCTTGTGCAACAAATAAGTTTTTGATAGTTGGTATCAGCTCCATTACATCAACAACTTGTAACTGTGTTATAGGATTGCATACTCATTGAAAAATGAAAATTATGCTTCATTAAGTTGAATTTTTGTAGCTCACTTTAATGATCGTAACATTAATCACTCTTAAAAAAGCTGGAACTAGTACATAATGGAAATGACTTAGGTATCCCACATTTGGAGCTGGAAAAAAGGATCTGTGAAATGATTGAGACTGCCATTCTTCTATTTGAAACAAAGCACTTTAATATTTTGCTGAAAATACTGTGAAAATAAATAAATTTTCTTGTACTTATTTATGTGCAAATAGGTGCTTAGCATCACATTTAATAAGAATTACTCAACAGGATATTGATGTTACTTTAACAATCCAGACCCACCAGCGCAAGAACAAAAAAGAGAAAAGTGAAGACCTTGTTAATAATATATTACATATCAATGCCATCAGATTTAATATTCTTAACATTCTACAGCTGTAGATCACATTGTAAACGGTTACTAATGAACTAAAAAGGCATAGTTCAGTTCCCTAGATATATCACTTAAAATGTGTGAAAAAAAACAACTTCCAAGGAAAATTATTAGACTATTCAAATTGGTGAGACAGTAATGGAAAAGGCATTTTAAAAATTCAATCTGCTTCCAGCCTGCAGTAAACACCTACTTTTTAACCACTAAAACTTGAATCTGAATGATTAAAACCGAGTCCAGAGTCTAAACTTCAGATCCATCCCATTTTAATTTGACAAAATACAGAAGATAGTTTTGAAAAGTGATGATTCAAACAAAAATCAATGCAAACATCACCTGTTGGCCAGATCGTTTATATATATCTAAGGCTTTCATTGCATCATGTCTTGGCATCTCAAAAAACTGGAAAAAAAAAATAGAAATAAAAATAAAAAACAAATAAAAAAAATAAAAAATAAAAAACTAAAGCATAAAGTCTAAGCAAGCGAAAAGCTCCACCTAATACCATGTTAAAGTTGGAAATATTGCAAGAAAATAAAGGCAATTCACCTTATCAACCAGATTGATGATTCCATCATTAATTGCACAATAAATCTTAAAACTCTCTTTGAGTACCTGAAAATTACATATATTGACGAGGTCAAGCATAAAATTTAGTCAAATTTAGGACTAGCTTTTATTCGCCAATAATTTTTCCCTTTTTTTTATTCTAATCCTTGGGCTACGATTAGGATTTCGTCTATTATATATAATAGCCATGTTGAACAAGCATAAAGGATATCAAAACCATTCAAAGAGAGAGCAACTAACCTTTCTAAATGTGGTTAATTAAACGAAGAAGAATCACTAAACTGAAGAAGAATCGGGAGAGATTTGAGTGAGAGAAAGAGAGAGCAACTAACCTCTGATCGAAGAAGATGAAGAGCTCCAAATCCACAGAGAAAAATCACGGAGCTATGCTCAAAATTAAACTTCGAAATCGCAATCCGAGATGAATCACCGAACTGAAGAAGAATCGAAGAAGAATCGAGAGAGATTTGAGTGAGAGAAAGAGAGAGCAACTAACCTCTGATCGAAGAAGACGAAGAGTTCCAAATCCATGGAGATGAATCACGGATCTACGCTCAAAATCGAACTTCGAAACCGCAATCCCGAGATGAATCACCGAACTGAAGAAGAATCGAAGAAGAATCGAGAGAGATTTGAGTGAGAGAGAGAGAGAGAGAGAGAGAGAGAGAGCAAGGAGTGAGTGAGAGATTTGAGTGAGTGAGAAGGAGACGGCGGTGCTCAAAATAGGTTTTCAAAATAAAAACTGAGAGAGATAGAAGAGGGTGTGAAGGGAGACAGGGAAGAGGGTGTGAAGAGAGAGGTTTGAGGCGTTTTTTAAACGTCTTCTATCTACAAAACGGTACCGTTTTACCTAACAACAAAGGCGACGTTTAAAAAACGCCGTTAATTATAAAAAAAGGTGACGTTTAATTAAATACCGTTAATTAAACGCCGTTAAATCCTCATTTTCCTGTAGTGACCTTTTGTGCAAAATAGATTACTTAAAAAAAATTTGTCTCAAGCTAGTGTACAACAGAGGCTTCAGTGGACCTTCTCGTGGCTCGTGTGAGATCCAACCTGTAAAAACATAGAGCCACGTATTCAAAATTTTCTAAATTTTTTAAATTTTTTATTTAAAAAAAAACTCAATATTTATTGATGTGGTCAAAATTTCTTGATCAGTATTTATTAATTTTTTTTAATCTACATGCATTTTTACATACTTGTATTTATTAATTTGGTCAAAATCTTCTGATCAGGATTTAAAATCCCCTCATACAAATAATTTGACTATTTATTTAAATTTTACGAAAATTCAACGATTTTCAAAATAAATATAAACATAAATATATGATGTTTTAAATCGTAAATTTGTAAAAAAAAATTATGATTTCATAAATAAATTTACACATCGATTCACATTTTTTTTAATGCCAATTTGAAATAAGTGGGCGTTTTTCTGAAATTACGATTTTTCTGAAATTTTGGTTATTTTGAAATTTTTTACATAAATTTGCCAAGCGTACGATTTTGCGAATACAAATTTATGATTTCATTTTGTGCATAACATTTATGAAAATTTGATTATACGAAATAAATTTTGTAATGCCAATTTAGAAAAAAAAAAATTACGTTTTTTATGGTTGCAATGAGTGGAAATTTTATAAAAAAGTGATACAGTTAATGGTAAGATATATACCCATAAATGGGTACATGCCACATTATGTTTTCATAGATCTAAGTATGTATATATATATATATATGTATGTATGTATGTATGTATATATACATATATATTTTTAAAAAATGAGAGAATGTTTTGATGTGATTTTTTTTGTATTTTTTTAATTGTTTCAATCATTAATTTAGAGGGAAATTTGAAATTATAATGATGTATTTTTTAGAAAACCAAACAAGCATTTTTTTTCAAAAAACAGTTTTCAAATCACTTTTTCAAAAAGATTTTCAAAAAAACGCAACCAAGCATGGTGATTAAGTTTGCGAATCGAAACGTAACGTGACACGTTACGTTATGTTTATGTAGGTGTCACGTTACGTTATGTTTATATAGGTGTCACATTACATTACGTTTATGTAAGTGTCACGTCACGTTACGTTTATGTAGGATCTTATAGAATACATTCCTATCTAAATAGAACTTGACACTCGATAATAAATTACACAAGACTTAGCCTAATTTAAGTATCTTAAAAATGACTTATAAATATGTCTTCCATTTTTTTTTGGAGAAGGATTAATTATTTGATTTTGGGGAAGTATTTGGAACTGTTAGAATTGCTGATGGGCGGGACTTACCATATGCACTTCCATACACGCAATAAATGCTTCCTTCAGTTTTTTTTCGAAAATGACTGGTAGCTCGAAATTCGTGGCTCGATTTTGGCTTGACAGCCCAAAACGACGTCCGTCTTTTTTTTTTTCTTCTTCTTCTTCTTCGTCATGCTGGTCTGAAACAGAGGAGAGGGAGAGAGAGAGAGAGAGAGAGAGAAGGCAGGTCGTCCGTCGCAGCCCTCCGCCGTCGCCTCTGCCCGATCGTCGTAGCCCCGCCTCCGCCGATCGTCATCGCAGCCTCTACCTCGCAGCCCCCGCCCCTCCTCCGCCTCCAGCCCAATTTGTTGGCCCCCTCCAGTCCCTCATCCTCCTCCTCCTCCGCCCCTCCTCCAGCCTCTCCCTCCTCCTCCTCCTTCTCTCTCACTTTTTCGAGCCAATTTCGAGCCAAAAATCTCGAGCTACCAATCGCGATCGGTTTTTTTTTTTAATTGATTTATTTTTTGAATAATGCTATATATATTAATTAGTGTACTAATTAATATATTAATTGATGATGCGATATAATTTAAATTTATACTTTTGGGTGAATTACATTAACGGTCTCTATAGTTTAGAATTTATATCATTTTGGTCCCTGATTTTTCAATTGTAACACATTTGACCATAAATTTTGAATCTTATTCTAAATAAAGACAATTGAAGATATTATTAGATTTTTTAAGGGCAAAATCGTCAATTTGATAAAATATAAACTAATTTGACAAAAATAATTATCAGAAAATATTTTTAAATTTTTAAAAATTATTTCTACCCACTAAAGATAAAATTATGTCAAATTGATAAATTTTTTAAATATTTATTTTTTTTATACTAAATTAATTTTTATTATGTGTTTGGATGATAATCATATACTAGTGGTTGTTTTGCTTTCATTAAATTAGTTTATATTTTTCAAAAGTCAAATATGACTATAATTTTGATATTATTATTAAACCAATCCATTAATCAAAAAATCTAAAATTAAAAATATTTTATATATTAAATATATCGATTACACATTAAAAGCTTAACAATTATCTATTACATGATCACCATCTAAACATATAATAAAAATTAATTTGATAAAATAAATAAATGCCTAAAAGATTTATCAATTTTACATAATTTTATTTTTAGTGGGTATAAATAATTTTTAAAAATTTAAAAATATTTTTTTGACATTTATTTTTGTCAAATTAGTTTATATTTTATCAAATTGACAATTTTGTCATTGAAAAATCCAATGATAATTTCAATTGTCTTTATTTGGAACAAGATTGAAAATTCAAGGTCAAATATATCACAATTGAAAAGTCAGGGACCAAAGTGACACGAGTCCTAAACTATAGGGACTGTTAGTGTAATTAAACATATAATTTTTATAACAGGTGAGATTAATAATAAGGTCATAACTAGTGTTAATACATTAATTAATATACTAATTAGTATATGTAACGCTACTCTTATTTTTTGTCTCAATTTACAAACAATCCCTTAATAGCATATTTAATAGCGGAAGTTATGCTATTATGCGGTTGTTTATAAATTGAAAAAATATAATTATACTTTGCTCTTTTTATATTTGGTTAATTATTTTATTTTATTTTAGCTTTCAAAATTTAGGGTAAATTATAAATACAACCTCTAAAGTTTGTTTAAAGTACAAATTATCCCTGTAGTTTGAAAAATTACAAACCCCCTTGCTAAAATTTTTTATTTAACGAAATTAATTAAAAAAATAAAATTCATAATTTCTCTCCTATACAATAATAAAATTACCTAAATTGTTAATTGAAACATATTTCTAACATTATTAAAAACTGATAATTGATTTGATGATTTATTAATAAAATGAGCGATTTGTTATGAAATTAGAAATCTCAGGGAGTGGAATGTAATTTTCAAAACTACAGGGAACAATTTGTATTGTAATCAACCTCAAGGGGTGCATTTGTAATTTATCCTAAAATTTATGTATTTTTTACTTTTTACTTTATATTTCAAGTTTTTCTCAATTTATTTTTAAAACTAATTTCTTTTTAAATTTAGACAGAAAATATTACGATATCTGTCATATAATATAAAAATATATTATTATATTGAGATTTGAATTTGTGTCAAATATATGAGTTATATATAATATTTTTATTTTTATGTCACGTGACTGTTAATGTGTTATTTTTAATCTAATTTTTAACAAAAATTAATTTTAAGAGTAAATTGGAAAAACAAATTAAAATATAAAAGGCTAAAGTGAAAAGAGACTAAGGCCAAGTTTGGGAAGACTAAATAAGTGCACTTTTTGTCTTTTTAGACTAAAAAGTTGAGGTTGAAAATATGAATGTTTGGGTTAACTTTTTGACTTTTTATGGAAAAATGTGTAATAAAAAATTGTAAAAATTGATTTGTAGGAGAAAATTAGAATTGGGAGTTGTGCAGCCGTAATTGTTGACTTTTGGTGAATAGTGATAACTTTTTGACTTTTTAAGTAACTTTTTGACTTTTTAACTTTTTGGAGTGTTCCCAAACTTGGCCTAACTTTAAAAATCAAAATGAAAATGTGACTAAACATAAAGATGCAAAGTGTAGTTTACCCATTGAGAAGCAATAGAATTTCCCTTCAGTTTTTGTTTATTCTGTTTTTCAAGCACAAAAGTAGAAGTTTCTCATGTATACACAATTTGGCCAAATCTTTCCTGTTGTTGTAGAACACATTTGCCTATCTTTTTTTTATTATTATATTTTTTTATTTTTAGAATGAGAATAACCACTACTCCAAGAGACAAATACATGCGAAATATCATGTGATTGTTTACTTGTATTCTCAATTTTTTGTCTTACAACTAATAAAGGTAAGTCAACATGCTCCACATAAAAAATAAAAAAAATAAAAAAAAAATTCACTACATAATTAATTTGAAACATCACTTGAATAATCTCAAATATTTGCCCATTTTAGACTGAATCTAACCCACAATTACACAGAATAAACAATATCAAGTAACTCAAAGAAAGTATTGCTGGGAATCTTAACAGAAAAACCTTCAATTTTATTGTTGGTCACCTTTACAGATTTGAACTTCAGGGCTATTAAGTTGGTTTCCCATCTATTTTCTTTCCACAAAAATACAACCATGCACATAAGAATATACAATGAAATTAACAGTGGTGATCACGCAATTTAATAACTTATAGGTTGGCACATACACAATATGTGTGCACTTGAACACAGTAATAAATAAATAAATAAATACACATAACAATAATAATAATAATAATTCAACAAATTCATTGAAATTTAATTTTTTTTGATATTTTTCTTCGTAATATCTCTTTGATAAATATCATATATTTTTTAGGTAATTATTATTCAGTAGTTTCAAAATACCACGTGACATTGATTATGTGGTGCTCTAAACCAATCATATAGCCAAAAATTGTATGAGTAGATTACTGGCTCATCTTTGGTAGGTAGTTAAGAGATAAAGTATAACTCATTTAGTGTGTATTGTAATTTCTTATTAGGTACCACGTAAATCTCATTAGTTAGGAGTATCATGCAAACTATGTCATCCAGCAAGTTTTCCTACTCCTCTACTCAATCATTTTTAGTATTTCAAAACAACTATCGTTGTGATTAGAATTATAAAAATGTCACTATTATATTATTTTGTATACATTTAAAATTTGTAATTATTTGCGAATTATTATTATTTTTTTGGTCTAATAATAGTACGTTGACATTGATTATTTAAATAAAAAAAATGATAATTTTTTTTTTTAGGTGGAGAAAATAGCAGTCACAAAAAAATTATATTTTATGTAGAAATTTTATTTTAAAACAAAATACTTAGGGTAAATTACACTTACCTTCCTTGAGGTTTCTAACAATTATAGGAATCTCCTCTATACTTTTAATGATTACACTAACTTTCCTTACTTTTGAAATTATTATCAAAATTTCCCCACTGTTAAACTATTTAACATAATTTGTTAATGTCATACTGATGTCATACCAAAAATGATAAAATTGTCCATTAATTACTTTATTTATTCAAATGAGAAATTTTACTCATTTCCCCTTAGGTTGTGTATATATTATCAAAAACTCATACATATTTTCCATTATTTAATAAAATTCTTAAATTTCATGCAATATTAAACAAAATCTTTAAATTATTAAATCATTTAATGAAAAAAAAAAACTTGATTTTTATTAATAAAATACTTAAAAATAAATAATATCTCTAAAATTAATTTTAGATAACATCCTAATAATTTAATATAAGACTTATTTCACACCACATAAATAACCTAAAATTTATTATTTTAAGTAATACATTTATTATTTGAATTTTTTTTAAGTTAAAATAAATAGATTTATTTTTTTTTCCCGGCAATTGCATTACTTATTTATTCATATCATATGTAAAAAAAAAAAAAATATTATTTTATCTTTCTAAATCATATATTATTCTCAAATATTCTCAAAATAATTATTCTCAAATATTAATATTATTCTCAAATATTAATTTTTATCTTTAATATTATTCTCAAAATAATTTAATATTATTCTCAAAATAATTAATATTAATTTTTATCTTTGAGTCATTAAAATCATATATCATAGATAATATTTCTTATATGATTAAAAAAATTTAAAAATAAAAATACAAATAAAAAAATTTAACCACCTCACAATAAATTAAAATTAGTTAATAGGAAATGAAATATTAAGAAATCATTTGAGAATAATAAACAATTCAAACAATTTATCATTTCTTACACCAAAAATTAAAATTAATCTTTATTTGAATGAAGAAATTGTTTGCCAATAATAAAATACTCAATTAATTTGTTAAGTATGATATTTAAAAAATCTATTTCTCTATCTTTATTTATCTCATTTAAACTATTTTATTAAATTAAATCTTAAAATTAATTTCTCACTTTCATTAATGGTTGAATTTTTATTTTATTTTTTGTATATAAAAAGTTCAACAACTTGTTGTAGTAAAAAATATAGCCAAGAAATTACATTTATATTTAAATTAAAAATATGAAAAATAAATAATAATTTCATATATATTTAATAGGGTAAATTAAATTACATTCGTTTATTTTTTTTGTAGAAAATGTTTTATTTCGTTGTGTGTTTAAATTAGTACTAGAGTCTGATTCTTAGTTTTGTCAATAAAATTATATGAGTATTAGATATATGGAAGAAGTAAAATTAGATAATTTAAATAATAACAATTCGATATAAATAATAATAGAACAAAATAAAGGTGAGAAATTAAAAAATAAAATAAAAATTTAACCATTAATGAAGTTGAGAAATTAATTTTAAGATTTAATTGAATAAAAATAGTTTAAATGGGAAAAGTAAAAATGGAGAAATATATCTTAAGTATCATATAACAAATTAATTGAGTATTTTAGTATTCTAAAATAATTTCTTCATTCAAATAAAGATTAATTTTAATTATAGTTGTAAGAAATGAGAAATTGTTTGAATTGTTTATTATTCTTAAGTGATTTCTTAATCTTTCATTCCTTATCAGCTAATTTTAATTTATTGTAATGCGATTATATTTTTTTTACTTATATATTTATTTTTTAATTTTTTTAATCATGTAAGAATAACTTGCATTTTTTTTTAAAATATGCATAGAAATTTAATGACTCAAAAATAAAAATAAAAATTTATTAATAATATCTTAACAATTTAGGGATAAATAATTTTCTTACATATGAATAAATAAGTAGGACAAATTTTTGGGAAAAAAAAATTAATCCATTTATTTCAACTTAAAAAAGAAAAGAAAAAAGAATTTTGAATAATAAATGCATTAATTAAAATTGATAAATATTTAGTTGTTTATATAGTGTGAAATAAGTCTTATAAATATTGTATTAATTATTAGGGTCTTATATTAAACTATTAGGATTTTAAGTTAAAATATGTATGGATCTTTAATAATATATTTGCAAAACCTCAGGGGAGGTGAGTGAATTTTTTAAATTTAAAAATAGCTTTTTATATCTTCGTTCAAATCAAAGGGGCAATATGACCATCTTGGATAGAAAAGTAACAGAGTTTGTGCTAAATTAACGGATTGGAAGAATCTTGATAATAGTTTCAAAAATAATGAAGATTAGTATAATTATTGAAATAATAAGGAAGATTCTTATAATTGTTAGTAATCTTAGGAGACGAAACTGTAATTTACCCAAATACTTACGATGATGACTTTTATTTATAAATTTATTGCATCATTTTTGTGGTAATTTTTCTATAAATTTTTGGCATAAACAGATTTTTTCATTAAATGGAAAACGTGCATAGTATGTATACTTTCGATTTAATAGATATTGTCAACGAATAAAATGACTTCATTGATAATTTAGAATTTTAAAAAATAATAATTTTTTGTATTTTATTTCATAAATTCCTATGTTTGCTGGATATTGGGTGCGATGTACCCTCAGAATTGTGTGTGATCGAATTATGTGTACATAAAAAAATTGTTCGAATTATTGGTAGACAATTGAGATTCTCTGCTGCTGTCTTCTCTCTTTACATTCAGTTTCATACTAAAAATTTTTTGATTAGCAAGTTTCATACTCAATTGAACAAAACGTCCTTTAGAGAAAGAATTAAGATTTCCTAATTTTGGAACGAAGAGAATCATAGTACATAATACCAAAAGAAAGAAAGAAAGAAAGACTACATATATATATATATATTTTCTGAGTACCAAGACGTGACAAGGTGACGTCGACGTGTCAGCCGAGGTGCCACGTGTCCTGGTCGTAACGCCGAGGTGATTTCGGCAAGGCCGAGGTTATCCCCAAAAATATCGGAATCTGTGATAAGAGAATAAAAGATAAGGGACAAGAGTCCTAGAATAAAGAGGAGATTTAGCCAAAATAAGGATAAAGCTCTTAGAGAGTTTATCTTTATCTCTTGAGGAGTCCAAAGTAAGTACTGAATTGGAGTCCATAGAAGTGAGGCTTCTAGTAGGACTAGGATTAAGTAAACTATAAGAGAGGCACCCCGTGGGTCTAAGGTACGCAATTTATGCTTTGAGTAGTGAGTTTAGCACTTGATTATCTTTGGGAAATATACTAACTTGATCGTCGGAGTGCCCCCGGGTGGAAGAGCCACCGCCGGAGCCTTTTCTTTCTATTACAGGTTAACTGAAGCCATCTATTCTGCCGGTGCTCTCTAGCTGATTACTAAACGGGCAGTGTGATCAGAAAATCACTCATACAATTTGGCGCCGTCTGTGGGAACTTAGAAGAATAAATGGCCAGTAACGGACAGAAGGAAAAGATTGGGGACGACACTCCTGCTGGGAGTGGCAGACCAATTGACCTTGACGTTGAAGGAGATAACCACAATGCAGAAACTCATGTCCAGAGCCACAGAGAGAAAGACGTCGGCCAGGAGGGCGACATTTCGAAGAAGACAGACCAAAGCAAATACTATCACGAAGATAACCTCCAGGTATGGAGGGATAGGTGCCTTCGGAGGGATGATGAAGTAAAAGAATTGGCAAATAAGTTGGCAAACCTGCAGTCGGTCGTCAACTTCATGATGCAAAACAATGTCATGCAGCCACCATACCCGCTGCACGACACGCCGATTCCAGTAACTAATACCTAGAAGGGAGGAAAGAAAACAATCCCCGAAGCCCCTCAGCACACCAGAAGCGGAAGGCACTCTCACCGACCTTCCAGGGAAGTCGGGCGAGAGGAGCCGAGACGAGAGGAGTCCCGAAGGACGTACCACACGAGGGACCCAGAGCCCAAAGAACATCGGCATGTTCAAGGGCAGGCGCTCTGCTTTGACACAACCCATGGAGAAAAATCAAAACGGGCTCACCACAAGGCCGAAAGTAGTGTACCGAAAAGATTGAAGTCCAAAGATAGCCGAGCTCTGGGAAGGAGTAAAGAAGACTTGAGAGATTACCTCAAGAGGAAGCAACAGAATGCTGAAGCCGAGGTAACTTTCCCGGTTAAGCCGAAGACACCATTCTCGGTGGAACTGGACAAATTTGAAGCACCAAAGAGATTCAGTATGCCGAGGTTCCAAATATATGATGGTAAGTCAGATCCCAACTTTTACGTTGGACTATACCTGAATTCAATGGCATTATATAGTGGGAACGAACCGTTGCTCTACAAAGTATTTCCCTCATCCTTCGGGAAAATTGCATCAGATTGGTTCCATAAACTACTGAAGGGAAGCGTAAAGACTTGGGAAGGCCTGGCCGAGATGTTTGTGGCCAGGTTTGTGACAAATAAACTACAACCCTTGAGGGTCGACGCACTGATGGCTTTAAAAATCACCAAGGATGAAGGCCTTAGGGCCTACGCAAAAAGGTACTACGAGGTGTTCAATCGAATACCCGAATGCCACCAAGAGGTGGCAGTCGTATCTTTCAAGAACGGCCTTGTACGGGGAGCAAATATTCAGGCAAGCCCGTACTCCTTTCTTCCAAGCTCCTGCCTGTCCGATCGACCTGCGAGCACAACGGCGGTGAGCTACCCGACGGTGTGTGGCCGAAAAACCCTTCCGACGATCAATTTAGACACACACACAGGGATAGACAGAGAGAGAGAGGGCTAAGTTGTGTTTAGTGTTTTTCTCACCCAATTGTCATCTACCCAGGCATGAGGGGCGCAGACTTGCTTATATACCTTCTGCGCCCCAAATCTACTCCCGTTAGTCCCTCGACATGTGGTGCTGCTATCCCATCTGTCAGCACAAATCCAGCAATCACCACCTAACCAAACTGTTAGGATACCTCGACGAAGCTCGGCAGACTGGCGGAACCTCCTCAATTTCTCCTAACCGCGCTGCGCAGCATACCTTAATGAACCATTCGCCGAGCTCCTGTACAACCGAACTCGGATGCATTCCGGCAGGCCGAGCTCGAGGTAGGTCGAGTCGGTTAGCCGTCGGTCTTCCTGCCGAGCTAACGCATGAACCGTGGAACCTACGCAGACAGGCAGACATCTCAGCCGAACTCCCAGTAGACCGGCTTCCGCACCAACAAGCTAAGTAGCTTGGTCCCACATGCCCTATGCCTTAACCAAGCAAACCCTTCCGGACAGGCCCAAGCTACCACGGCCCAATTGTGTTCGACCCACAATTTTCCCGGCCATTACCACGGCCCACAATTTCCCCGGCCTTTACCACGGCCCAATTCAGCTCATAAATCTCCCTCTCAATTGCCCCTTAATTCCGTCCTTGTAAGCGTGACTGGGATTACATGATCTGACCGGGATAGACTCTTCCTCGGTCCTTAGTTTGCAAGACATCAACCACGCTATTCCTTTTGCTTGGTTTCTTAGCTTGCTTGGCTGAAGCCTCAACTTGCCTTCCTGGCGGGAAAAATCAGCTCGGCGAGGAACTCCAAAGAAGGCGAGCAAGGTCCGCTCCGCGACTTCCTTCTTGGCGAGCAAGGTCAGCTCGATAAGGAACTACAAAGAAGGCGAGCAAGGTCCGCTCCGTGACTTTCTTCTTGTCGAGCAAGGTCACCTCGGCAAGGAACTCCAAAGAAGGTGAGCAAGGTCCGCTCCGCGACTTCCTTCTTGGCGAGCAAGATCAGCTCGGTAAGGAACTCCAAAGAAGGCGAGCAAGGTCCGCTCCGCGACTTCCTTCTTGGCGAGCAAGATCAGCTCGGCAAGGAACTCCAAAGAAGGCGAGCAAGGTCTGCTCCGCGACTTCCTTCTTGGCGAGCAACATCAGCTCGGCAAAGTACTCCAAAGAAGGTGAGCAAAGTCCGCTCCGTGACTTCTTTCTTGGCGAGCAAGATCAGCTCGGCAAGGAACTCCAAGGAAGGCGAGCAAGGTCCGCTCCGCGACTTCCTTCTTGGCCAGCAAGATCAGCTCGGCAAGGAACTCCAAGGAAGGCGAGCAAGGTCTGCTCCGCGACTTCCTTCTTGGCGAGCAAGATCAGCTCGACAAGGAACTCCAAGGAAGGCGAGCAAGGTCTGTTCCGCGACTTCCTTCTTGGTGAGCAACATCAGCTGGGCAAGGAACTCCAAAGAAGGCGAGCAAGGTCCGCTCCGCGACTTCCTTCTTGGCGAGCAAGATCAGCTCGGCAAGGAACTCCAAAGAAGGCGAGTAGAGTCCGCTCCGCGACTTCCTTCTTGGCGAGCAAGATCAGCTCGGCAAGGAACTCCAAGGAAGGTGAGCAAGGTCTGCTCCGCGACTTCCTTCTTGGCGAGCAAGGTAAAGCTCAGCAAGGAACTCCAAAGAAGGCGAGCAAGGTCCGCTCCGCGACTTCCTTCTTGGCGAGCAAGATCAGCTCGGCAAGGGACTCCAAGGAAGGCGAGCAAGGCCCGCTCCACGAATTCCTTCTTGGTGAGCAAGATCAGCTCGGCAAGGAACTCTGGTCTTTCCACCAAAATTATTGTCAATTGCCTCTTTTCCTCGGCCTTCTGACTGACGTCTTCCAAAACCAAACTCCCTAGATCTCTTCCACGGTTGTTCGCATCGCCATCCTCTGAGCTTCCCGCCGGGATAAAGCATTTCGGCTAGAGCCTTGAGTTGAGCAAATCATCAACTCATTTGGCCGGAGTAAATCATCTCGGCTGAATCAGAAAAGCTCTTCAGCAAAAGTAATTCACTTCTATTACATTGACAAAAAAGAGTATCACATTCAGAAGTGTAGGGGAAACAAGTTCTTCCTCAAAAAATTACTTAAGAACGATAAGAATATGATAGTTTGAGGTTAGCCGCATTCCATGGCTGGGGTGCGCCTTTGCCATCCAAATCTTCTAAGTGGTATGCCCCCTTACCCACCAGACCAGTTATGTTGTAAGGCCTTTTTGTCTGTTGCCACCAGGGTTGTCTTCGCAGTGGACGCCGCTGCATCATCCTCTACTCGGATGTGTTCATTGATGCGCTGCATTAGTTGCCCCATGGATGGCGGCTGGTTCATTGTAAACGAGTCCCTCAGCCTATGTCTGACCGGGAAACCGCACTTGTATTGGGTGATTGCCAGGTTGACCGGGCAATCCAAGATCTCGTTGAATGTTTCCCAATATCTGGAGTTGTATGCCTTCAGTGTGTCGCTCGGCTCCATCTTGACACTGACTGTGGTCAACTTCCTTTGGCGTTTTGGTGTTGGTTTTGAAGCGCGTCACAAAGGCTTCGGCCAATTGCGGCCACCTTTCTATGCTCTCCTTCGGCAGCCTCTCAAACCATTTCAAGCCCAGCTCGCCCATACTTGACGGGAAGATAAGGCACATAAGAGTGTCATTCTGCCTATGTCCGGCCATGACCTGTCAGAAGTGGCTTACATGCATATAGGGATCGGTTTTTCCGTCGTAGAGCGTGAACTTAGGCTGGTGGAAGCCCGCAGGAAGCGGTGTTGTTTCTATCCCCACGGAGAAAAGGGTGGTGCTCAGCCTTACCAAGTTTGTGTCTAAAAGGAGAGGCGCAGCTAGGCGAGGTGGAGGCATTCCGACCTTTTCACTAGCGTGAACCCTATAGGATAGCCGCTGGAACGCCGGCACCCTCTGAGCCTTTCGCCGGGGAGCCCATTCCTTCAAGACTACCCGCAGATCCTCTGAACGAGCGGAATAAGAATACCTTAACGTCGTCGCCGGACGTGAGGGTTGATAGGTGCTGTCTTGCGCGCTGGACTTCTCTACGTGCGCGTTGGAATCTCCAACCTTGTAACTTCTGGTGATTGAGATGGACAGAGTACGCCGCTGGCTCTGACTGTATGAGCGGCGGGATTGGGTACGCTCACTGTGGTCTCCCACTCTAGCTACACCCTTCCCTTTGACATGTCGCTTAAGATCCTCCATCTCCGCCGCCATTCTTCGGATGACGGCGTCTTGGTTCCATACCTTGTGTTCCAGTCGCCTGGCGTGCGATTCTCTCCACCGCCGGTGACCGTCTGGACTCCGTGAATGTCCAAAGCTTCTTCCGCGCTTATCCCATGCGTCTCTTGAATGTCCTCCTGGAGAAGTTTCCAGGTCCGCCATAGGAGGAATGGCGGGATGTCTTTCTCTCCGTCTGCTTGACTCCGGGGTAACTCCGTCGATGGCAAACAACGGAATCTCATCGTTGTTTGCCATGGATGGTGATCAGATGAGCCTGGAAGACAAGGTTTTATCTTTCAAAGTTCCCATAGACGACGTCAATTGTACGGGGAGCAAATATTCAGGCAAGCCCGCACTCCTTTCTTCCAAGCTCCTGCCTGTTTGATCGACCTGCGAGCACAACGGCGGTGAGCTACCTGGCGGTATGTGGCCGGAAAACCCCTCCGACGATCAAGTTAGACACACACACAGGAATAGACAGAGAGAGAGAGGGCTAAGTTGTGTTTAGTGTTTTTCTCACCCAATTGTCATCTGCCCAGGCATGGGGGGCGCAGACTCGCTTATATACCTTTTGCGCCCCAAATTTACTCCCGTTAGTCTCTCGACATATGGTGCTGTTATCCTATCTATCAGGACAAATCCAGCAATCACCACCTAACCAAACTGTTAGGATTCCTCAGCGGAGCTCGGCAGACCAGCGGAACCTCCTTGGTTTCTCCTGACCGCGCTGCGCGGTATACCTTAATGAACCATTCGCCGAGCTCCTGTACAACTGAACTCGGCTGCATTCTGGCAAGCCGAGCTCGAGGTAGGTCGAGTCGGTTAGCCGTCGGTCTTCTTGCCGAGCTAACACATGAACCGTGGAACCCATGCAGACAGGCAAACATCTCAGCCGAACTCCCAATAGACCGGCTTCCGCACCAACAAGCCAAGTAGCTCGGTCCCACATGCCCTGTGCCTTAACCAAGCAAAACCCTTCCGGACAGGCCCAAGCTACCACGGCCCAATTGTGTTCGGTCCACAATTTGGTCGGCCATTACCACGGCCCACAATTTCCCCGGCCTTTACCACGGCCCAATTCAGCTCATAAATCTCTCTCTCAGGCCTGAAAGATGACTACTCACTACGGAAGTCTTTGGCAAAGACATTGCCAAAAAGCATGGAAGAACTCATGGCGAGAATCGAGAAGTACACCAGAGCTGAGGAGGATACGTCGGGAAACAAAGAGACAAAGCAGGAGAAAGGAAACGGCTCGCCGAAGCGAAGCCGAGGAAACAATGGACCGATCGAACAAGAAACGGAATTGAGGGCTAAACAGGCAGTAACGACTGTATTCTGAGTCCCGATCCACAAAGTCCTGGATCAAATACGAAGCCAACCCTATTTCAGAGGACCGACAAGAACACCAGGGGAATTTATGGAAAGAAACGTCGGTAGGCGTTGCGCTTACCACAATGAAGAAGGGCACCCAACTCAGGGTTGCAGAGCCCTAAAAGCACACCTAGAAGACTTGGTGAGGCAAGGCCATCTGAGGGACCTTGTCAATGAGGCCAGGACAAGGGAAGAACAGGCAAGATTGCCTCAAGCACCAGCAGCTCCGTCTCCCCCAGCACAGCAACCACAGGCAGGAGGACGACAGGTGGTTAATGTAATTCACTCAAAAGTGAACGAAAACGACATACGAGAGGAGACCTAGAAGGTAAAACACCTACAGCACGTAAACCAGGTCAGACATAAAAGACCTCGGCCTGAAGAATGCTAGGGACCGACGATAGTCTTTACTGAAGCCGACCTAAAGATAGTCCAGCATCCACATAATGATGCCTTGGTAGTATCTCTCCAGGTTGGGGAGTGCCAAGTGAAACGCATCCTGATTGATCAAGGCAGCTCTTGCGACATTATGTATGTTAGATGTTACAAGGAGCTGGGCCTTCATCCTGATGACTTGGAGCAACCCAATGGCCCGATGGTCGGCTTTAATGGAACGTCGACGTGGCCACTGGGCGCAACAAGCTTGGAAGTACAAGCCGGCACTAAGAAGGTCAGAACAGAATTCATGGTGATTGACACGCCTTTGCCATACAACATCATCTTGGGAAGGCCATGGTTGTATGCAATGGGGGCAGTTCCCTCAACATTGCATCAACTACTGCGATTCCCAACAGAGCATGTGATAGAGGAAGTTAGAGGCGATCAGCTACAGGCGAAGAGTTGCTCCATGGCAGCAATGGAATCTACCTGCAGCGTGCGAGAGCCAGAGAAGGCAGAAATTGAAGATGAGGACTTGGAAGTCCTAGAAGACGTCGGCAAAGAACCAGCCGAGAAGAGCGAAGAGGCGCTAAACAAAATCCTTGTCCAGGATGGGGATGAAGAACGCTTCTTTTTTCTCGGCTTGGGCTTAGCCGAAGAAGAGGAAAAAGAGTTGGAGACTTTTTTAAGAGCAAATATTGAGGTGTTCGCTTGGACGCCTTACGAAATGCCTGGCATTGACCCCGAGGTCACTTGCCACAAACTGAATGTTGACAAGTCGGCCAAACCTATAATTCAGAGAGCCAGAAGACTGACGTTGATACACGTCGAAGCAGTAGAAGAAGAGATAGACAAACTTCTGGAGGCCAGGGCCATTAGAGAAGTACACTTAGGTTTAAGGC
>NW_021025506.1:1406486-1435748 GCF_004153795.1 Camellia sinensis
CTACCCAACATGGCTATCCAATACAGTGGTGGTAAAGAAGAAAGAACGGTAAATGGAGGGTCTGTGTAGACTTTACCAGCCTCAACAAAGCCTGTCCCAAAGACAGCTTTCCCTTGCCCAAAATTGACCAGCTGTAACAGCGCCCGCGTGGGCCTCGTGCTACAGTTCGGACTCGATTTGTGTCACGGTTCTTAATCTGAACCAAAGAGTCCAAATCTGGCAAATCGTTTTGAGAAACAGATTTTTGAAAAAGTAGTGCCAAACATGGACTGCTGCCAGATACAGAGTCGCCACCTAAATATTTTTAAATGGGAGAATTTAGGAAACCCTGACTCGGTGCCGAAGGCCACGTGTCCGTCATCACCGGAGTTGTCTCGGCTCGGGAGCTTGTGGTACGATCGGGGAAGGTCAGCTATGAGCACCCCCTTTCGCCCGGTCCGAAGATTGGCCTCTACTAACCGTGATATCCGTTTTTGAAAACTTTACGTGTTCTTATTCCGATTATCAGCCTAGAATTACTATGTTATGCGCACAGCAAACAAGTATAGACTAGATTGCTAATTTGGAAATAAACATTGCATATCCGTTCGGTTTGAAAATGCTTTGGAATTTGCTACTCGCAAGTAGGCTAAAATGCGGATTTCAACGAGTCTTTCCAACTCAAACAATCCAACCTTCACCCACAGGCATTCAAAACAGTTTAACACATAAGCATCTAGCCACATGTTAAGCATGCTGTCATGGCAACATCACACTCATGCGATATGCTAAAGCGGAAATACTTACATAGTACTCCATGCCAAAACAAAGAACTTGTTAGCAAACATGCATGATCCAAGTCCATGTTAAAAATGGCTAATGCAACACATGCAAAGATGCAATCTGAACAGGCTCGGCTAACCCTAAAATGGCATATGAAATGCTACAGATAACATGTATTCAATTTGGAATTTAAAAGTACAATGTAGTTTGTATGATGTACCGAGCCCGGTGCATGTCAACAAATGCATGAATGCACGCATGCATAGCATAAGGTATGCTAAAATAAATGTGCCTTAATCTACCATCATAAGCAGGTAAATAAAGGGAGAAAGAAGTGGGGGTTGGAAGACATACACACACGCACCCACACTTATACAAGTTTGCCCTCGCTCGGAGGAACCGAATAAATATTACAAATTAATTAACGACGCAAACTAATTAAATGTTACAAATTGCCTAATTTAATTAACAAATTAAAATAGACTAAGAAAAGCAGTAAACGCCTCGGGAAACGCACCGCCATGCATAGGCTGCCTCTGTTTTCCTTCCTTCACTCCTCTGGAGGCTGTCAAAACCTCAGGACTGCATCCTTGGACAGAGGGGATCACCACCAGCTAGATGAAATTTCCACCGGCATGTTTGTATGATCATCGGCACCAAATGAAGTTGTCGGCAGAGAAGTTGTTGCCGGCCGGCACCTTACACTGCCGGTCGACAAAGTATTCCTGCAGAACCTGCAACCCACAGCAACAGAGGACAAGGCAAAGCATGGCAGCACATTTCAAGGCATATATGCACCAACCATGTCTCTTATCATTGTAATGACTCAAAGGGACATGTGCCTCGGTTCTCGGACCACCAATCACGCATTTCCATGCATGAGCCCAAAGAACCAAGTATGCAACTTTGATTTCAAATGCATGCAAACCAAATCAAACCAAACAAGGCCCAATTCCTATCATCAAGTCAAGGAACAAGGCATGCATGTAAGATGCAATGCAACCTAAGCATGCAAGCTAAGGATGCAACATAGCATGGTGACAGGCTTATGCAAGCATAACAGCAACATATGGCAATGTAAACTAATGCTAAGGTGGTCTTATACATGAATTAGGCAGCTCTAATAAGGCCTAAAACAGTGGCCATAATGCTAAGTGCATGGAGGCAAATGACATGCAAACATGCATAGATACATGGTCCAAGACTTTAAGCGTAATGAAGCAACTTTTCGACGCATTTGAAAGGCACAAACATGGACAATTTTCATGGCAAATTTCAGAGGCGATAGGTGATGCAAAAACAGCCCCGAAACATAACGAAACAACACTCAACGCATGGAATGAATCCCAAAATGCAAAATTAGGCACATGAAATGGCTTACAGCTATACAAGGCATGCATAATATGGACATGGAGCATGAAGACAGAAGCAAGGCAGCCCTGAGATAAGCCTTTTTACAGTTTATGGCATGGCCAACAGCAAGCAAAAGATGGGGCTAAAATGGCATACAAAACGGCCCTAAACATGCGATTATGAAGCAACTCACAGCTGCTAATCCAAATAGTTAGGGCCCTTCAACAACATTGAAGAGGGACCCAAAATATGCACATTTACAGAACTGTAAAATCCCCAAAAACAAACATGGGTAGGGCTAAGCTCTTATGCAAGAAATGGGCCAAAATGTGGCCAAAGAAGCAAGTATGCAAAACATTCATCAAACAGCCAAAGACCCTTAATAAAACATGACAAGGGGGTCAAAATATGGCTGTTTTTAGTTCGGACCAAAGTCCAAAAACAGCAACATCAGGGGCTGCCAAGGCATGCAAAAATGGGACCAAAAAGAGAATATAAAGGCAAGTATAACATGGAGTCTGAAACAGTGTTGAGCCCTTCTTCAATGTTTGAAGAAGGGCTCAAAATAAGCCTATATACAGTTTACTACATGCCCAAAAACAGATTACACATAGGCCAAAAATAAACATGCAAGATTAGGGCCTAAAGGAGAGATAAAGAAGGAAGTGCTAGCTACTATCCTCAAACAGCAAGAGGTCCTCAATCAAACATGAAGAGGACCTCAAAATATGATGATTTGAAGTTTGGGTCGGAGCCCAAAGATGTAACCACAAGGAGCTAAGATAATAGGCAAAAAAAAATGCACAAAAGAGGGAAAATGAGACTCACCCTTGTAGAACCAATCTTTAGAACCTTTGGACTGAGTTTGGGAGCTTTTAACCTCTGGAGGACAGCCTCAAGCTGCTGAATGGGCGTTGGATGCCTTTGTGCTATGAGTTGTGATGAAGAAATGGCCTAAGAACAAAGGTGTTTGATGGTTGAATGAGAGAGATATGGAGAGAGATGGAGGTTTGTATGTATGTATATCAGATATATGTGGTATATCTCTGGTTTTTCTTGCCTCAAATCTCTAACCTAAACAAAGGAGGAGAGAGGTGCTTATATAAGCAATGCTAAGCTTCTAAGACAAGCTTCAAAGGGGCCAAGGGGTTCAAGGGGGTGCAAGGCTTCTAGAGGAAGCAAAAACAGCTTGGCCAAGAAGCTTGGCCAAAAGGTTCAAGCTTCTAGAAGGTTAAGGGGTTCAAAGGCTCACAAGGTGCAAAACAAACACACATGCACGTGGGGGATCGATTCTGTGCATTCCAGCTGGCACAGCTGGAATCCACTCAATCTGCAGAATGCTCCGGAAGGTCGTCGGCTAGCAAAAATTGCCGGTCAGCAAAATAAAGTGCCGGTCGGCACAATAAATTGCCGGCCGGATATATATATTCCGGTGTGGATGGCCGGTAAGGTCAAAAAACTGCCGATTGGTGTCCAAATTGAAGCCCCGGAAGTTAGCTTTCCAATGGCGCAAACCTTGCATCAAAATTCCTCCTGTGCAAAACGTTATGCCCCTTTCCGTGAAGCTGCGCAGATTCGATCCAACCGGGATGATGCCCGACTTCAACTGATCATATCTCCCCACCGCGGACCTGGCTCTAGGAGATTCTTGAGTGCAAAGTGAAAGCCCCGGAAGTAAGCTTTCCGACGGTGGTGGCCCCATAGCTAAACTCCAAGTGTACAGATAGATAAGCCCAATTCAGCGAGGGCTGCTCGACTCGCTTTCTACCCGGATTCATGCCGAACTTCTCCCAAACTAGTTTTCTCCTCTCCTTTCCTCTTTTTTTCAACTCTAAAACCCTAAACAAAGTTTTTTGAAAGATTTGCCTCTCTTCTTAGCCGAAGAAACTGATTCTTTGCCCTGCACATCTCTCAACACCGAGCAAACTATCAGTAGTGCCAAGTCTTAAGGGCGGTCAAAAATGGGGTGTCTACACCAGCTAGTAGATGCAACTTCAGGGCATGGAAGAATGAGTTTTCTAGATGCCTACAGGGGGTACCACCAGATCGCCATGTACCCCCCAGATTGAAGAAAAAACCGCATTTATCACCCCAAAAGGCCTGTACTGTTATAGGGTAATGCCTTTCGGGTTGAAAAACGCAGGAGCAACTTACCAAAGGCTGGTAACCAAAATGTTCAAAAATCTGATTAGCCGAACAGTAGAAGTCTACATCGATGACATGGTCGTGAAGACCAAGGAACCTAAGGGTCACCTTGCCGACCTAAAAGAGGTCTTTGATATACTCAAAACATACCAGCTCCGACTTAACGCATCGAAGTGCGCATTTGGAGTTGGATCAGGTAAGTTTCTGGGGTACCTGGTAACAAGAAAGTCATTGAGGCCGCCCAGATCAAATCAAGGCCATTTCTAGAGTTGAAGAGCCCGACATCGGCAAAATAGGTGCAGATTGCTAACTGGAAGGGCCGCAGCCCTAAACAGGTTCATCAGCAGAAGCTCAGAACAAATGAAACCTTCTTCAACTTGGTAAGAAGGCCACAGACTTCCTATGGACTAAGGAATGTGAGGCTGCTTTGTCCAACCTAAAGAAAATATCTGACCACGGCTCCCAGTCCTCTCAACACCTGAACCTGGAGAAGAACTGTTTTTGTATTAGCAGTTTTAAAACACGCCAGTAAGTGCAGTACTAATCTGAGAGGAAAAAAGGGAGCAAAGGCTGTTATTATGTAAGTAAAACCTTGACGATGCAAAAACAAGGTACCTACCACTAGAGAAATTAATGCTGGCCTTAATAATGGCTTCAAAGAAGTTGAATCAATTACTTTCAAGCGCACAAGATTATAGCACTAACAGAGCACCCACTGAAGTCCTTGCTACAACAAGGAGACTTAACTAGAAGAATAGCAAGATGGCAGTGGCCTTGGGCCAGTATGACCTGGAGTTCAGGCCGAGAACAGTAATTAAGGGACAAGTTTTTGGCCGACTTCGTGGCCGAATTCACGTCAGACATCCATTGAACATTGGGCTCCATTTGAGCCAAGATGAACGATGTCCAAGCAAACAAGGAGAAGCCCAGCCAAAGGCAAAAGAACAAGGAAAGGAAAAACTCAGACCTTGCAGTATTTACATCGTGACTCCTTTCGCCTGTTTGTCGATGGGAGCTCAAATCGGCAAGAAGCGGAGCAGGAGTAGTGTTAATATCTCTTGATGGGGAAAATATTGGAACAGTCTATTCGATTAGGGTTCAAGGCATTGAGCAATGAGGCAGAAATACGAAGCATTGATTGCAGGACTAAAGCTGGCAGTGGCAGCAGAGGCAGATGAGGTAATAATTTTTTTGTGATTCACAACTTATAGTAAATCAAACAACAGGAGCGTTTGCAACCCGAGATGAGAGGATGTCGGCATACGCAAAGGAAGTCATCAGGCTGGCAGCCTTGTTTCGCAACTGCCGACTTCTGCAAGTTAGCCGAGATGATAAAGCCACGCCGACGCATTGGCCAACTTGGCAAGTTCAATACAAACGGGAAAAACAAGGACAATAATGGTTGACTATTTGTCAAACTCGAGCATAGAACCACCGATCACAGAACAAGAAGCAATGTGTGTGGACTTGGGACCAAGCTGGATGGATGCGATTGTTGTTATCCTAAAAGAGGGAAAGCTGCCAGAAGACCATAAGGAAGCACACAAGGTCAGATTGAAGTCGGCATGATTCAATCTGACAGCCGGACGGACATCTCTACAGAAGGTCCTTCACTGGACCCTTTTAAGGTGCGTACACCCTTTGCAGGTTGAAGATTTTCTATTATGAAATTCATAAAGGGGTTTTGGAAGCCACGCTGGGGGTAGATCACTAGCTCACAGAGCCATTACCCAGGGGTATTGGTGGCCCTACATGCCAAAAAGATGCAGAAGCCTACGTCAAGAAGTGTGAACAATGCCAAAGGTTCGCACTTTGATACACCAGCCAACTGCTGACCTGAACCCTGTATCCAGTCCATGGCTATTTGCCCAAATGGGCAATGGATCTCATTGGGCAGTTGCCCAGCAACTAGGCAAAGGAAGTACTTGCTGGTAGCAACAGATTAACTTCACGAAGTGGATAGAAGCAGAACCTCTTGCCAAAAACTCGAGATGTGGACGTTAAGAACTTCATATGGAGAAACATCATCACCAGATTTGGGCATTCCAAGAGCAATAGTTGCCGGTAACGGACGCATTTGACAGCAAACTCATCAAGAACTTCTGTGCGAAAATCAAAATAAAGAATTACTTTTCACACCATGTTTTTCCCAAAGCAATGGACAAGCAGAAACATCCAACAAAGAATTTGGATGGGATAAAGAAGAGACTGCAGGCAGCAAAAGAAGGGGGTAGACGAGTTACCTAATGTACTCTGGGCATATCGGACTACGCCAGAAGATCAATAGGGGAAACCCCCTTTGCCATGGCCTACGGCACAGAAGCAGCCATCCCACTAGAGATCGACATCCCAGGGATCAGAATCCAGGGAGTAGAGAATGGGACTAATGACATACTTCTAGCCGAGATCTGGATCTCTTAGAAAGAAAGAAGGGAGAAAGCTGCAATTCAGCTCGCAACGTACAGCAGCAACTTGCTAGAGCTTACAATAAGGAAGGTCAATCCAAGGGAATTTATCTCTTCTGGCTAAGTGGGAGCCATTATCTGAAATGATCTTGTTCGGGACTCCATAATGACAAATGATGTTGTTTCGGATGAACTTAGCCACATGCTCTGCTTTCAACACTGCATAAGACTGAGCTTCCACCCATTTTGTGAAATAATCAATTGCCACCAGAATGTATTCATGCCCATTTGACCCTTTCAGTGTGACTACGCCGATGACGTCGATTCACCAGACCGAGAAATGCCATGGTGAAGTCATGTTGTATAGCCCTTTTTTGTGAAGCCGCGCAGATTCGATCCAACCGGGATGATGCCCGACTTCAACTGATCATATCTCCCCCACCCGGACTTGGCTCTAGGAGATTCTTGAGTGCAAAGTGAAGCCCCGGAAGTAAGCTTTCCGACGGTGGTGGCCTCATAGCTAAAATCCAAGTGTACAGATAGATAAGCCCGATTCAGCGAGGGCTGCTCGACTCGCTTCTACCCGGATTCATGCCGAACTTCTCCCAAACTAGTTTTCTCCTCTCCTTTCCTCTTTTCTTCAACTCCAAAACCCTAAACAAAGTTTTTTGAAAGATTTGCCTCTCTTCTAGCCGAAGAAACTGATTCTTTGCCCTGCACATCTCTCAACACCGAGCAAACTATCAGTAGTGCCCAAGTCTTAAGGGCGGTAAAAAATGGGGTGTCTACACCAGCTAGTAGATGCAACTTCAGGGCATGGAAGAATGAGTTTTCTAGATGCCTACAGGGGGTACCACCAGATCGCCATGTACCCCCCAGATGAAGAAAAAACCGCATTTATCACCCCAAAAGGCCTGTACTGTTATAGGGTAATGCCTTTCGGGTTGAAAAACGCAGGAGCAACTTACCAAAGGCTGGTAACCAAAATGTTCAAACATCTGATTAGCCGAACAGTAGAAGTCTACATCGATGACATGGTCGTGAAGACCAAGGAACCTAAGGGTCACCTTGCCGACCTAAAAGAGGTCTTTGATATACTCAAAACATACCAGCTCCGACTTAACGCATCGAAGTGCGCATTTGGAGTTGGATCAGGTAAGTTTCTGGGGTACCTGGTAACAAGAAAGGTCATTGAGGCCAGCCCAGATCAAATCAAGGCCATTCTAGAGTTGAAGAGCCCGACATCGGCAAAATAGGTGCAGATGCTAACTGGAAGGGCCGCAGCCCTAAACAGGTTCATCAGCAGAAGCTCAGACAAATGTAAACCCTTCTTCAACTTGGTGAAGAAGGCCACAGACTTCCTATGGACTAAGGAATGTGAGGCTGCTTTGTCCAACCTAAAGAAATATCTGACCACGGCTCCAGTCCTCTCAACACCTGAACCTGGAGAAGAACTGTTTTTGTATTTAGCAGTTTTAAAACACGCAGTAAGTGCAGTACTAATCTGAGAGGAAAAAAGGGAGCAAAAGGCTGTTTATTATGTAAGTAAAACCTTGACCGATGCAAAAACAAGGTACCTACCACTAGAGAAATTAATGCTGGCCTTAATAATGGCTTCAAAGAAGTTGAATCATTACTTTCAAGCGCACAAGATTATAGCACTAACAGAGCACCCACTGAAGTCCTTGCTACAACAAGGAGACTTAACTAGAAGAATAGCAAGATGGGCAGTGGCCTTGGGCCAGTATGACCTGGAGTTCAGGCCGAGAACAGTAATTAAGGGACAAGTTTTGGCCGACTTCGTGGCCGAATTCACGTCAGAATCCATTGAACATTGGGCTCCATTGAGCCAAGATGAACGATGTCCAAGCAAACAAGGAGAAGCCCAGCCAAAGGCAAAAGAACAAGGAAAGGAAAAACTCAGACCTTGCAGTATTTACATCGGTGACTCCTTTCGCCTGTTTGTCGATGGGAGCTCAAATCGGCAAGAAGCGGGAGCAGGAGTAGTGTTAATATCTCTTGATGGGGAAATATTGGAACAGTCTATTCGATTAGGGTTCAAGGCATTGAGCAATGAGGCAGAATACGAAGCATTGATTGCAGGACTAAAGCTGGCAGTGGCAGCAGAGGCAGATGAGGTAATAATTTTTTGTGATTCACAACTTATAGTAAATCAAACAACAGGAGCGTTTGCAACCCGAGATGAGAGGATGTCGGCATACGCAAAGGAAGTCATCAGGCTGGCAGCCTTGTTTCGCAACTGCCGACTTCTGCAAGTTAGCCGAGATGATAACAGCCACGCCGACGCATTGGCCAACTTGGCAAGTTCAATACAAACTGGAAAAACAAGGACAATAATGGTTGACTATTTGTCAAACTCGAGCATAGAACCACCGATCACAGAACAAGAAGCAATGTGTGTGGACTTGGGACCAAGCTGGATGGATGCGATTGTTGTATTCCTAAAAGAGGGAAAGCTGCCAGAAGACCATAAGGAAGCACACAAGGTCAGATTGAAGTCGGCATGATTCAATCTGACAGCGGACGGACATCTCTACAGAAGGTCCTTCACTGGACCCCTTTTAAGGTGCGTACACCCTTTGCAGGTTGAAGATTTTCTATATGAAATTCATAAAGGGGTTTATGGAAGCCACGCTGGGGGTAGATCACTAGCTCACAGAGCCATTACCCAGGGGTATTGGTGGCCCTACATGCAAAAAGATGCAGAAGCCTACGTCAAGAAGTGTGAACAATGCCAAAGGTTCGCACCTTTGATACACCAGCCAACTGCTGACCTGAACCCTGTATCCAGTCCATGGCTATTTGCCCAATGGGGCATGGATCTCATTGGGCAGTTGCCCAAGCAACTAGGCAAAGGAAGTACTTGCTGGTAGCAACAGATTACTTCACGAAGTGGATAGAAGCAGAACCTCTTGCCAAAACTCGAGATGTGGACGTTAAGAACTTCATATGGAGAAACATCATCACCAGATTTGGCATTCCAAGAGCAATAGTTGCCGGTAACGGAACGCAGTTTGACAGCAAACTCATCAAGAACTTCTGTGCGAAATTCAAAATAAAGAATTACTTTTCAACACCATGTTTTTCCCAAAGCAATGGACAAGCAGAAACATCCAACAAAGTAATTTTGGATGGGATAAAGAAGAGACTGCAGGCAGCAAAAGGAAAGTGGGTAGACGAGTTACCTAATGTACTCTGGGCATATCGGACTACGCCGAGAAGATCAATAGGGGAAACCCCCTTTGCCATGGCCTACGGCACAGAAGCAGCCATCCCACTAGAGATCGACATCCCAGGGATCAGAATCCAGGGAGTAGAGAATGGGACTAATGACATACTTCTAGCCCGAGATCTGGATCTCTTAGAAGAAAGAAGGGAGAAAGCTGCAATTCAGCTCGCAACGTACCAGCAGCAACTTGCTAGAGCTTACAATAAGAAGGTCAATCCAAGGGATTTTCAGGTCGGCGACCTAGTCCTTAGAAAAGTTGTTGGCAACAAGAAGGACCCCAGAGAGGACAAGCTTGACCCAAACTAAGAAGGACCCTACAGAATCACTTCGGTATTGGGCAATGGAGCATACAGGCTTGAAGACATTGAGGGCAAAGCATTGCCAAGACCCTGGAACACTTGTAATTTGAAAATTTTCTATTATTAGATGTTCCTTGTTATTTTTTACGACGTCATCAATAAAATTTTAGCAGAGTTCTCCAAAGACTTGTGAATTGATAAAAGATGCAAAATGTTATTTCTGAATAATGAGAACCCAAGTGGAACTCAGGTTCACATTGGGGGCAGAGAGAAGACAAAAATGCTTAACGCTTGTTGAAATTTGTAGCAATTTACAAGTTGAAGTTAAGCCGAGATAATTGTTTATCTTCACTTGTTGAAATTTGTAGCAATTTATAAGTCGAAGTTAAGCTGAAATAATTGTTTATCTTCACTTGTTGAAATTTGTAGCAATTTACAAGTTGAAGTTAAACCGAAATAATGCTTAATGCTTGTTGAAATTGTTGCAATTTACCAGTTGAAGTTAAGCCGAGATAATTGTTTATCTTTACTTGTTGAAATTCGTAGCAATTTACAAGTTGAAGTTAAGCTGAGATAATTGTTTATCTTCACTTATTGAAATTTGTAGCAATTTACAAGTTGAAGTTAAACCGAAATAATGCTTAACGCTTGTTGAAATTTGTAGTAATTTACAAGTTGAAGTTAAGCCGAGATAATTGTTTATCTTCACTTATTGAAATTTGTAGCAATTTACAAGTTAAAGTTAAACTAGAGTAATGCTTAACACTTGTTGAAATTTGTAACAATTTACAAGTTGAAGTTAAGCCGACATATATTATTTAACACTTGTGAAAATTTGTAGCAATTTACAAGTAGATCACTGTTTGGCACTTGGTATAACTTAAGAAAAGTTTACAAAGTTAAGATTAAAGTAGTATATGTTTATCCTTGTTGAAATTTATAAACAATTTACAGGACAAGTACTTGCCGATGTAAATCGTTAGATAGCATAACCGAGATGTGTCACCCCGAGAAGATTGCACAAAGAAGGAAGAGTACATAAGACACGCAAAATATTCTAAGTATATAATCATGCAGAAGTAATGAAGAGAAGACAAGAGTACAAGCACTTAGAAAAGAAAAGTTGCATTAACATTTACCAAGAAAGGAGCACATCGGCCATACAAGAGCTTACATTATCTAAAAAAAGAAGAAAACAGTACAAAAGACAAGACAGGAAAAACATGAAAATTAAGGTTCATCAGCATCAACAGCAACTTGGGTTTGGACCTCAGAAGGTTCTGGAAGAGCCACCTCGGCCGCCTTTTCCATTGCAAGTTCTGCATCAATCTGGGCAAGGGATTCATCAATACTTTTGTCGGCTACAGGAACGTCGGAGGATGCCTGCTCAGGGGTAATTTCCTTGACAACCACATCGCCCTCTTCATCTTGAGTCAAGTCCAGGACTTCTTCAGTTGAATGAAGGGACTTGGACGCAGTAACCTCCTTTGCTTTTCTCACCAAGGCATCATCATCTTCCTTATCTCCAGATTCTGAGTCTTCGTCGGACTGAGCTGGTGGAGGAGGTAGAGGGAATGGAAGAGGAATATCATCATCATTCCTTAGAGGCAAATCATCAGGGATATTGAGTTTTTTCAGAAGAGACATCTAACAAAGGGTGAAACCCTTGTTGCATGCCTGCTTCACTTGAAGTTCATAGGCCTCAGTAACATCGGCCATACCTTGAGTGTACGCCTTTTCGTCAGCCTCTTTGATTTCGGCGTTCTTGGTGGCGAGAGCCTCCTGAAGCTCCTTTTCGGCCTGGGCAATTTTTTCCTTTACTTCTCTTTTCTGAGACTCAGCCACTTTCCTGATGGCTTCAGCAGCCTCAGCCTTCTCTTCGGCATTGGTCTGGGCTTTTATTGCAGCCTCGACTTGGTCTTCCAGTTTTTTCATCTTCGATTGAAGACCTTTGTTGGTCTTTTGAAGGGAAGAGAACTCCCTCTTCATCTCAACAAGCCTTTCCCGATTCTCAAAAGACTGCATTGAGAAAGAGTGGGCATACTGGATGGCCTGAAAGAAAACAGAGGTGTTAGAGAATACTCAAAGTATAAAATAAAGGGAAGAAAAGAAGAAAAATACCAAATAGAAAACATTTACCTGAACGGAGTACTGAAGCATTAGAGCATAGTTCTCATACTCACTATACTGGGTGTTTCGCTCCAGATCGCTTGGAAAAAGCAGAGCGGTACTGAGTGCGGCGCCGACGTTTATATCATCGGCACTATCGCTTGCCATGACAGGCTTGTCTTCTAAAGTAATTGTGGGGGCCCAGGGGGCATCGGGCTTTTTTTATCCCGAAGTTGTTGCAGAAGAAGACCTCGATTTTTTTGGTTGTTGGGATTCTGGTGGTTAAGACTCAGAGCGCCTTTTCCCAGCAGTAGGCTGAGATTTATCACTCTCAGCCAATTTTGAAATAGGCAGAGTGTCTTTAGACTCAACCTGAGCTACCTTGGCCTTTGGTTGAGCCTTTTTTATTCTTTTTGGCTTCGGTGGAGGAAGGGTTTGTGTTGGCTGCTCATCAACAGATGATGGAATACTGGCCAGAAGATCTTTTGTAACAGGCTTAGGGCGACCCATCTCGGCAGAAAGGACAAGTCGTCGCCGACGTTTTCGTTCTGATATTGGGACCAAGTATGGAGCCGAAGTTGATGGCTGATCAGCTGGATCAGATGTTGATCCTTGATCTGTTCGTGATGTGGATGCAGTCAACAGAGTTGTAGCAGAGGGCGGAGAAAGGCTTTTCTTCTTCCTTTTGGGAACGTCGGGCAAAGTTGACTTGTATAATGGAATAAAATTGAGAAGCACAGGCGCTTTCCTTTTATGGACTGGCAAGTCCAGAAGTTTCTTTAAGTCCTTGTTGGGGACAAAGGATTGGCGAAAATTTTTCGGTGGCTGACGAACAGCTGCAAGAAGAATAGACGTCAGAAACAGACAAAGTATTTAAGATTTTGAAAGAAAACAGGCAAACCTGAATACTGGGCTCTTACCCTTGCCCTCTAAAACTGATCGAGGAAGAGGGTAGAGATGGATATCCTCGTCTGGAGCAAACTCCCAATTTCTCGAGGTAATGAGATAGTCATCTCCAACCCCCTTGTTAGAGTCTGGGAGGTCGGCTACGATTTTGAATTCTGTAGACCTCGGCTTAAGGTAATAAATGTAGCCTTTTTCTTTCAAATTAAGGGCATACATGGTATAGCAATACTGGATATCGACTAAGGTGATCCTAGCATTTTTCTGTTTAGCTAAGGCTATGATACCAAAGATCACTCGATAGGAGTTGATTGCCAGTTGTATGGGGTTCAACTTATAATAGTGAAGAATCTCGCGAAAAAGGATGTTGAGTGGGAGCCGGAGTCCGCACTCAGTAAAAGCTACAATGGGAAAGGGCATAGAGTTTTTTGTAGGCATGATGGAGTCATCATCCCCAGCCAGTCTCAGATGGACATCGGCAGGGATGAAGAACTCTTGCCTAAAGTACTCAAGTTTGGTCGGGGTATCTACCCTATGTCTCCACATACCCATGATATCGGCCTGAATTAGAAGGGTTGAAATTCAGAAAGAAGATGTTTCTTATTGATGGGACCTCGGCAAAAACCTAGGTTTGGGCCGGTACAGAAATTTGTAAGGAATGTTTCAGTTTTGCCCTAAATCGTGGGTTCTACAAACAAATCCCAAACCTAAAACTATGGAGATGAAGATCAAAGGCACAGATCTGGAAAAGACACAAAAAACAGAAAGTAAGAATGGAATTTCAGAATCAAGAACAGAGATGGTTTATCAAGAGCACAAAGAATACAAGAAATACAGAGCCAAGATTAGTGGCAAAGATACATGGAAGTAGTGAAACAATGCGTGTGTTCAAGATATAGGCATAGGCAAAATCATGGGAATGACACATTTAGGTGTATGAATCGCAAATAAAAAGTTTTAACAGATGCAGTAAAGGCAACAAGTAATGAAGAATATCAACAGAATTGAAAACGAAAGGAACAGTAGCTTACCAGAAGAGAGTGAAGCCGGTATGAAGATTGCTGAAGTCCGACGATGGTTGCAGGAGTAACAGAGTAGCGAAAGCTTCACCAGAAAGACGAACGAAGACAACTGCAGAGCTTGGAACTTGAGCAATGGCGGATTCGAAAGAAAGAGTTTAGAGAGAGAAAAAGCAAGAGAAATCAGATGCAAAAGTAGAAAAATGAAAAAAGGAGGAAATGTTTTGTCAAAAATGAAAACGGCAGCAAAAAATAATCAATACGCCTAGAAGAACGTATACGTCAGACGGCGCACGTGAGAAAGAGACGACTTATGGGCGCGTCACAGGTACGAACCAGTAAGAAAGAAACGCGTGGTTAAAAACGGTTGAATTATGGTGTATGACAACTCATACGCGTGGAAGGGTTCTTGAAATTCTTGTTCTTCAATAAAAGGATATCGGCCAAAATAATGATCTCGGCTAAGATACAGAAAACCGACGTACTGGAAAAACGGAATGATATAGGTTCCATCACCTCAGAATACCGAGGATGCCGAGGTAATAGAACCTAGGGGCAGTTGTGGGGATATATTTTTTGAGTACCAACACGTGGCAAGGTGACGCCGACGTGTCAGCCGAGGTGCCACGTATCCTGGTCGTAACGCCGAGGTGATCTCGGCAAGGCCGAAGTTATCCCCGAAGATATCGGAATCCGAGATAAGAGGATAAAAGATAAGGGACAAGAGTCCTAGAATAAAGAAGAGATTTAGCCAAGATAAGGATAAAGCTCTTAAAGAGTTTATCTTTATCTCTTGAGGAGTCCAAAGTAAGTACTGAATTGGAGTCCATAGAAGTGAGGCTTCTAGTGAGACTAGGATTAAGTAAACTATAAAAAAGAGGCACCCCCGTGGGTCTAAGGTACGCAATTTATGCTTTGAGTAGTGAGTTTAGCACTTGATTATCTTTGGAAAATATACTAACTTGATCGTCGGAGTGCCCCCGGGTGGAAGAGCCACCGCCGGAGCCTTTTCTTTCTGTTACAGGTTAACTGAAGTCATCTATTCTGCTGGTGCTCTCTAGTTGATTACTAAATGGGCAGTGTGATCAGAAAATCACTTACACAATATATATGAACCATATATCACAATCAGGAATGGAATCATAATTTTATCACTAAAAGAGTTAAAAAAACAAATAATATTTTCTCACCACATATACAAACATATATGTATGTACAATACAATATATAAATTATATATATACATAAAAAAAATTCATATATCATAGAAACAAACTCTAATAGAATAAAAAAAAAAATTGGTAGAAAATGAAAAGAAGATGCAAGATGAGAATAATGAGATGCCTCTTATATTAAAATGACAATATATAATTTTAAAAATACTATGACAAATAAACTTTTTCACAAAAACAGTAGACCCATAGGTTTTACCTAATGCCATTCCGGATCATAATCATATCTGATAAGAATTATTATACAGAAGCAGCCACGGCTTCAACTTCAGCAACAGTTTCTGCAGAAGCAGCAGCTACGGCTTCAACTGCTTCAACTTCAGCAACAGATTCTGATATGGTCCAGAACAGAGTTTTATCTGTAATATCATGTAATCAGTTAGGAATTGGTTAGCTAATTTGTTAGGAGTTAGTTACACTGTTAGGAGTTAGTTAACTGCAATGTTTCAGTTTTGCCCTAAATCGTGGGTTCTACAAACAAATCCCAAACCTTCAGAATTGTTCAATCTTCTTCAATGGCAACTCCTACCTCAAATGCTCTTCCTTCAAATCTGAATCTTCTCATTTCAAATCTTAGTTCTTTCATAACTGTAAAACTGGATTCTTCAAATTTCATCATTTGGAGAAGTCAATTTCTTAATATCCTGCGTGCTACAGATCTGCTAGGGTTTGTTGATGGTTCTCATTCTTCTCCACCATCAACAATTACAAATGCAGATGGAACCACAGCAGTGAATCCAGAATTTCTGCAGTGGAAACAAATTGATGCACATCTATTGAGTTGTTTAACAGCTACACTCACACCTGTAATTTTCTCTTCTGTTTTACATCTTCAACATAGTGCAGAGGTTTGGCAAGTTCTGTCAAAACGTTTTACTACATTGTCTCGCAGTCACATTCATCAACTGAAAAATCAATTGACTAATCTGACCAAGACTTCTCAGTCAATTGAAGAGTATCTGAGTCAGATTAAAGAGTTAGCTGATCAACTTGCTCTTGCCTCTTCTCCTGTAGATCCAGAAGATCTTGTTCTTATTACACTGAATGGTTTACCTGCAGCATTTGATGCTTTTAAAACCACAATACGAGCTAGATCAGAAGCCATCTCTATGGAAGAACTTTCATCTCTTCTATGCTCAGAATCTATTCACATGCATTCCACGATCAAGACCATTAATAATCATGAACCTTCAGTCGCATATACTGCTTCTCGTGGTTCTTCTCATAATTTTTCTTCTCAAAGCCGATCTTATGTCAAAGGTCACAGAGGTGGTTCTCGACATGGCTCTCGAGGACATTTTTTATCTCGAGACAGAGGTCGACACTCATCCAGCAGTCACCATCACAATTTAATTTGTCAGATATGTGGAAAACCTAATCACTCAGCTCTAGAGTGTTGGCATCGATTGAATGCAAATTATTCTGCTCCAAATCCGTCGCAGCAACTTCAGTCACAGCAATTTCTAAATCTGTCAAGGCCATCTTCAGCACAATCATCCTCTGGTTTTTCAAACACCAGAGCTTTTGTGGCCTCTGCTTCCTCTCCACAACCTCAGTATGATTCCTCTCCTTGGTATCTTGATTCTGCTGCATCTGATCATATGACTCATGATTTGTCTCAGTTGAGTCTTCATCAACCATACCAAGGCACTGATCACATCACTGTTGGTAATGGTAATTCTATCCCTATTCTTAATACTGGTAAGGGTCTGTTACCTACTCCACATCATATTTTTAAACTCAACAAAGTCTTGCACACTCCTATTGCTTCCAATCTTGTGTTTGTGCACAAACTTACTAAAGATAATAATTGTACAATCACTTTTGATGATTCTTCCTTCATTGTTCAGGACAAACACACCAAGGACATCCTACACAAGGGCCTTAACTCACATGGTTTATATCACTTTCATACAACCAAGCACAAGCCTTTTTCTGCTGCTATTCCATCTTCTTCATTTCAGTCTCCTAATGCATTCTGCAGTTCAACTACTAATAAAGTGTCTGCCACTGTTTGGCACAAGAGATTGGGGCATCCATCATCTCTCAAGTTTACTAAGCTCCAACACCTTCTTTCTTCCACTTGTAATAAAACCAAGACTGATGAGTTTACTTGTGTTCATTGTTGTGTAGCAAAGAGTCATAGATTACCTTTCAAATTGTCTAACTCTACTGTTCAAAAACCATTTTCTCTCATTCACAGTGATGTATGGGGACCTTTTTCCCTTTCTCTTTCCGGTTATAAATACTATGTACTCTTTGTTGATGAATATAGCAAATTTACTTGGCTTTATCCGTTGTGTTACAAAAGTGAAGTATTTGATAAATTTGTAGAATTCACAGCATATGTTGGTACTCAATTTTCCACTCACTTGAAAATTTTTCGTACAGATGGGGGTACTGAGTTTGTTAATGCCTCTATGACTAAATTTTTTAATTCTCATGGTATTCTTCATCAAATTTCTTGTCCCTATACACCTCCTCAGAATGGAGTCTCTGAGAGAAAACATAGACACATCACTGAGACTGCCATTGCACTGCTTCACCATTCTTCTATACCTATTAAATATTGGTTTGATGCTATTTCTGCAGCCACTTATCTAATTAATCGCATGCCTAAATCTAAGGCTCCTCATTCTTCTCCTTATGAATTATTGTTTCACAAAGCACCTGATTACTCCTTTATGCGTGTGTTTGGATGTCAATGTTTTCCTTGGCTTAAGTCACACACTTCTCATAAACTTCAACCTAAATCCACTTTGTGTGTTTTTCTTGGTTATCATCCTTCTTACAAAGGATATCGGTGTCTTGATCCTTCCTCTGGTAAGGTTTATCTGTCTCGTCATGTCATTTTCCATGAAAATATTTTTCCTTTTGCTAGTACTTCTCCTCCTCCTTCTCAGACCTTGTCTATGCTTCAATCCTTTTTCTGGTCTCCTTCTCCTTCTTCATCTTTCCCTTCTTCAGCAGCTCCAGATCCCGTGCAGTTCACTACATATCCTAAATCTGTTCAATCTGCACTACCAGCCACAGTTCCCATGCAGTCCAAATCTGCCCTACCAGCCACAGTTCCCGTGCAGTCCAAATCTGCACTACCAGCCACAGTTCCCGTGCAGTCCACTCACTTACTTCGTGAACTTCAGCTTCACTCTCCTATTCCTCCTCTCCTTTGGTGTGACAACCTGTCTGCTATTGCCTTGGCTTCCAATCCCGTGTTTCACACTCGATCAAAACACATTGAAGTGGATTGTCACTTCATTCGAGAAAAGATTGCTACCAAACAGCTACTTCTCAAATACATTCCTTCTCTTGATCAGATTGCTGACATATTCACAAAGCCTCTCTCAGTGTCACGATTTCACTATCTTCAAGCCAAGCTTCTGGTCTCTCCCTCTCCCATCAGCTTGCCCGAGGGTGATAAGAATTATTATACAGAAGCAGCCACGGCTTCAACTTCAGCAACAGTTTCTGCAGAAGCAGCAGCTACGGCTTCAACTGCTTCAACTTTAGCAACAGATTCTGATATGGTCCAGAACAGAGTTTTATCTGTAATATCATGTAATTAGTTAGGAATTGGTTAGCTAATTTGTTAGGAGTTAGTTACACTGTTAGGAGTTAGTTAACTGCTTAGATCAGCAATTGTTTACCTTCTATAAATACAGATTGTATGTACTTTCCAGATTGAATAATGAAATGATAAGAAATACATTTTCATCAATATCACACACGAACACAACTTAATACAGATTACTTAAAATAAAAAAATCAAAGAATTGATTAATTCAATTATCCGCACGTAAACCAATAATATAATCAGACAACTACCAACCCTATGATCAATCCTACAATTTGATTTGTGTGTTCCTAGATTTTCTGATGAACTATATCTCGGTAGTACAAGATGATCTACACATGGGGCATTGACCGGTGTTTGGCAGCCACTGGAACACACAGTCTCTGTGGAACACATGCGAGCAAGGAGTCATAGCAATTATAAAATCTCTCTTAAACCTCTCCAAACAAATCGAACACTTATCATTATCATCTACCGATTCATCGCCATCAAATCTCTTCACCTTCACCGCAGCCTGAACTAGATTTAACGTACCAACAACAATCTCTTCGTCATCTGTTTTACACACACGAAACTCTATCTCATTCGAATTCCCATTAACATATGCACATTTTTGGTTGTTAATAACAACACCACCATCAGTTTCATCTTCTTTGTTTGATGAATGGGTAGGCACCGAAAGCATGGAATGAATGCAGGCGATTCTCAACATGGAAACATGTACATTGATGACGATCACGGGTTTCTTCGAGGAGGTTTGGTTGTTAATGTTGTTGAATCGAAAGCAACTGAAGAGGTAGTTAGATATGTCTCGGGCTAGCTTTGGAATAATTTCCAAGGGGAAGAGTTTTGTTGTTGGAATTGCGAGACGAAGCCAACATTCCATGGAGTCTTTGTCGCGTAAGGTTTTGTAGTCGAATTTGATGGTGTCTTTTTGTTCTATAGACGTGTCGTGTTTGGCATTGGTAATATAACCTTCTTTGGTTTGAGAGACTCGTTTGATCTCGCTCTTGACTCGTAAATTGAAGTGGCCTTGTGATCTTGAAACAGGAGGGTAAACATCGATGTTGTCGTACTTTTGGTTCCACTTGTAGACTCGAGCATATAGGCCTAGGACTTCTTCAATAAGGTAAGCCATCTCTCTCTCTCTCTCTCTCTCAAGTATTGTTGAAGCAGGGTAATGGGAAGTGTAGGGGGTTTTTTGAAAAGAGACAAGTATGGATGAGTTGTTTATATAGAGAGATGGGTTGTGTTTCTAATTGTATTGAAGGTTTTGGAAACTTTTCTTTTTATGTAAATCCTAGTGGGTTTGGTTTGAATTTAAATTTGGATTTTCTTGGAGAAAATTTAATTGTTACTTGTTTGATTTTGGGAAGTATTTGGAACCCGTAAGAATTAGTGGCGGATGGGACTTATAAATGAGAAGTTATTGGGTAGTTTGTGGCAGCGTTATTTTATTAGTAGAAGATGTGAGATTTATGATTTTATGTTGAATGATTAAGAACATAAAGGATATAGTGATTTATGATTGATAAAAAGTATCGCCATGTAATACCCATAGACCAACCAACAGGGGCGGAGGGAAGGAGGGGCCAGGGGGTCACGTGCCCCCGAGTTTTGGAATTATTTTTTTATTTTTTTTTTACAAACATAAAGAAAAAATTTTATATAAAAAAATTATAAAAATATTATTTAGAGTGAAATGTCAATGTATTTTTAAAATTATAAAAACAATATGATTATTTTGATTGAAAATAAAGAGACTACGATATTATTATTTATGAAAATTTCAATATACTGGTGATCTCTATTTCAATATAATGGTGATCTCTATCACAATATATGCAGATATAATTAATCTCAATGAAAATATAAAATTTATTGAATTGTTAGTTATATTTAATATGTAGGGTTCATCCTCCATGTGTTTCTTTATTATTGGTTGGTAATATCACATGTTAATGATTACGTAGTATGACTATTATATAGAATTTTTATGCATATTTTGTTTAAAAAATTACTTTATCATTATATAATTTATTTTAAAACTTTATATCCATGATTTTTTTTAATGTTATCCATGATACACTAATTACAGATAGCAGATTCACTTTGTTTGGTTTTAGTTTTCTAAAAACACTTTTCAAAAAATTTTAAGCAATGTTTTCGTTTTTCGTATTTTTTTTGTTTTTATTGAATTTTTAAAATATTTTAAGTAATTTTTTTTAATTTTTAGACACACCTAACATAAATATATTGAAAAAGTATAATTTTTGGGAATTTGTTTTTTAAAAAATTCAGTAAATACCAAAAATATAAAAAAATAAAAAAAATCAGTACATTTTTCGTATTTTTATGTATTTATTAATTTTTAAAAATATTTTTTCACAAATATTTTATTTTTTTTAGATACATCATGCATCTAAAAAAGTAAAAAAAAATGCTTAAAATTTTAAAAATATTCACTAAAAACAAATAAAATAAAATAAAAACTTAATTTTCAAAAAACTTAATTCAAAAAATTTAAACCAAACACACTGATTATTATTATTTATTTTTTTTATCTTTCTCGAAGCCAATTGTAAAAATTTATGTGAAATAGTTTTGTAAATATTTTCAATAATATAATTAAGAAGTACCCCTCTGATTTATTTTCTTGGCTTCGCCACTGCCAACCAGTAATTTGTACTTCTATATACGCAAGAATGCTAAATGAATGTAACACCCCGTATTTTGAGGTATTAATATTTAGTGAGTGGTATTGGTAGTTTATTATAATAATTTAGCGGTGAGATTTTTAGATAAGAATTTAATTTTAAATTATTTATTTGTATTTATCTCATCTCTTTATATCTATCATATTGTTATTTATTCTCATTTAATAATAAATCCTACCATTCCCCATCCAAAAAAAAAAAACTAAAACAATACCAAACCGTGGGCAACACCCACGGTACCCCCAAACCCACCATCCATCATTTGAACTTGGAAAATGCTAGAAGTCTCAAATTTTTTACTAAATAAATGACCAAATGTCTCACATGGTGTGAGGCCCACAAAATTGCGGACCCCACACCTATGTGAGACATTTGGTCATTTGTTTGGTAGAAAATTTGGTGTCCCTAGCATTACTCTTTGAACTTTACATTTCTTTTAATTTTTTTATTCTTCTTTCATTCCTTTATCCCTCTATAAATCAGCTCAGACTGAGAGTAGCTCCTCACATTCATCTCTTCGTTCGGTTCTTCCCCTCTCATAAATCTCTCATAAATTGCGTAGAGTAGAAATATTAAATTTAGATATTGGAGTGTTTGGAGTGAAAATGAGTATTTTATAAAATAAATAAATAAATTGAGAGTTGTAGATTTTATTAAATTATACATACTTTATGCCTTAGAAGTTTAATCAAAGTTATTTTTGGAGATCCATGGAGCAATTTCAGATTTATGGTGATGGAATTAATCATTTTGAGGTAAATTCGGGTTGTATACAATATGCTCTATTTAAATCTCTTTGCAAAGAGTTCTATATTTTTAATCATCCTCAATTTGTAATCCACTTGATTAATGTGGTTATTAATAGATTTCGTAAAATCGTTCGTTGTTGAATCGTTGATATTCTGATCGTTTGGTAAAATTCTCTACAAATATTTCTGTGTTAAATGGTGATTTGTCTGGCTGAATGACATGGAAATACTCCGTACATGGATCGAGTGAATCTTATTAATTGTTTACACCAATATACCCGGATAAGCGTGGAGCTTGGGTGAGGTGGGTGAATAAATGAATCTATTCACTGGTCATGTACTGAGTAGGACCAGGTATTTGGTCCAGATAAATTATAGTTGATTTGTTGTGCAATTTGATAAATTGCTTGATTATCGTATCGTTGATTTGATGTCATAAATTGTTGGATTCTTGTTAATTTATTCTGTATCCGAGCCTTGTATTCTTGTCGTATTGTATACTTCCCGAATTAATTTATTTTTTAGGTGCGGAACAGATTTTAGTGGAGCTCAAAATTGAGATTAAAAAGATTTATTAATATAGAGATTTGGGACCCACCACTGTAATTCTTAAATTTAGAGATAGATGTAACATTGCTTATTTTGGAGATAATTGTGCTATAGAATATTTGGAGGATATTGTACCATTTGGAGACGATTTTATAGTTATTATTTTTTCGGAGCAAAACTTGTATTTTTTTTAAGGCTATCTTAGTGTATTTAACGACCCGGGAGTGGGGCGTTACAATGAAGTTGAAATTTTCGTTCCATTTTTTATTTTATTTTTGAAGCACAAAATGTTATTTGGTTATAAGTTTTTTAAAATATTTTTTTCAAGTTTTTAATTTTTAAATTTTTCATATTTTGTTAGTTTTAGTGAATTTTTTTATATTATATTTTAGTTTATAATTTTGTTTTGTTTTGCTTAAATGCACTTAATTTAAATGTATTTAGAAAGTAAAATATTTGTGAAGAAGTATAAAAGAATTTAATAAATAGAACATATATTAAATTTTTGTATTTTTTATTTAAAAAATCACAAAAACTATACTTTTAAATATTCACACACACAAAAAAAAAAATACAAAATGCAAAATTCACAAATACAATAAATTCGTTGAAATTTTTAATCTTCTATATTTTTCTTTGTAATATCTCAACATCTGTTATATGCATTATGAATAAGGGGCAATTTGTAGGGGTACAGCTCGGGCGGCCTTAACCCGAGCAACTCGAGCTTAGTCCGAGTTTTTTTAGGACTTGAGCAACTATATCTTGTAATCTGGACGGGCCTGGGTAGATTTTTGATGCCCAAATTGTAATTCGGGTCGGGCTTGGACAGAATCAGTGGCCAACCCGAGCAACCCGAACCCGAATTGAATTTAATATATTATATAAATTATATAATATATATAAATTAAATAAAAGAGTTATTCTTAATTTTTATTTTTTATATTTTTTTTTTGGTTAGTCTTTCACTGTTGGATTAGCAATTTGTTTGACTATTTAAACTAGTAGCCAGTTATGATTTTTTAAATTCATGGGCCCTTTCAAATGGAAATTATTTTAAGTAAGGTTATTAAATAGTAAAAAATAATAGGAAAAAGAAAACTGGAAGTACCGTATACCAGATTCTTAAGCAAGAAGTGATAAAAATGTGTTGATAATTGGTCTACCTACAGGTTTTTGGACTTGTGAATTTCGAATTTCGGGCAATTCGGGCTAACCCGAGTTCAAAATACAAAGCTTGGTCCGGGCTTGGGCAGCAATGTTCGGGTTCATGGTCGGGCTTGGGCACTGCCAAATACAATTCGGGCTGGGCTTGGGCAAACCCCCAACCAGACCGAACCCGCCCGAGTTGCATCCCTAGCAATTCGGTAACTTGTAAAAAAAGCAAATTTTTTGACTTTTTGACTTTTTTACACAAAAAAATCACAAAAATTCACAAAAAAAGCTACCAAAAAGATAAAAAAAAGTCAAAAATCAAACTTTTTACCAACTTTTTGAAAACCAGCAAGTCTACAGACTCAGGCACATCTACCTAGAAAATTTTAAGTGAATGGTTGTTGGGGGGAGGGGAGGGGAGATTAAAATTGTTTAGTATAGGGTTCATGTGTAGAATAATTTTAAACTACAAAATAACAATTTTAAATAATTTCTGAATAGTTAAATCTAAATTTGTATTATTATTAATATCAAACGTGATTGAGACCCCCATTTCCTCCCCACACACGTGAGAGGTGATGATTAAAAAAAAAAAAAAAATCTTGGCCAATCACAACCCAGTGGTCCTGGGGGTCACCCCCACTGGCTGAAACATTTTTGTATTGATATATTATCTACATCTACTACTACTAGCTACCTCAAATTGCATCCCATAAGACAATTCCTAAATTTGGATTTTGTTAATTTCTTTTTTGAATAGCCTAATCAATCAATCTTATGCCACCCATCCCATCCACCAACCCATGACAGTCACCGTCTACCACTCTCTTCTCAAATCGTTGTGGTCGCTTCCTCCACCCTTGCCATTACTTGCTGCCTCCCTTTTTTTATACACAAATTATATGAGGATTAAATTATTATTTTAAAAACATGATAAATTTTTTTTGTGCACATATCCTACACCTATGTGGTAAATGAACTATTAAAATCATGCACGTATGAATTTAGTGAACTATTGTATAGTGGATTGAACTACTTTAAATTGTGGCATCAAAAGAAAATAATAATTGAACGTTAGATTAGACTCAAGATTTTCATTGACTAAATTCGAGTAATGTTGAAAATTGACCAAATCCAACCTTCCAACTTGAGATTTTCAACTCAAATTTAATATGTTTAGATAAATCTAGAGTATTTTACAAATGATTCAAATAGGATTTTGAGCTTCTTATTTAATTATTTATTTTGTGGATTTTGAGCCCAAACTATAATTTCCTCGGGGTAGATTTGGGTTTCAATATCATTCAATTTATAAAATTTGTGAATTAGACTCAAGTTACTTGTGCTTAGCATCCAATAAAAAAGACATTATTTAATTTTTTTTTTAAAAATTTTTTAGTGTTCTTTTTAAATTTGTGTTAATTTTTAAATATTTTTTTTTTCAGTCTGTGTAATAAAAAACAATCTAAAAAGTGAAAAAATAATTAAAAAAATTCACAAAAAACAGAAAAAAGATACTTATTGTTGATTTTTTTAGTAAACTTTTTATTTTATTGAAAATTTTAATTTTTTAAATATTGATATTTTTTTTCGAAAACCTTTTTAATTCGTCTACTCAGGTAGATTGTAAAAGTCTGTATTTTTTTTTTCAAAAAATAATTCATTATTTTTTTTGGGTAAATTATAAACACACCCCGAAGTTTACTTAAATTACAAATTACCCTTACAGTTCTAGAAATTACATTATGCCCCTCTAAGGTTTCTAATTTTATAACAAATAGGTCATTTTCTTAATATATCATCAAGTTAAATAAAAGTTTTTAATAATATTAAAATTTTATTTCAATTAATAATTCAGATAATTTTATTATTATATAGGTGAACAGTTAGAAATTTTACTTTTTTAATTAATTCTGTAAAATAAAAATTTCTAAAAAAAAAATTTGTAATTTTTCAAATCACAAGAGACAAGTCGTATACCATTTTTTTCCCTTTCTTTAGCCACTCTTAACTATCATTTAAAAAAAAGGAAGCAAAATTCTATGCATACTAATAATTTTATTAAAAAAAGTTACAAGCTTTATCTTTAGTTGGAGAATTTGGAAACGGAAAAGAAAAATATGTATGAAATTAAAGTGAAATAGAGGTATATTTTATTCATATTTTACGTACTTTTTTTCTTTCATTTTTCAAATCCCTTCTCAAATCTCCCAGCTAAATACAATGTAAATTAATTTTCATAATTCTTAAGAGCAATGCTATATCCATCAAATTTTGACTTGCTCGAATAACTCAAATTTGTACATACCAATCATCTAGCAACAACAGTGACAATCACAGTTAACAAGAATAAAAACCATGGTCAACAAAGATTACACTAATTGTTTAGATAGTCGATCAGTATGTACAAATTCAAATAATTCGAGCAAACTTAAACTGAATAGATGAATCATTTTTCCAATTTGTCAACTGCTACATTCTGCCACTAATGGGCTCATTATCCGAGCCCACTGGGGACGGGGTTAATAGTTAGACTCTCGGTAATTTCATATTTTAATTTAAAAATTTAAAAGTTAACAATTTATATAGAAAGTTAATTTTTTTTTCTTTCTATTTTTATATATCTTTTTATAGAAAATTAAAAAATAATTCTAAACATACTTTTTTTTTATCTCATATTTTAATAAAAAAATAAAAATTTACTAAAATAACCTTTCCAATAATTCACCCAAAGTAAAGAAGCCAACGCGTGAGAGCCATTGGCACAGCACAGACACAAAACAGAGGAATCTATTCACTTGCATAGAGCTGCCCAACTTGCAGATCAGAGGGGCTTTTTCCATATTAAGCCTGTTTTACATATTATTTTTTAAATTAGGCCTAGTTTGGACAGATTTTTTAAACTAAGCTAAAGCGCTATTACAAATCGCGCTTTCACTGTTTGGAGCCCAAAATTTGATGAATAGTGAAAGCGCTATTGCAAAACGCACTTTTAATTAAGAAAACGCTATTTCAAATCGCGCTTTTAGCATAAATTTTTTTTTTTTGAAGAAAACGCTATTTGAAATCGCGCTTTCACTGTGCGTATAATTTTTTTTTTTTTAGAAAGCGTTATTTCAAATAACGTTTTTACTGTTGCAACACAAACCAAAACCAAAACCAACCCACACTCTCACTCTGACATAGGCACACACCCACACACACTGAAGCATTGAAATAATATAATTTTTATATATAATAATAATTTATAATAATCAATGATATAATTTTTATAATTTTCGTAAATATAAATCATTTTTAGGTTATAGATGGTTTGATTTATAATACGTATGTAAGGGTAAAAATTTTTATAATCAAAAATAATTTTTACAATTTTTATAATCAAAAATAATTTATAAATTACCAAAAATAATTTATAATACGTATGTATTATAAAAAATTTTATAATAATTTATAATACATATGTATTTACTTTAAATAAATTATATATAATACGTATGTATTATATATATAATTTTTATATATTTACTTTAAATAAATTATTTTTGATACGTATGTATTATATATATCATTTTTATATAATTATATATTGAGCCTGTGTTTGGCAAGTGGGTTTGCAGGCCTTTTTAGCTATTTTAGCCACAAAAAACAAAATAGGCTATTTTAGACATAACAAACAAAACATCACATCCAACCCATAATCATTACATTCTTCTCTCACAAAAAAACTCAAAAAAAGCCAAAAAGTCCTTCCCAAACCAAGCTTTTAAGCCCAGGCTAAAATAGCCAAAAAAGCCAAAAAGCTAACCCACTTCCCAAACGGAGGCTCCAAGCCTTAATTATATAAAATTTACCACCATCTTTAGATTTACTTAAAATTTAGATATCATTTTGTCATAATTTTTTATGTAACAGAAATAAAAAAAAAATAAAAAAAGTGAAATTTTTAACAATTTTTCTATGTGACAATTGTTAATTTAAAAATATTTTTGACATTATTAAAAACTATTAATTGATTTAATAATTTATTAATAAAATAGGTCATTCGTTATGCGATTAGAAATTTGAAGGAGCGGGATATAATTTCTAAAATTACAATAGTTTATATATATTTTAAGTAAATCTCATAGAATGTATTTGTAATTTATCCAAAAGAAAATAATAAAACTGCCCCAAAGAGCATATCACTTTCTTTTCATTTCTTTTTAACAAAAATTCTAGATACCTCAAAATGAATTACCAAATATTTTAATATTAATTACACTAAGACCCTCTCAACTATTGGCGAATATCATTTTATTCCTTTTATTTATGAACCTATACACATTGACTTCCTCAATTATAAAAATCATACAAATACATTCTTTTAAAAGTGGTTTAGAGGAGGACTACAGGGGTGAAAGTAATACATTTTTATAATTAAAAGGGTCAAAGTATATATAAATTCATTGATAAGGAAAGTAAAATGATATTTACTAATAATTAAAAATAGTTTAATGTAAATAATCAAATATTTTATACAATACTCGCACAAGTGTGACATGTGAATATTGGAGTATAAAATTTTAATAATTCTTTTTTTGAGGTCCATCACTGCTGTTAGTGGAAATATCATAATGCAAATGTTAGCATTGTACTCTTAGGCCATGTTTGTTTGGGTGGACATGAGCTTGGGATTGGACTAATAGTCTAATAAAATTATTAATCCGATGTTTGGTTAAACAATTGAAGTACGGACTAATTATTTTAAACTTGACTAAGATAGTGCTTTAGGAGTGTTGTGATTGATAAAAAGAATGATCCGCATAACTTTGTGTTGAAACGTTAAGAAATGATAAAAAAAAATTTGATATAGTAATTACTAAGGCCTAGTTTGGGAAGACTAAATAAGTGTACTTTTTGACTTTTTATGAAATATGGGTTGGGTTTGGAGTGATGTGTGAGAGAGGTGATGTGACTTAAATAAGATGATGTGACTTAAATAGGATAGTGACTTTTTAACTTTTTGTCTTTTTTCAATCATGCCAAACTTGACCTAAAT
>NW_021025506.1:1471345-1493587 GCF_004153795.1 Camellia sinensis
GGAGAATATATTAGCAACAATTTATAAGTTGTTGATAATTCAATAGTTTTTAGTTATTTGGGTAGATGATGCTTCAATGAGCTATTTGAGTCACACATACAAAATGCTAAAACTTCACCATATATAGAAAATTCGAAAGCACAAATATCTCATAGATGAAATGCTTCTTCTTCTAAAAATAAATAATTACATTTTTCTAGAACAGAGAAAAAAATAATAAAAGAAGAAAGAAGTGACCAATTATCATATCGATGATTATCAATCACACACATGAGAGTGAACCCCATTAATAGAATAATTAGTTTCTGTAGCAAAATGAATCGAAAATGGCCAACAAGAAGACAAGAACAGAAGAAAAGAAAGTATCACGAACATAACAATTTTATTCACAAATATATCAACAAAAGAAAGATCAAAATCAAATAATATACCCTTTAAAAAAATATGAGATAACTTGGGTCAACATACATGAACAAATAAAACAAGCTCATCCCATAATAGATGAACAATTCATAAAGAAACTTAAGCAACATAAACACGTTAATACACATCTTATATACATAAACATAAACAATCTATATACAGAGATTGCTAAAAATTTCAATAGGTTGGGCATTAAAAAATTTATTTTATTTTTTATTTTATTTTTTTTGGGATTTAATACCTCCCAAACAGTCATGGCATCTTGATTAATCCCTTTTCTTCCTTGTTGGGAGAACATTGAAATAAACCTAGATGATCCTTCCAACCTGACACGTGGCCCAGTCTTAGGCATATGATGATGATCATCTTCCTTTTCACCGCCACCATTGTGCCCCTCCTCCACCATGAACCCTCCTTCTAGCCTATCTCTCCTACTACAACACGCCCCCATTTTCCAGGAAAATCACAGGCCCAACCCCCAAGAATTTTCCTGGAAAATGAAGCCGGAATCTTGAGAGAAAAAAAAAAAAAGAGTAGATAGATTATGGCACAGGGAAGAGAGGTAGGGGAAACAAAGGAGGTGAATTCAGGGAAACTGTTTTTGATTTATAGAAAATGTAACAAACCCACAAGGACAAAATAGACAATAAATGAAAAGGATTAGAATGTTACAACAATTACATGAGAGATAGAGATAGATGAGATTGGAGAGAAAGATAGTTTAAAAATTTCGAAGAATAATAACCAAAGGCGGTGTGCTCGTTGGGTTGTCTTTCTTTCTCTCTCTTTATCTCAATCTCTATTTCTAAAGATGTTTTTCCGTCATATTCATCAAAGATATTAAGCTAGTTCCTCTCATATCAACCCCATGTCAAGTCAAAAGAGCTCTTTTCGCTAACAATGTTGTGTATTTTCAATTTATAAATGCACTCTCATTTTGACTTCTTTTTTTTTTTTTTTTTTTTTTTTTTTTTTTTTTTTTTTCTTTTAAAAAGAATTTGGGAAATTTTAATGTCTGTCCTGTTTTAAATAAAGGAAATTATATTTATTACCGTATTAATTTCATCATATTAAAATTTCAACTTCTACGTGAATTTAACCGTGATGTGCATTTATATATGAACTCATTATGTCACAAAAGTGACACATGGGCGCTAAGTGAGATGTGAAGAATCAATAATGTTAGAGAAATACTTAGAAAAAAATATTAAATTGTTGAGATTCATTTCAAATTTGAATTTTATTATATAGAATTGAACATAGACCACATATCAATATTATGAATAAATTTCTGAACATAATTTTTGATTTTCTAGCTTTTCTAGTGAAGAATTGAGTGAAAAACATCCCGATGATTAAAAGCTATCTTCTTTCAAATATGTATGCTCTTATTTTTGTTTTGATATATTATTAGGGTTTAAAAGTATTGCTAATAAGTATTCATGAGACGCAAGGGGAAAAAAAGAGAGAAGAAAAGAAAAGAAAGAATAGGAGACATTTTTCATTAATTTTAAAGCACTTTTCAAATTTTAAATTTTTTTACTTTAAATATTTTCCATCTCAACCCCAATTCTGAAATAATCTCCTAGAAGTAATTGTTAGCATTTGTCATATCTAAAATTCTATTTTCATATTCGTATACCTCACATAATTAAGAAAAAATATTTTCCGAAATATATCTTCACTCCATGAGATAATCTAATAAATATAGATGTACTTGACAAGAAAAACTATATTAAATTTATTTCTCTTTGTACAAGCACCACCCCACAGTTTTGCTTCAATCTAATTTCTCACGTGGTCCAACTTCAGGTTCCCGCTTCATATATTTTACGAAAACACGGTTTCTCCAAGAAATCCCTCTCCAATACACTGGATACCGAGTTATCAACAACAACAACAACAACAACAAAAATGTCTCCTACTTCATACCTTTACAAAGACGTTGTGGTGAAGACTTCTACTCTGGAGCCGTCATTGTTGGAATTATCAAAGCATCCACTGTCAGACTTCAACATCAAAGAAACAATGTCCATCTTGTTTAAACACACAAATTGGATAGCCAAATTCATTAGACCATGATACGGATGATGCTATGGTACATTTGGATGTGCTATATATCACTTATGAGAATATGTGATTTTATATTATAATTAATATTGAAAGGGTAATTCATGTCTAAATTGGGCCGAGCTACGTAAGAGATTTCTTTGGTAATTGGGCCGCGAGACAGACCGAGGTAAAAGCATATTTACTTCGGTCTAAAAGGCTAAGCAGGTATGGGCCGAGCTAACTAGACACTGTGCTTGGGAGAGCCGAGCTATCTTGGCCTTATGCGTTGGAGTGCCAAGCTAACTTTTACCTCATGCTTGGTTAGCTTGGTGTTGAGTAAACAGCCCAGTTGGAATATGTCAAACCGAGGAACACGTAGTGAAAGGAAGAACCGAGCTAGTTGGAGTTCGGTCTAGTCTGCGGCTTTAGCATGGCCATGTTAGCTCGGTCATATTGACATCCAACCGTGATAAAACTATCTCACTTGGTTTAAGCAGTGAGGGGGGTGTTGAAGGATAAACATTATCTTTCAAGAGTATGATTCCTAGGAGGACTCTACATGGAGGAATAAGAGTCCTACTAGGATTGTGCCACGCGAAACTTATAAAAGCTTATAACATCACCTTTGGAGAGGTAATACAACTTTAATTCCTGAATTCACAGAGCTTTTGTGTCTATTGCCTATTGTGCTGACTTAGGCATCGGAGGGGTTTCCGGCACACATCCGTCGGTTAGCTCACGTTTGTGTTTTCAGGTGGCAAAGCAACGATGTTTGGAGGAGTGCAAGCTTGATCAACAGGATCATACGAGAAGAATTATTTCGTGCTCGTACAATTGGCACCGTCTGTGGGAATTCCACAAAGAACAAAACCTCTTGATCAAGCTTTCCTCTCTAGTTGAGATCAATGGCGCACAATGAAGACTTACCGCAGTCCGTTATCGACGGACAAACCCCAGAGGGGGGTGGGAGGCGCGAAGGTTTGCCTTTTATCCTTCCCATGGCGGATTTAGAGCCCCAGCGACAGAACCCCCGGAGGGATGCAAGGGAAAGGCGGGGTAACAGCCCTCGTCACTCTCAAAGCCTCGAAAGGTAGAGGTAGAGGATTGACCCTCAGGTTCTGGAGGATCACGTGAAGGAACATGATGAGTTGATATGAAGGATGGCGGCGGACATGGAGTTGATGAAGCGCCAGATAAAAGGAAAAGGGGTGGCGACAGGAGAGGGGCGCAAAGGCAGTACAGCCCCTCACCACTCGGAAGGTCGTGGTAGATACACCACGCCATCACAAGTAGAGAGTAGGAGCCTTAGAACAGGCGACACTCAAACAAGGACGTCCAGGACTCGTTACTCCATGTCTGAGAGAACGAGAACTGAGAGGTCATATACTGAAGGAAGCACCTATCGGCCCTCGCACACGCACCAGACGTCATCTAGGCAGACGGAGTTGCCTAGATCATCTGATTTGCGAACGGTGCTTGAAAAAAGAGCCCGATGGAAGGAGGATGCCAGGGCACGCGACCCGCACAGAGTTTCAGCCTTTCAGCGGCTGGTTCCTCGGACGCATGGGAGCATCGAAGTAGGAATGCCAATACCGCACCTTGCTTACGAACCAACGGACAAAGCATTAGCAAGGTTACATAGCTCGCCGTTCGTTCCAGCAATTGAGAACGCGCCATTACCTTCAGGCTTCCTTCAGCCCAAGTTTACGACTTACGAAGGGAAGACGGACCCCTACATGCACCTAAGTCACTTTCGCTAGGTTATAGCAGTATACCGGCGGAACGAGGCTTTGATGTGCATCCTATTCCTATCCAGCCTAGGCGACCTAGGTTTAACTTGGTTCGAAAGGCTACCAGAAGGCAGCATCGCCTCCTAGGCGCAATTGGCGGAGACGTTCGTGACAAGGTTCAGAACGAACACCAAGACACCAGTGGAGATGGACCAGCTACTGTCCATTGACATGGGCGACAAGGAGACACTGAGATCCTACAACAGTCGCTACTGGAAGACCTTTAACCAAATAGGAGATTGCCCCACCAATCTTGCCATCGCGCAGGACAAAAGAGGGCTACCAGTCGGAAACAAGTTGAGGGATTCAATTACTATAGCACCACCCCTCACGATGGAGGCATTAATGGAGAGAGTACGCCAGCACATTCGGGTGGAGGAGGACGGCACCCGTGCTAAAGCAAAATCTGGCACAGCAGCGATATCAAATAAAAAGACTGCGGCAAAGGTCAATACGGTAGAACGCCCCAGTAGGAACGGGCGAGGCAGGCAGGCCAACAGAGAGGACTCAGACAAAAGATGGTTACGAGTCCGCACTGCCATTACAACGGTGTTCAAAAAACCAATCTACCAGATTCTCAGTGAGATACGCGATGAACCTTTCGTCAGATGGCCAGCTAAGTTGGGAGAAGCACAGAAGGACTATGACGAAAGGTCGCGGTGCACCTTCCACGATGAAAAGGGGCACCGCACTGAAAATTGCACGCCATTAAGACAACACTTAGAGGAGTTAGTGGCAGCTGGGCACCTGGACCAGTACATAGAAGGAGGGACACAACCAGTCCCCCAGAACCACGACAACCTAAATGGGATACTGGTCCGATCGACACCCCACCTCAAGGCATGATCAACATAATACATGGGGTATTCGAACCTAAGTGAGTATGTGAGCTCAAGGGAATGATCAAGAAGGCTGAGCACTTGAGGGAGTTATTAAGTGCACAACCTGCCATCAAAAAGGAGAGAACAGAGGCCACGAATGTCATACCTTTTTCAGACAGAGACTTGGCAAGGATATATTGCCCTCACAATGATGCACTAGTTGTCACTCTCCGCATCAAGGATTTTGACGCCAAACGGATTTTGATTGACCAAGGGAGCTCATGTGAGATAATGTATTACGAAACCTTCAAACAACTGAAACTAGATGATAAACACTTGGCACCCGCCATATCCCCCCTGATCGGATTCAATTCAATACCAGAGTGGCCAGTTGGCAAGATAATCCTCCTAGTCAGAGCAGGAAACATGACGAAACAGGTGGAATTCTGGGTTTTGAAAGTGCCTTCCACTAACAATATAATCTTGGGAAGGACGTGGCTGCATGCCATGCGATCAGTAGCGTCAACCTACCATCAAGTAATGCGGTTCTCCAACGAAGCTGGAGTAATTGAAGAGGTCTTTGGAGATCAAATTATGTCCAAACAATGCTTCGTCACAGTAAATGGTAGCCGCGCTGCCAAGGGGTATATACAGATGGTGGAAGAACCGGAGAACAATGAGTTGTTCGCGGATGTTGGCAAAGCCGCTGAACAGAAGGCAATGGAAGACTTGGTACAGGTAAGGATAGATGAAAAGAATCCAGAAAATTTCTTTTTGCTTGGCTCATCTATGTCCAGCACTGAGAGAATAGAGGTCATGGAATTCTTAACCTCTAACATCGAAGTGTTCGCCTGGACGCTGCATGACATGCCTGGCATTGACCCAAACTTCATCTGTTACCAATTAAACGTCCACCCAAATGCCAGACCAGTTATACAGTGCACTCGTAGATTGGCACTTCACCATGCCGAGATAGTGGCAGAGGAAATGGGAAACTTGCTGGAGGCAGGGGCTATCAAAAAGGTGCACTACCCCAGACAGATCTCAAATACTGTAGTAGTGCCTAAAAAGAACAGAAAATGGCGTGTCTGCGTGGACTACAAAACAGTTAACAAGGCATGCCCAAAAGATAGCTTTCCCTTACCCAGGATAGACCAACTGGTAGACCTTACAGCAGGACACAATCGGCTTAGCTTTCTTGATGCGTATAGAGGTTACCATCAGATCGCTATGTATGAGCCAAACCAGGAGGTCACATCTTTTACAACTCCTAAAGGGCTGTATTGTTACAAGGTCATGCCCTTTGGCCTAAAGAACGCAGGGGCAACATTCCAACGGATGGTCACCAAGATGTTTGAACCATTGTTAGACAAAACAATGGAGGCTTACATCGACGACATGGTGGTCAAGAACAAGGATGAGAAGGACCATCTCAGGGGCCTAGATGAGATGTTCCAGATCCTAAAGAAGAACAAGTTGCGCCTTAATGCATCCAAGTGTGCGTTCGGCGTAGGATCTGGCAAATTTCTAGGCTTCCTGGTGACCAACTGAGGTATAGAAGCAGACCCCTCTCAGATCAAAGCAATTCAGGATCTAGAGAGGCCCAACTCAGTAAAAAAAGTGCAACATCTCACTGGCATGGCAGCTGCGCTCAACCGATTCATAAGTCGGTCGTCAGACAGATGTCGACCATTCTTCCAAGCACTAAAGGCCAAGTTTGAGTGGGATGAAGAATGCGACCGCGTCCTAGAGAGTTTGAAAGAATACATGTCTTCTCTACCATTGCTAGTAACCCCAATACGTGGAGAATAGCTCTTTTTGTACCTGACAGTTTCACAGCACGCAGTTAGTGCAGTGTTGGTCTGAACGGAAGAAATTCAACACCTGCCCATCTTTTATGTCAGCAAGACCATGCTGGGCGTAGAAACCAGGTACTTGCCATTGGAAAAACTGGTCTTAGCCTTGATGATGGCATCAAGGAAGTTGTCGCATTACTTTCACGCCCACACCATAATCGTCCTCACAGCCTTCCCATTAAAAGCTTTGTTTGAGAGGGCGAACTTTTCTGGGCGAATCTTGAAATGGGTGGTGGAACTGGGACAGTACGATATCAAGTTTCAACCCAGAACCGCAATAAAATCCCAAGCATTGGCAGACTTTGTGGCAGAATTCACTCTAGAAAGCCATCACATCTGCCTAGTTAACTTGACTGGTGCAACCGAAATGGGGATGGAAAGCGCCGCAGGAAGCACGCAACCCTTGAATCAGGATGCCTAGCCACACCCCAAAACAGATCAGAGTAATGACGAGCTGGAAGAGGCGAACCATGCTACACCAGGCAAAGACTCATCAGCAAACAAAAACTTGGCACAATCAGATAGTGAGGGGCAAACAGTAAGCGTGGACTTGGAAGAAAATACCAGCACCACTCATGACCCCAAGGCATCATCCGATCCTTTTACTTGCTGGAAGCTGTTCGTTGGAGAGATATGGAAGCTCTTCGTGGATGGAGCGTCCAATAGGCACGGTGCAGGACTCGGCATAGTTCTCATCTCATTAGATGGCCTAGTAGTGGAACAAGCAGTCAACATTGGCTTCCCAGCATCAAACAACGAAGCGGAGTATGAAGCGCTTCTGGCAGGACTAAAATCAACACTCTACATGAAGGCTACCGAGCTAATGGTTTACAATGACTCATAGCTGGTTGTAAACCAAATTTCAGGCGACTACGAGGCAAAGGATGAAAGGATGGCTAAATACCAAGAGTTAGTGAGAAAAGAGATCATGAAGTTCGAAGTAGTGCGGATAGAGTAGATTGGCAGAGAAGAAAACAGCAGAGCAGACGAATTAGCAGGCTTTGCTTTGATGACAGACACATCCATCCCACATCCATTGCTGATCGACTTCCTACCAAGACCAAGCATTGAAAAATTCGAAGAAGCCGAGGTATGTTGCGCCGAATTAGGCCCTTCATGGATAGATCCCATTATAGTGTTCTTAAAGGACGGCATCTTACCTGAAGAGAAGAAAGAGGCCAACAAAATAAGAGCAAAGTCGCAGCGATTTTGGCTCTCCCCGTTAATGGCCTTATACAAAAAATCCTTTACAGGACCTTACTTGAAATGCGTCCATTCCAGCAAGGTTGAGGCATTCTTGTTCGAGATACATGAAGGCATATGCGGAAGCCACCAATGGGGGAGATCATTGGCTTACAGAGCAATTTCGCAGGGATATTGGTGGCCTTATATGTAAGCAGATTCAGAAAAGTATGCCAAGAAGTGCGAGAAATGTCAGAAGTTCGCACACCAAATACATCAGCCAGCCAGAGAGCTTCTACCTTTAACTAGCCAATGGCCCATCGCAATATGGGGCTTAGACATAGTAGGGCCACTTCCAACGGCACCCGGCAACAGAAAGTTTTTTCTTGCAGCAACAGACTACTTCACAAAGTGGGTGGAGGCAGAAGCACTCGCATTAATAAAGGAGAAAGATATGAAGAAGTTCGTCTGGCAAAATATCATCACTCGGTTCGGCATACCCAAAGTTCTAATATCAGACAACGGCACTCAGTTCGATGGCAAAATTTTTAGAGGTTTTTGCGAAAAATACAAGATAGAATTCTACAACTCTACACCGGCATACCCCCAAGTAAATGGCTAGGCAGAAGTATCAAACAAAGTTGTCTTAGATGGATTGAATAAAAGGTTAGAGAAAGCAAAAGGAAAGTGGGCTGAGGAGCCTCCTCATGTTTTATGGGCTTACCGCACCACACCTCGGCGATCAACTGACGAAACGCCATTCTCCTTAGCTTACGGTATGGAAGCTGTAATCCCACTAGAAATTGGCCTCCCCACCATCAGAAGCAAAAATTTTGACCCAGAGTTAAATGGAGAAGCCATAACATTGGAGCTCGACCTTACAGAAGAAAGAAGAGAAAAAACACTGGTTCACATTGCCTCATACCAGCAAGAGCTATCTAGAAAATATAACAAGACAGTACATCCAAGGCAATTCAAGATCGAAGATTGGGTGTTGCGCAAAGTAATGGGAAATACCTTGGTACCCGGAGATGACAGGTTAGGGCCCAATTGGGAAGGACCTTACAAAGTGGTTGGATTAGCTGGCAAAGGGGCATACCACTTAGAGGATAGAGACGACAAGACCATTCCCAGGCCGTGGAACACTGCCAATCTCAAACTATTTTATTTTTAGTTTTTCTTTTAAGTACATATAATTTTCCCTTTTTTCAATAAAATAAGTAGTTTCTTTTCAGCACAATTGTTGTCCGCTGTAAAAGTTATTTTAGTGAGCTAGGGGCATTGTAAGTAGAGTTGGCCGGAATAACCAACTTTGCGCTCTCTTCAGCTAAGATTAGGATCTAGGCTGAAGAGGTTGGCTGGAAAAACCAACACCTTTCTTAAGCCGAGGATAAGGATCCAGGCTGCAGGATGTTTGGCTGGAAAAACCAAACATTTCCCTCTACGTTGGCCGGAATAACCAACCTGGAGCTCTCTTCAAGCTAAGATAAGGATCTGGGCTGAAGAAGTTGGCCGAAAAAACCAACACCTCTCCTAAGCCGAGGATCAGGATCTAGGCTGCAGGACGTTTGGCTAGAAAAACCAAACACTTCCTTCTACGTTGGCCGGAATAACCAACCTGGAGCTCTCTTCAAGCTAAGATAAGGGTCTGGGCTGAAGAAGTTGGCTGGAAAAAACCAACACCTCTCCTAAGCCGAGGATAAGGATCCAGGCTGCAGGACGTTTGGCTGGAAAAACCAAACACTTCACTCTAAGTTGGCAGGAACAACAAACTTTGAGCTCTCTTCAGCTAAGATTAGGATCTGGGCTGAAAAGTGGTTGACTGGAAAAACCAACACTTATTGCTCTTCAGTCGAAATAAGGATTTAGGCTGAAGAGTGGTTGGTTGGAAAAATCAACACTTATTGCTCTTCAGCCGAAATAAAGATCTAGGCTAAAGAGTGGTTGGCTGGACAAACGAACACTTATTGCTCTTCAGCCAAGACAAGGATCTAGGCAGAAGAGTGGTTGGCTGGAATAACCAACTCTTAGTACTCTTCAGCCGAGATAAGGATCCAGGCTGAAAATTGGTTGGCTGGAATAACCAACTCTTAGTACTCTTCAGTCGAGATAAAGATCCAGGCTGAAGAGTGGTTGGCTGGAATAACCAACTCTTAGTACTCTTCAGCCGAGATAAGGATCCAGGCTAAAAAGTGGTTGGCTGGAGTAAACAACTTTTGGTAATCTTTAGCCGAGGTAAAAACCTAGGTTGAAGAGGTTGGCAGGTATTATCGGAGATTTCAAGGTTAAAACCGAGATAGGCATCTCGGCAAGAAAATGTTATACTGCATTAAAGATTACAATTGAAAAGTAAATGCAAGCATAGCAGTTAACTGAACTAACAGCTGAAACAAAAGAAGCCGTTCATTCAAAGTTCAAAGCTAAAGTTACAAAGGAGCGGGAATATAGCCCGGTTACAGTTTCTTTCCAAAAGTAAAAAGAAGAAAAAAGATCAAGCAAAGAGGTTGTCAAGATCCGCATCCAATTCAACTCGAAGCCTGGTGTCAGCAGGTAGCTCGGTCACACTCTCAACCAAGTCTTCCACCGGCGGCTCCACCCGAACTAATTGAACGGCGGGATCACTGGCGATAACCGGGGCATTGTTGCGCTCTGGGGCCTCTTCTTCATCATCATCTTGAAGAAATTTTTGCTGAATGATGCGAGCGTACTTCACCATGTAGCTCGGTATAAAATGTGGCGGAGGGTTGAGGAAAACCTCGGTCTCTTGGCTAAGACCGAGCTGTGTTGCCGCCGCCTTCCATCCACATTTGAAAAATATGTCTTTGGCAGCCTCGCATTGCTAGATGTAAGTGTCCTCCCCCTCCTTGTAACCTCAGTTTTCTGCATCTTCCATGTTCTTCTCCAATCGAGCGATTTCATCATTCTTCTTTTTCTCGAGCTTGGACAGCTCGCGTAGATATTTGTCTTTCAGTGCGACTGCAGCTTTTAGCTTGTCTGCTTCGGCTGAATTGACTAGGCCGGTTAGTCGGGCTACTGCGGTCTGTAGCTCGGCTGTTTTGGCATTAGCCTCTGCCATCGCCTCCCTAGTGGTCTTTCGAAGTTCCAGCATGCGCTTGTGTGCGATGTGGTTCTTCTGTAAGGCCTGCAAAAAGGGATAAACAATTTTTGAGATAAACCGAGCGAAAAGATGTTAAAATTTGGAGAAGGAAAATGAGAACTTACCAACACCATTGATTTTGAAGCCGAGTGAATGGCCTTCAGCTCGGTAAGATGATCGTGGTGATCCATATCGGCTGGAAGACAGATGCTCTTGGCCAGATTAAAGGCCAGCATATGGTCTTTCTCCGTGACCACTAAGTCAGAGTCAGTAATAGCGCGGTTCTTGTAGGTAACCTTAGGCACCCACTTGGAAGAGCTAGCTCGTTCAGAGCGCTCCGGTTGTGGGCTGGGCGGTGTGGATTACGGAAGCACGGTGTCTTCTTCATTAACGAGGCGCGACTCGGTCATGAAAGTTCAGGCGCGCTTGTTTGGCCGAGATGAAGAAGGCTGTGCGGTTGGTAGGGCTACCACGGCCTCTTGTGATTGGCCGGTGGGCAGTGCTTCGACGTGATTTGTCTCGGTGATTAGGGCCCTAACGACTCTCTTTTTCGCCATCTCTTGCTCCATAGTTAATTGAATGAGGTTGATCCGTGGAAGGGAAGAATCAGGCTCAGGCGAGGGCTCCAATAAGAAATCGGTCACCCTGGTCTTCCTGCGGCTGCTGTACCTGTATGTCGGTTGAAAATTTAGTAGCTCGGCCCAACTTCTATTGGGATATCGCAGTGCGGCGCGAAGTGCGTTTAAGTTGGGGTAGCTATACTGTGACTTTAGAAAGTTTAAATCTGTATGAAGGAAAAAGACAACGGTTAGTACAGTTGAACATAAGCAAACGAAGTAAAGAAAAATGTGAAATTGAGCTGAGGTAATTATACCGGCGACTCCTTTGTTCTAATTTATTCGGTCACCCGGGATCTGGGCTTCCTGGTCTTTGAAGTTCCCAGAAACCCAGAAGAAATCATCGTCGTTTACATCCTTGTCTGGGGTATTCTTTATTATCTTTTCACGCCGGCGCCTTATTCTTAAATAGTAAACCCAGCCATTTTTATTTGAACCTATGGAATATTGGTGGAAGAGCTCGGCTAAACCGAGATTAAGGCCAGCCCGACCATTTAGCTCGACGATACCATTTATTATGCGGTATGAATTTGTGGAAAGTTGGGTAGGGCAGAGGTTGGTTTGTCTAAGGAACTCACAAAGAAGGGGCTGTACAAGGAATTTAAGCCCGGTTTCTACAATGGAAAGAAGGGTAAAGGGAACAAAGCCAGGGTTTCCCCAAGGTGTGGTATCTAGTTCGGCTAAGGTAAGATGAACATCATCAGGGATATGGTAGTCCCTTCGGAACTCGGCCATAGCTCCTGGTGAGTTTATTAAGAACCTATACTTCCCCATATGAGTTTAAATTAGGTATAAATTAGCTCGGTGCGGAGAAGACGCTGAGTAGCTCGGGTGAGTGTTTAGGGGAGTGCCTGGCCAACCTAAGTCTGCAAAGTGAAAAAGAAAGGTGTCAAGCACAGAACGATTGGACCGCACTAAAAAGAAACAAAGGTAGAATAAATGGAGTCTTAGCTCGGCTACGTGGGGCGCCATCATTTTTAACTCGGTTTGAGCAAGGGATGTTAGACCGGTTGAAGCTTATGGTGCAACATTTTTTAGTTCAGTTTTTTTTACTAAGTCCGTGAGCTGGTTTATCTTAATATAGCTCGATAGCTCGGCTAATTAAAACAGATGATACTTTGGACTAGTGAAACTGCAGGCACGGCGTGAAGTATTAGTTCGGTTGTTCAGTCTGGCTAGGTTCACACCTGGTACAAACAACTTCCTAGTTCGGTTCAAGTGTGATTTTGGATCAAACGCATTTAAGATTATTCGTAGATATAGTGGTTATATTACATGACCTTTTCCCAGAAGAAATGAAGCAAAAATGGGGTGTGTATTTCGAAATGCATATAAATATTATGCCACATGCTCTAGAGATTACACAAACGAAAAGGAAGCAGGAATTACTTACAGTTTATAGACGAGAGGATAAAGATCGAAGCCGCAAAAATAGCAGAAAGGACACGAGTTTGGCAAAGGCTATAGCTGTGAAAATGGGAGCCCAGAAAGAAGAGAGAGAAGATAAATAGTAGCAATGAGTAGATTCAAAAAGAAGGGGTTTTGTTTTGTGTAAAGGCATGAGTAAAAGCGAGACTATTCAAAATTATCGGAGTACGAGGGCAGCGCAGCCAGTTGTACCTGGCCAATGGGAGTTTGCCACGTGTCCGTGGGATGGGAAGCGATTCAGTTACCGTGACTGAAGAGACGTTTTGTAACCGCACCAATCGATAGCCCGGCATCATTTTAGCTCGGTTGAAAGACAGGAGGTTTAAGCTCGGCTGGTAACGGGTAATCCCAATCATGCTACGCAGATAGAATTAAGGGGCAATTGAGAGGGTAATTTATGTCTAAATTGGGCCGGGCTAAGTAAGAGACTTCTCTGGTAATTGGGCCGCGAGACGGACCGAGGTAAAAACATATTTACTTCAGCCTAAAAGGCTAAGCAGGTATGGGCCGAACTAGTTAGGCACTGTGCTTGGGAGAGCCGAGCTATCTTGGCCTTATGCGTTGGAGCGCCGAGCTAACTCTTACCTCATGCTTGGTTAGCTCAGTGTTGAGTAAACAGCCCAGTTGGAATATGTCAAACCGAGGAACACGCAGTGAAAGAAAGAACCGAGCTAGTTGGAGTTCGGTCTAGTCTACGGCTTTAGCATGGCTATGTTAGCTCGGTCATATTGACATCCAACCGTAGTAAAACCATCTCACTTAGTTTAAGCAGTGAGGGGGGTGTTGAAGGATAAGCATTATCTTTCAGGAGTATGATTCATAGGAGGACTCTATATGGAGGAATAAGAGTCCTACTAGGATCGTGCCACACGGAACTTATAAAAGCTCATAACATCACCTATGGAGAGATAACACAACTTTGATTCCTGAATTCACAGAGCTTTTGTGTCTATTGTCTATTGTGCTGACTTAGGCATCGGAGGGGTTTCCGGCACACATCCGCCGGTTAGCTTACGTTTGTGTTTTCAGGTGGCAAAGCGACGACGTTTGGAGGAGTGCAAGCTTGATCAACAGGATCATACGAGAAGAATTATTTCGTGCTCGTACAAATATCATATAGATCATAACCATTATCACATTAACTCATAACTTAGTTATATTTAGTTATTCATGCATACCATATTATCTGATAACTACCACATAACTAAATTATTTTAATAATTTAATTTTGAATTGGCAACCGGTGTAACCGGTTACCAAAAAGAGGGTAAAAGAAATCAAAGGAGTCCAGGGATCCCAACATCACATATCTCATAACCACTAGTTACATATCTCATAACCAACATTACATATTTCATAACCACTATTCACATATATTTCATAACCAACACTTTTTTCTCATAATCAACATCACATATCTCATAACCACCAGTCACATATCGCATAACTAACACCATTTTGCTCATAACCACACCACTTTGTTCATAACCAATATCACATCTCTCATAACCATTGATCACATATCTCATAACTATTACCCATATGAATCATAACCACATCTTATAACCAACCATTTTGAGTCATAACCAACATCACATATCTCATAATCACTAGTCATATATCTCATAACTAACAATCCTTTTACTCATAATTACACCACTTTGATCATAACTAATATCTCATATCTCATAACCACTAACACATATAGCATAACTAAATACCCTTTGACACCACTTTGCTCATAACCAAAATCACATATCTTATAATCACTAATCAAATATCTCATAACCATTACCTACATATCTCATAACCAATATCACATATATCATAACTACTAATCACATATCTCATAACCACACCATTTTGCTCATAACCAACATTACATATCTCATAACCACTAATCACATATCTTAAAACCAAACGTCCTTTGACTTATAACTACATCACTTTACTCATAACCAAAATCACATATTTAATAATCACTAATCATATATCTCATAACTTTTACCCACTTATGTCATAACCACATCTCATAACCAACACCATTTGCCTCATAATCAACATCACATATATCATAACTACTAATCACATATTTCATAACTATTACTCGCATTTAGGGGTATAAATTTGGCCTATGAGCTCGCGGCACATCCCAAGTCCAGAAAAATCTCTCTCTCTCTCTCTCTCTCTCTCTCTCTCTCTCTCTCTCTCGTTTGGGCTAAAGAAAAGGTCTAGGAATTTGTCAAAAACAATTAATAAGGGAATTTTGATTTTCTCCAAAATTTTGGATTTGGGCTAAAGAAAAGGTCTAGGAATTTGTCAAAAACAATTAATAAGGAAATTTTGATTTTGACAAAATTTGGATGTTAGTTCCAAATTTTTGGAGAAAATGGGGCCGAAATTATGTAATATTCATTATTAAAAAAAAAAATTAAAACATTTATGAATAGAGTCTTATAATAAAATAAATTATTAATTTATAATTTTGTCAATTTATACTTAAATTTTTTTAAATATAAATCCTTCATCTATTTTTATTAATTAAAATTAATAAAAAAAAAGACTATTTTACTCATCAACTACAAAATGGATAATCACACCATTAGTTGGCGTAATAAAAATATTTAAAATTTTAGAAATCACAAATATCATAATCAAGTCACAAAGTTTTGTAATATAAAAACACAAAATACATAACACCATCACTAATTGGCGTAACAAAATTGTTTAAAATTATATAAAATCACAAATGTTGTAACTAATTCTCAAAATTTCGTAACATTAACCAAAAATTATGTAGCTATCCACTAATTGGTGTAACAAAAACATCTAAAAAATTTAAAAACCACAAATGTCATAACCAACTCACAAAATTTAATAACATTAACTGCAAAAATGTGTAACTACACCACTAATTGCCATAATCAAAATAATCAAAATTTTTACAAATTACAAATGTCATAACCAACCCAAAAAATTTCAAAGCATCAATCACAAAATGCGTAACAACACAATTAATTGATGTAGCAAAAATATCCAATTTTTTTTATAAATCACAAATATTGTAATCAAGCAACAAAGTTTCATAACAATTATCATAAAATGACTAAACAAATCACTAAAAATCTTAGAATCACCAATTGGGATCTCTCATAATACAAAGAAAGCCAAATGTAATGACAATCATTAAATAATTTAATCAACGACTCAAAGCCATGGAACAGAAAATGAGAGTTAGAGAATATTAGCTAGTAGAGCGAGATGAAAGAGAATATGAGAAAGAGAGACTGAACAGGCTTATCGCCTGTGAAAATGACATCAAAGGTGTTGTCGTTTCTGATAAGGAACATCGGAGATATCTACAATGACAGTAAAGAATGAGAGAGATGCTTGAGGGATGAAGAGGACTGAGATAGCAGAAGTATAACAAAATGTCTAATATTCATTTTTCAACAGTTCTATAACACATGTACAAATTGATGATAACAAAATCTTTCAAATTATAACTATGGCCAAAGATTTGTATATGTATGACATATTAATGTGAAAGAGTTAGAGTTTCGAGATAGATGCATTTACTAGATAGACAAACATCACCATAATGAATAGTGTTGAAATAGACAAAGAGGGTAGTGACGAGTTCAAAGATCTATTGTAGAGACACAGGAGTAGAGAGAGGAAGAATCCAGTGAGGAAGAACTATCAACAATGGTCGTTCGATAATTTGAGTGAAATAGAGAAGTCTGAGTAAGAAATAGAGAGAGTTCAGGCACAATTAGAACAAATCAAGGGAAAGAAAATAGAGTAGAGAAAAAAAAAAACGAAGAAAAGTTGGGGAAGAAAATTTAAGAGAAAATTTATTTAGTAGAACAAAATAAAATCACTTCATAGATAATTTTTTTCAACATATTTTTTATTAAAATTTAGTTAAATTATTAATATATATATCTATAAGTGTATATAGATATTTTAAAAAGAATAACGTTTGTATATTACTATTTCTATTATATTTAATGAAGATATTATGACTAAAAATAAATCTAAAATAGAGATAGGTGATCAATTGTAATTTTCATTTAGAGATGACACTTCAAAATTAATTGAGAGAGTTGAGAGTTCAGAGATAATGAGAGTTTGAGAGACAGATTTGTTTGTGAGAAATAAAATGATAGAGGGGTGGTATTTGTAGGGCTTAGGAGGGAGGGGTTAATTTATATATATAAAAATAAAAATAATAGAATTAGCTGTTGGTGGAATTAACGGTTATATGACTGGTTCATATTTTTTTTAAAAAAATTTTGACCGTTGCACTAACAGGAGAGTAGAGAGCCGTTGGGGTTGGGTCGGGCTAGATGGGGAAAAAAAATTTGAGTCGAGCTCACGAGATGGGTCACACTCCATAACACACCAGAGTCAGGCCGGGCTCTAAAACACATAGCCCAGGGTCTTATGTTGGGCTTAGGCTCAGGCCTGGTGTAGACACCCCATTTTTGACCGACCTTAAGACTCAGACATCACTAGTTGAGCACTCGGTGATATTGCATGTTGTGCTTGTTCAGAAGTCTCAGAGTCGCGGCTGCGAGCCCTGCCTCCGGGCTTCCGAACCCTCTTCTGTGCCTTGCCTCGATTTGCGAACCAGACTCAGTTTTCTCTGTTTCTTTTCCTGAGGGGAGGGAGAGGTCCCGTAGACCATCTCTCAGTGGCCGTGCGCTACTTTTTGTGGCCGTAGGCCATTTTGCCCATTTCGGAGCCCGGTTCTCGGTTTTTCGGGACCATTGGCCGTGTGCCTCGGTTCGGGACCGCCTAACCGTCTCCGTTTACTCTGTTTTTTTGGCATACTTCTTATTTTCTCCCTTTTGAGGGACACTGGGGTCTCAGAAACCCACCTCGCGGCCGGTTGCCATTTTCGGTGCTTAACAGCCCATTTTCGGGACCCCGAACTGCGTGTTTTGGCTTCCGAACATTCGTTTTGCATCGGTTTTTGTTCATTTTTGGCAGGTACCTCTGTTTTATCACCAGGAAGGTCACTGAAGGGTGGGAGGCTAGTAATTGTTGCAGCAACCAGTTATCTCTCCTCCGGAGCCTCCCGGCGCCCGTTTTTCCAACTTCCGGGCCAATGTTGAACACCTTGGAGTTAGTGTTGCCAACTTTCGACCACATATCTGTGATCTACACACTTGGGAGGCCACTAAAAATTGGTGGCCGGCCATTAAGGTTACCTGACCCTTTTGACCCCTTTCTTCCGGGCTAATGTTGAACCCCTTGGGCCCTTTTTCTTGAACTTTGAACCACATATCTGTGATCTACACACCTGAGAGGCCCCTAAAAGTTCATGGCCGGCCAGTAATTCAAATTGACCCTTTTGAACCCCTCTTTTCGAGCTAATGTTGAACCCCTTAGACCCACTTTCTTGGAATTTTAACCACATGGTTGTGTTGTACACACATAGGGAGAAGGCACCAAAAGTTGGTGGAGGCTAAGTATATCTTACGAAAAGCCAACTTTTGGTCAAAAGTGTTCAGCATAATCCGGCGAAAAGGAGAAAAAAGCTTGCGCGGCTCACCGAAACGGGCCTAATCTTCTTTGCACAATGAGGAATTAAGATATGAGGCCACCACCATTTGGAAAGCTTACTTCCGGGGCTTCATTTGGCACTCAAGAATCCCCAAGTCCAAGTCCGGGGTGGAGAGATGTGTTGGTTTGAAGGTCCGCTTGGACTGAATCGCGCGGCTTCACGGAAAGGGCAATAACTTTTTCTACAGGAGAGAATTTTAATGCAGGTTGCGCATTGGAAATGCAACTTCTGAGGCTTCATCCTTAGCGGGTGCCGGCCATTTTTGTTCTGGCCGGACCGGCCGTTTTTTTCTTTGAACCTAGCCGGCGGCTATGTTAAGTGGCTGGCCCGGCCATCTGCGAGAAAAAAGTAACTCGGCCAGCCTGTTCTTCAGGTTGAGTGCATCCAGCTGTGCTTGTTTTCCCCAAAAAATATCTAAAATCCGGGCCCTTTTGAAAGAAAAAAAGGCTCATTTTTCACTACACTTTAAGAGGAGGCTCTTCTCTCTCTCTCTTGAATTTGCTGCCCTCCCAACTCAAAGGGGTTACAAGGCTTGCTTTGGAGAGATATCATAGATAGACAACCCATTCCCTTCAAGGTTTTGGGTTCCAATTCTTCATCATGCTTCAAGCTCTACCACCACCCTTCCATTCCAGCAGGCAGGGAAAGAATTCCATGCAGCTAGCAGGCACCAAATCTGGTTCCAAGAAGCCAACAAAAGTGTTGGTCTCAAAGGTAAGTCCAATTTCCCTCTTTCTAGCTCAATTTTGCACCAATCTCTAAGCCAATACATGCTATTAATTTGAGCTCCGACCAAAACTGAAAAGGTCAATTTTTTTGAGACTCATTCTGTTTCATTAAGGGCTCAACCCTGTTTGAGCCCTCCATGATGCACTTGCTTCATTGATCCTCTTATATGTCAATAATCTGCATGTATTTTTGGCCCATGAGCAATCTGTTTTTTCGAGCTGTTTGTAAAACTGATATTAGCTTCTTTGAGCCGCCTCTTCACATTGAAAAGGCTCAACAACCATTTGGGACTCCATGTTCATACTTACCTTTATACTCCTCTTTTGGTCCCATTTTTGCCATGCAATGGCAGCCTACCAATGCTTTTGTTTTTGCCATTTTACAGTTCTAAAAAAGTGCTTATTTTGGTCCATTCTTCATATTTCATTTTAGGTCCTTTCATGTTTGGGCCTCCATATCCACCTCATGTTACTCTCATATAATCCCATTTTGCATTTTTTTTATTGGCCTATCCTGCTTCTGTTTTGGGTCGATTAGCAGAAAACTAGAAATAGTCCTATTTTGGTCTATTCTTCATGTTTGTTAAGGGTCTTTGCTGTTTGGTGATTATTTGTATACTTCATGTTAGCCACTTTGAGCTTCATTTTGCATGGCATTTCTAGGCATACTTGTATATTGTTTTTTGGAGTTTTTACAGTTCTGTAAATATGCATACTTTTTGGTCCTCAGTCAGTTCTGTAGAAGGGTATTTTTCTATTGAGCATTGTATATACCACTTCTTCATTTGCCATCTTTTGGCCTTTTCTTGCAACAAGAGTCAGCCATACTTGTGCTGGTTTTGAGGTTTTTAACAGTTTCTGGAAAACATCATATTTTGGGCCCCTCTTCAACTTTGTTGAAGGGCCCGAACCTGTTTGGGGACAGCAGCTATGGTTGCTCTTAAGTCTCGTGTTATCCCCATTTTGCAAATGCTCATTTGCCCTGTTTGCCGTCCACTGTTTTGCCATGCTGATAACTGGAAAATGTGCTATCTTGGGGCTGCCTAGCTTCTAGTATTTACATTCCATGTCCATATTGTGCATGTTGACATAGTGATAGGCCATTCCGAGTGCATAATCCATCTTCGGAACTTTTTTCATGCATCGGGTGTGTTTTCGCCTCATTTCGGGGCTGTTTTCCCCCACATTTAGTGCTTGAATTCTTTACCATGTTTTGCATATCATTTCCCATGCCATAAATTCGCATTTTTGCAAACCCGCCTCGTTTGCGTGCCCGTGGTTGCCGCATTTCGAGCACCTCTTTTCTGCTATCCGCATCTTATGTGATGTACTGAGGCTCTCTCATGTTAGTAACAGTCCTTGTTGCATTTTTCATGTCATTTGCATCGCTTTGCATCGCCTCGGTTTGCGTGCCTGTGTGCCCATTCCGAGGCACGCTCATCTTTCTTGCTCATCCGCAGCTTATGTGAGTGTGGCTGACGCTCACTCATGTTTGGTATAAGCCCATTTGTCATATTTCCAATGTCATTTCATCACATTAATCATCGCCTCGGTTGGCCGTGCCCGTGTGCAGCATTTTCGAGGCATCTTCATTTTATTCACCGGCATCCTATGCTGAGTGTCTGAGGCTCACTCATCGTTGGTATAGAGCCCATTTGTCATTTCCATGTCATTTTCATCACATTTTAGTCACTGCCTCGATTGCTGCCCGGTGTGCACGCATTTCGAGGCACTTTCATTTTTATCCGCCGTCCTATGTAGATGTGGCGAGGCTCAACTCATGTTGGTATAAGCCCCATTGTCATTTCGATCATCATCACTTTTGTCATCCGCCTCGGTTTGCGTGCCCGTGTGCAGCACTTTCGAGGCACTCATTTTATCCGCCGCAATCCGATGAAGTGGGCTTGAGGCTCACTCATGTTGGTATAAGCCATTGTCATTTCCATGTCATTTCATAACTATTTTGCCATCGCCAATCGGTATGCGTGCCCGGTGTGCACGATTTCTGAGGCACCTCATTTTATCCGACCGGGCATCCGCTATGTAGTGTGGCTGAGGCTAGCTCATTTGGTATAAGCCATTGTCAATTTCCAGTGTCATTTCATCACATTTTGCACGCCTCGTTTGCGTGGCCTGTGTGGCATGCCATTGAGGCTACTTCAGTTTTTATCCGCCGGCATCCTATGTCGATGTGGCTGAGGCTCAACTCTTTGGTATAAGCCCATTTTGTCATTTCCAATGTCATTGTCATCACTTTATTCATCCGCCTCCGGTTTGCGTGCCCGTGTGCACGCATTTCGAGGCACTCATTTTTATCGCGCGGCATCGTTGTAGTGTGGCTGAGGCTACTGATGTTGGTATAAGCCATTGTCATTTCCATGCATTTCAATCCATTATTCGATGCCTCGTTTGCGTGCCGCGTGCACGCTCTTCGAGGCACCTCATTTTTATCCACCGAACATCTGATGTCTAGTGTGGCTGAGGCTCACTCATGTTGATATAAGCCCATTTGTCATTTCCATGTCATTTCTTCACATTTATCATCGCCTCGGTTTTACGTTGCCGCGTGTGCACGCTTTCGACGGCACCTCATTTTTATCGCGCCGACAATCCGATGTCAGGTGTGGCTTGAGGCTCACTCATGTTGTATAAGCCGTCATTTGTCATTTCCAT
>NW_021025506.1:1493637-1538947 GCF_004153795.1 Camellia sinensis
CTTGACAGGAGGGTTTCAATTTATACATGTATAGGGGAGAGAGGAAGAGCCTCCAGCCTTTATGGCTGTTCATAATGCACCATTAACCTCTGCAATAAAGGCAGAAGTTACAAACACCATTAATGCAGGAGTTACAAACCCCATTAATGCTCTATTAAACTCTATAATAAAGGCAGAAGTTACAAACCCCATTAACTCTTTCATGAAGCTAACTTCATGAGGTAATTTCTCATTCAAATCTCAATGGTTTTTGGCCATTCTATCTGTGGTGTAAAGATCTCAATGCAAAGTATCTAGACCTACTTGGACCCAACACAATAGATGGTTGGGACCCACTTTAATCTTTAATTAAAGTCACCACACTTTAATATTAAATTAAAGTCCCCAAAAATCATTTTTTCCAACAGAACTTACGGGGAATGTTTAGAGTCTGCATTTGGCCATCTACCCTTTTTACTCGATGATGGGTGTCCGTTCCTTTCAACTTAGAAGGAGACTTCACCAGGGAGAATTTCTTCTTCCTGTTCTTAAATTTCTTTTAGAAACTTGGGGGGCTTGTTTTAATGTTGAGAAGGTAGATTCACTCAACATTATGTCTAGGGCAGTTGGTTTCTTTTTTTTTCAGTTTCTCTGTTGCTCTTCATTTGGGATGATGAAATTGAGGAGTTTCAAAAGAATTTATAAAAACAATAACCACACTGATTTTCTTTCTTCAGTCTATTTTTAATAGGTTTGAAGGTTCCTAATTATGAGCTATCAAAATAAATAAATAAATAAATAAATATGTGGTTTAAGTATCTTGGAGTATTTATTGGAAGGTAAGGTATGGAGAATATAGTATAGGAAAAATTGGTAGAACTAAGGACTCAAAGAGAACAAGAAAATAAGCTGATTATTTCTTTATGAGTATGACTCTTATGTAATAACTACGTCAGTATACTTTTCCTTGGTCCCTCAAATTGAAATAGTGCAATAATAGTGATGCATGTTGTTCTCTGACTTGAATGGAGCAAAGTTGGAGCCTGATATTGGTGAGTCATTGTTTTGGTCGAACTATGTTAGGTATAGTGGCCATATGGTACGCCAAGTTAGAAGACTAAGTAAAACAGAATTGGGATGAATTAACCGAGTCCTTTATGGCTCTGTACAACCTGTGATCTTGAGGCAACACGCCAAGAGCAAAAAGAAGGATTCTCTAAGTTTGTGACAAGATGGAGGATTCTCTGCAGTTCTTTGATGAGCATGATCAGGGAGATGTACAGATCGGGTGGTTCGACCTGAATGGATCAATTGATAATATCGGATGGTTGAGTGATGAGCAAGACCAGGAAGAAAAAATTAGAATGAGACTGGAGGGAAATGAAGTAAAAGTAGCTGCAGTGGCCGAAAAGGTTAATGAAAAAGGAAAACTACCGGAGGCCACATGCATGGGAAACCCAAGTCAAGAAGTGGAAGTTGTGAATGTTACAGATACTGAACAAGAAGCTACACTGAGGCAGTTTGAGAAAGAAAGAGTTGAGGAGAGCCAGAAAACTACAACAACGTGTCACCCTGAATAGGGCACTTGTACTATAAAAATGATTCGCATGGAAATGGACAACTGTTTGTTGGTTGTTGAAGGCGAGTGATGGGATGACAATGATTTATGTTTGGCCCATATTGACGAGGATTAGGGAGACTGCACCCGGATAATACATGGTATGCTGAGGAGATATATCATCTTATCCGTAGTGGACAGTATTTTAAACTGCCGCACCTGGATCAAGCAGAAGCATCTGGAAAGGACCAAGAGGTCGAGAAACAGAAGGAGAAGCAATTGGAAGAAGAGTTGGTGTTGATACAGCTCAAGAAAATCCAAGCTGATATCTCTATTTGGGGACTCCTCATGGCCTCACGGGTACACTGGTAGATAGTATTGTTAGCAATGGACAAGGCTAAATTATCCATTGATACTATGCCCGAGCAACTTGTGGGCTTGGTCTTTCAAGGTGGTGCCAAACCAATACTCACTTTCTCTAACAAAGAGCTCCCGCCAAAAGGCTCAGCGCACAACAAGCCGTTATACATATCTGTGGAATGTAGAGAGAAGTGGGTGCCAGTGGTGTTGGTAGACACCGGTTCCACTATTAATGTCTATCCATCCTGTACTGCCTATGCAATTGGCCTCAAACCGGCAGACTTTATTCCCACAGCCCAAGTGATACAGGCTTATGATAATACAAGCAGAGAGGTCACGGGCACAGTGAAAGTACGCGTCCAGGTGGGCCCAGCTGAACAAGAGATCGAGTTTCACGTCCTGGATGTACTAGCTACCTTTAATTTACTACTAGGGAGGCCTTGGTTACATCAGGTGAAGGTCGTCTCCTCCACCCTCCATCAGATGTTGAAGTATCTTCATAGGGGAGGAGTAGCAATTGTTTTTGGGAACTAATCCAGCAATCCACCTCCGAAGGTGACGACGCCAATACTAGAGATTAACCATGGTGACGAGGATGCCTTCCTCTTTGGATTCACTGTGGCGGAAGCCCGGGTAGTGCAGACCATTTTGGCCGTGGACGATGGCATGTACATCAGTGCCTAGTCCATATACTTCATGAACAAACTGTGGTCGATCCCAAGGATGGGACTTGGAAGAAGTGGGTGAAAAGGTGTTACAACATCGGTCGAGGTGTCACACAACCCGCATGCCTTTGGATTAGGCTATGTGCCAACCAAGGAGGATTGGATAAGAAAGGGGGAACAAATGAACGGTAGAGCCAAAGCCAAGAGAGCTAGAAAGCATTATGAACTCATTCACAGGCCAATCCAGGGGACTCAATGGCCGTTTTGTTTAAGAGGGAGAGGATTTCCCTTTTTGTGGCTTTCCTGAGCCGTGGGTAAATGCCTCGAATGAGTGTGTCCTCGGGTTGGAGATTTTCTTTGATTTGCAACTACAGGACTATGATAAGGAAAAGGCTGAACCAAGCATCAAAGCTAGCCAGAGCACGAAAGATGACTCAGACGACAGCGAGCCTCGAGTAAGGGCAGCACTGGCTAGTCTCCTGATAGATCCTATGGCCGACACAAAGAACTTGGGGGATAACCTTACTGCCTCCATGATCGGGGAAGAACCAGCAGTAGACCCAATTGCTAAAATTCTAGATGCATCGAGGGCACCCCATCTTACTTGGCAGTTGGAGGAGGGCTTTCTTTCTAGTTCCGAATTCGATGATGAGCCAGAATCTGATTCCACTGAGTCTGTGGAGTCGAGGTTAGATTCAAGTTCTTCTGAGTCTAAGTCTAGTATTTCTGGGGGTGGTAACTCCGATACCAAAGTCCTGTCTAGGTCTTCATTCAGCTTTTCTTTTGAGTCTGTAACCGAAGATCTAGACCTTTTGAATGAGAATACTGTAGATTTTGTGTACTTTTGTATGCCACTGATTTATTGCATTGACCAAGATTTTCAAATTTTAACGAAAGCAAAGAGGAAGAAATTCCTCTGGCTTTGAAAAACTTGATTAATTGAGAGGAGGGGAGGTTTGTTAAGCCCTGTATTGATGAAGTCATTGCCATTAATGTGGGTAGTGAGAAGGATCCACGCCTAGTCTAAATCGGGTCCATGTTGTCTTCATATGAACGCGAGCGTTTAATCACTTTCTTAAAAGATTTCAAAGATGTTTTCTCATGGTCTTACGAAGACATGCCTGGAATCGATCCTGAGATTGTATAGCATTAGATCCCACTTGAACCTGAGGCCCGACCAGTCAAGCAGAAACGGCGCAGCATTTGCCTGGATTGGGCATTGAAAATTAATGACGAGGTCACGAAGCAAATTGATGTGGATTCTTGTTAGTATCCAAGTATTCGACTTAGTTGGCCAATATCGTCCCAGTGCTAAAAAAGGATGGTAGAATCCGAGTTTGTGTTGATTTTCGGGATTTGCACAGAGCCAATCCAAAGGATAACTTTCCACTGTTGCATATTAACGAGTTGGTAGACTTCACCACGGGTCATGCATTGCTTTTGTTCATGTGGGTACAACCAGATGCTAATGGCACCCGAGGATAGAGAAAAGACGGTTTTCACCACACCATGGGGTACGTACTGCTATCGAGTCATGCCGTTTGGATTGAAAAATGCTGGGGCCTCCTATCAGAGGACTGTGACCACCATTCTCCATGATATGATCCACAAAGAGGTTGAGGTGTACGTGGACGACATTATCGTCAAGTCCAAAGAGCGAGAAGGCCACTACACCGCACTGGAGAAATTCTTTCAACGGATCAGAGAATACAGATTAAGGTTGAACCCACAAAAGTGCACCTTCGGGGTGACAGTAGGGAAAATGCTGGGGTTTTTGATCACATAGAGGGGCATTGAAGTAGATCCTTCCAAAATCATGGCCATCTTAGAAATTCCACCACCAAGGACTGAAAAGGAGGTGCACGGCTTTCTGGGTAAAGTACAATTCATAAGACAGTTTATTTCCAAATTAACCTTGACTTGTGAACGACTATTTGGTCTCCTGAAGAAAGGGAAAAAGTTCCAATGGGATGATCGATGTCAGTTTGCCTTTGAGCAAGTCAAGCAGTACCTCTAGAATCCACCTGTGTTGTCGCAACTAGAGCCAAGGAAGCCTTTGATTCTATACCTATCAATGACAGATTCAACCATGGGGTGCATACTAGCTAAAGAAACTAATGATTGGGTGAAGAAGCCCATGTACTACTTGAGCAAAAAGATGCTAGACTATGAGACCAACTATACTACCATGGATAAAGCTTGTTTAGTCGTTGTATGGGCTACCAAGAAGTTGAGGCTCTACTTCCTAGCTCACTTCGTAATCTAGTACTTATGGGTAGGCTAGCTCGTTGGCTACTTCTTCCCTTCGAATTCGATCTCAAATTTGTCACGCGCAAATCAGTTAAAGGGAGAGCTATGGCAGAATTCCTGGCAGATCACCCGGTAGAGGGAGATGAGGCAGTGGAATACTTGTTCCCAGATGAAGATATTTTGCAAGTCAAAGAGGAAACTTGGACGATGTACTTTGACGGAGCGTCTAATAAATATGGTTATGGAATAGATGTGTTGTTGATAGCACTCGACGAACTCAATATACCCCTAAGCCTTCAAACTCCAGTTCAAAGTGTCCAACAATTGAGCAGAATATGAAGCGTATATTACTAGTTTGGAAGCTTCCCTAGAACTAGGGACAATAAGGTTAGATGTCATTGGGGACTCAAACTTGGTTTTTTTTCAAGCTAACGGAGACTGGCAAGTCAAAGAAGACAAGATGAAGGTTTACCATCAGACCCTGGATATGTTTATTCTGAGGTTTGAAAAACTGACGTCTACACATCTGTTGAGAGAGAACAACTAGTTCGTTGATGCGCTGGCAACTCTATCTTCTAAGGTAGACATCTCACTTGGAGTTAAAATGCGTCTGATCATCATCGAGCAGAAATACACGTCGGCTTATAAGACCGTTGCCGCAATTGGCGAAGTTCAAGACAGAAACCCTTGGTATTATGATATTTGGAACTTCCTGGAAAAGGGAAACATATCCACCAGGGGCAAATGCCAAAGACAAATGGGGTATACGGCGTCTGGCCGTCCAGTTTATCATCTGCGGAAATAAGTTGTATAAAAGAGGTCATTTGGGAATGCACAAGCTATGTGTTGAAGAAGTGGAATCAAAGCACGTTACGAAGGCTATCCACGGAGGCGAGTGCCGGGCACATATGAATGGTGTAATGTTAGCCCGGAAGATCCTCAGACAAGGCTATTACTGGTATTCTATGGAAGAGGATTGTATTGGTTTTGTATGACGATACCACAAATGTCAAATCCATGCCAATCGCATGAATATCTCGCCGTCAAAGCTGTACAATATGACTTCACCATGGCCTTTCTCAGTCTGGGGAATTGACGTTATTGGTGTAGTCTCACGGAAAGGGTCAAATTGGCATGAGTATATCCTGGTGGCGATTGACTATTTTAGGAAATGGGTGGAAGCTCAATCCTACACTGTGTTGAAGGAATCCCATGTCGCCAAGTTTATCAGAAACAATATCATCTGCTGGTACAGGGTTTCGAACGAAATCATATCAGATAATGGCTCACACTTCAAGAAAGAGGTGGTGCATCTGCTTGAGAAATATAATGTCTCTTTTCATAAGTTGTCGACATATAGACCACAAACCAATGGAGCTTTTGAGGCCGCTAATAAGAATATCAAGACTAGCTTGAGGAAAATGATGGAAACATATAGGGACTGGCTAGATAAATTTCCGTTTGCACTTTGGGGATACAAAACATCAATCCGAACCTTTACTGGGGCAACTCCTATTCATTAGTGTATGGGATGGAGGCCGTTCTACCAATTGAAATTGAAGTGTCGTCGTTGTGAATTATGGCTGAGTGTCAAATAGCAAAGGCGAATTGGAAACAGAGCAGGTTTGAGGAGTTGATGCTGTTTGACGAGAGGAGGCTGAAGGCATTATATCATGTTCAGGGCTACCAACGTTGGATTGCTTGGGCTTTGAACAAGAAGATGAAGTCTAGAAACCTCAAGAAAGGAGATATGGTGCTAAACGATAACCGGGCTCCCATCCATGACCCTAGGGGCAAGTTCAGACCCAATTGGACTAGTTCTTACATCATCAAAGTTAATTAGTCAGGAGAGGCGATTATTCTCATGGACCTAGATGGCCTGGAGTTTTCATGGCCAATTAATGTGGACAAGTTGAAGAAATATTACCCCTGAGAGGCTCGCTAGGCCGAAAATCGAAAAGGGCGACCTAGACAAAAGTTAAAGCGTGAAAAATTAGAAACAAAGAAAAACTGAGCTCACAAGGTTGAGAACCCAAAAGGGCAACTTTGGCAAAAGTTAGAGTGCAAACGAAGAGTTAATACTTGCGTGAACCTGAACCGAACTATGTAAGGCTTGATTCCTATGTCTGGGATATGTAGGCAACTTCATCCTATGTTCCGATCGTAATCATCTCCAATTCAACTGTCTTGTCCACTTGCCTGATCATGTCATCTTTGTCTATTTGCTTGATTGTGATCTTCATTTTGGGCAGAAGAGCCGGTTACAATGCAGAGCAGTAGCGGCATGGAATCAGGGGCGGTTATGATTTTATGATTTGGGGTTGTATATCTTGAGGATCGATTATATGCGTGTCAAGTCGTGATCATTTTTGAAAATGGTTTTGAAACGTTTCAATAAAAGTTGATTTTTCTCAACATTTTACCTTTTTACAACGTACAACATTTTGGGACCAAAAGGAAAATTTTTAGTGCTCATAACTTTAATTCCATTGAATTCAACACAAGTACATTCTCCCTCTCTCTAAGTTAAATCAAAATTTCTTTTACATCATAAAAACTTGAAAAGAAAGGTGAAAGCAATAAACCAGGGGCATAAGCGAGTCAGGTGTTCCTGCGTCCTCACTTGCGAAAGTCTCTGGAGCTAAAGTGGGCTCGACTTGTGCCTCATCCTTGAGCTAAGACAAACACTCGCCAGAAAGGGCATAACTGAAACTAGGGGCAGGGGCTAGAAGCTCTATCGTTCTCTAGGCAGCAAGGTACCAAGCCAGGTGTAAAGTACGAATGGGGAAGGAAGCAGGGTATTCTACCCCCTCATCTGGACGGGTTTGATCATGCTCGAAAGGAAAGTAGAACACACAATGTGTGAGGCCAATCAACTGAATACCTGAGTGTCGAGACATGCTGTAGCTCATCTCAGTCAGATTGAGCCAGGGGCAACGCCAAACTATGTTAGCTGTAGATCTGCTGCACATCCAGTTGCACCACTATCCCTCATTGGGAAAGTCCACTAGTTGCTGGAGGAAGAAATAAGCTCGAGCTAAATACTTGGGGCAAGGGTCCACCACTTTCAGTTTATCCATGAGCCATACCTGGGAAATGATGAAAAATAAGAGAGATTAAAGAATAGAGAGATATGCGTTGAGAGAAAAGAGAGAAAAAGGTCAGAGAAAATAGAGCGTGAGTGCCGAGTGATGTGAGAATCAAAATGAAGAAAGGGTGGGAAATAATACCTGGAGTAGTAGTGGACTCCCTGCAAACCTGGTGGTTTCTCGCCAATGAAAAGCATCTAAACCCATCAGGGTCTCGGCCAGTACCAAACCGATGCAAATCTTTCCCTCTTTCAAGCGTTGCGCCACCTCAATCAACTTCATGCTGGCTCCATCACAACTAGGGGCAAGAAGAAAGTGTGCGAGCATACATAAACAGAGGGCATGTTGCCGAAAGCCTTGCTAGAGAAGGTTGCCTCTGTCTCCAATGTCAGAAATCAATGAATCAAACTGGGTATATCTAGCTCCCCGTCGTAAGCCAAAGATTGAGCTTCATGCAAAGTAAGCACACATATCCGTCCCAAAGCTAGGGCGTGGCCAAAATGGGGCTGAGGCATGATTTCCTTGTCGCAACAGGATTCCATCAATGCTTGAAACTCTTCAAGAGTTGGACACATTTCTTGTGCTACAAAGCGAAATACATGTGTAATTGGGTCCCAATATCGGACCGCAACATGAAGGAACAAAAAATAAAGTGGAGTACGGCTTAATGAAAAAGCATATTTACGCTGAAACCTAAAAAATTTACCTTTTTCGTGCCATCTAAAGTGGCTATCCAATCCGTGAGCTTTTCGGCATGGAAGATCTCCAAAACAACAGCTAAAATGTGGTTTTGGAGAAGAAATCACGAAGGAAGACCTTTTGTAGAAGATAGGGCTATTAGTGGAGGCCAACTGTCAGCCATCTGGTGGAGTATCACAAGTGGCCAGCCGCCCACTTTTAGTGGCCTGCCATCCACTTGTGGGCCGGGCAGTTTTGGCAGTCTGTTTTTGTCCTGATCTTTGTGTTTTTAGGTCTTATTTTGAGTCTTTTAGTTTTAGCAAGTGTAAGTACTTGATTTTAAGTTGTTTTTACTTTGTTTTTTTATTTATCGAGTTGTATTTTGTGTTTTGGTCATTAGTCGGCTCATTTTATGATTAAGAACATTGTTCCAATACAAGTCTATTCCGTTTTTATCTTATGTAGTGCTCATGGTGCAAGAAAAACAACGACTCTTTTCATAAAAACTGCGAGGTTTTATTCTGATCATGGTTTTTACAAAAGTGAGTACATGTTTGAGAAAGCAAAAGTAACAACCTATCTGAAGCTATACATGTGCTAAACTACAAAAGAAAAGAAAACCAAGAAAAAAGTACAAAAATTGGCACCAGTCATCTCAAGCTCGAGAGGCCCTCTTCGTCTTCTTCCTCGGAAGGGGCTCAGGGGCACTGTCTTCATCAGCACCACTGTAAGAATCATACTTTGAGCCAGCCTCGGTGTCGTCCCCGCTCCCTAATCCTGAACTAGCATCATCATTCCCATCATCATTCCCGCTCTCAGACTCAGAGCATTGGCTCAGTGCCTCCTCAGAGTCACTAGTCTCGGTATCATCACCACTCAACATCGGCTTCAAGGAGTTGCTCTGGCCCCAAGCACTCTTGTCTTCGCCTTGACCTCAGCACTCATCTCGGCCACATGCTTGGGCCTGTCTACCTCTCCTTCCTGCCGTTGGGGTAGGTGCTGCCAGTGCTGCCACTACTGCTGGTGCCCTCGGTACAGATGGGATCTAAAAAACAAGTGTCGACATATTAGATACAATGTATATATTGTCATTGAAAAATGCAGTATATAGAATGAATGTAGCATCTAGATTGAGTATCATATACAGAATAAGTGTCATGTAGAAACCAGATCTAACCTGGGTACAATGTGTTAGTGTAGTTTGAGGTAGTGTCAGAAGGCATATTAGTGTATCAGTGGAAATATGATAGTATGGTATACAATAGGGTTAGCGATTAAATGCATGCCGAAATAGGAGAAAATACCTGAATACTGTGGAGACCAAGCAGCATCTCTTTTCTCTGCGCATGCCAATCAGAGAAGCAACCAGCTCAAGGAGGCCCTCTGCGTACTCTATGGATGCTTGCAAGTGCATTTGAATGATCAATATCTGGAATCAGTATCTGAAAAAGGAAATTGCAGGTTATAAGCTTTAAAGTGTGGTCCATACTTGAGATTCCCCTCGAGCTTTGACATACTCGTGTCCAACCTCTGCTTGCTCAATCAGAATCTGATAGGTTGTCCCGATTGGCCGCCAACATGTAAGCGCAGTAGGAATTGCTGGCCAATCGGCAACCTGTACAATGGGAGGGCCCCTTTTGGTATCGGCCTTGGGCTCCTGTGCAACCTTATCCGCCAAAGGAGAACCTACAGCCTTACCCGCGTGAACTCCAGTCAGAGGCGACATGAGATGAGTGTGAAAGAAAGTTGCATAGTCGTTCTCCACTCTAAAATAGTCAGCATCCAGCCCCACTATGTATTGAATAATCGCCTTAGCTGGGAGGCTATCAGCTATCCTCATAGATGTTGGTGGCGGCATGGAAAAAACTGGGAGAGGCAAGCCTAAGGTCTGTTGAACAAATCGCTCTCCTAAAAACCAGGCCTGGCAAAGTGGGCCCTCTAGTAAGATTCGATACCGGGAGGTGTCCAAAGCCTCGGCATACTGATTTATAACCTCGGCTGGCATCGTTGCCCAGAGCTGCTAGGTGATCTGTATATAGGTGATGTACAAGTTGCTCATTGCTGTCAATTGTCAGGATGAATCAGAATAGTAGCAATAAGAATAAAGCGAAAATGACTGTGAGTTTCAGATTACCTCTCGGGCAACTATAGTATCGAAGTAGCGACGATAAAAGGTGAATGTCATGTCATCGCGGCTCCGTCGACGGCACCTGCTATCATACCGTTGTGAGTAAGGCACGACTAGAGGGATCTCATCCAATGGCTCTGGAGCAAGAGTCAAAAAATAAGCGTAAACCCACAACAGCAAGGAAAGGGCAACAGTATTATCAATAATGCATGAACATATAGACATAAAGTGCAAAGTAGAAAACGTAATGCATGAACAGATATTGAATAGAAAATGCAAAGTAGAAAGCATAAGTAACGGAATCAAAGGTGCAATGTATACCTCTCAGGCTCTCTAGTAGCCTCCAACCCTCTCTCCTTTTAGGCGGGAAGTGGAACTCATATAGTCGTAGAGTGTGGCGAGGCCGGCTCCACCCCAGTCATAAAATCAGACCTCGGACAGGGTCACAAGGGCGCTCAGCAAGTATAAACCCATGGTGTTCCACTTGTTCGTGAACAGGGTGGTACTGAGAAAAAACATCTTGACACCCGGGGCATACTGCTCTACCTCCTCCTGCGTCCTACGCAGACTCCCGCAGAAGTGCTTGGAGAGCCAGCTGTGTCTCACCATAGCCGACTTGTATAGAGGTTGTCTCACTCCGAGCAGGTCGATCCAAGCTGCCTCCCACTCGTTCATATCAATGTCAAACGGGATTGGATCACCCCTACTCTTAAGCTTGCGATAATCGAGAAGTTGTAGAGGGCCATCTTTATCTCCCTAGCGGAAAAGAAGTAGAAGGAGTTAGTGGTGTCCTACCACCTCTCCATCAATGCTCCAAGGAGGGCCCGACTAGCCATATGTCGTGAGAGCACGGTGCAGAATAAGCCAAAGTCGGCCTCATCAATAAGGTCGCGCACCCCGGGTAGGAGCTCATAATACCAATCCTTGGCCGTCACTGCTTTGTAACCCCTACAGGAACGAGAGTCCTCCTGTGGAAAATATAGAGTAAATCAGATGAAAAACAGTGATAAAAGAAGAATCAGATGAAAGGCAGCGTAAGAAATACAGTCAAATGAAAGGCAGGAGAGCATGAAAAGAAATTTTGTACCTCAGTAGCGCCATAGGAAAGGTGGGAGTCCGGCTCTCTCAGCAAGATATCCTCTGGCACGGTATCAGCTAAATTCTCGAAACGCATCATGACTCCGGGTGCCATTATATGCGTGCGGGGCTGGTAAATCACTGGATCAAGGAGCCTCACCCATAATGGTAGTGGCTCAGGCTTAAGCCCTGGAGAGAATTCTGCTTCGAAATCGGCTTCAATGTCCTCCGTCGCCCATCGGGCTCAGCGACCGTTGGCTTCTCGACCTCGACAGGGGGTAAAAGTGCAAGTGGAACCTCAGGAGGGGCATCATCATGAGGAATGTTGTCTGCCATCTGAAAATGGGTGAAAAGTGGCTAAAAAATGGAGAAAATGCAGAACAAGAAGGAAAACTTAGAAAAAGTCAACCCTAGGAGAGACAAAATGGGAGAAAAAGTCAAAACTCGAGAAAGTTCACAAAACCCAAGAGAAACTCGAGGGAACAAGCCCAAAGTGTTGAAAACTCCAGAAAATCAACGAAAAAACAAAATCTGATCGGTTCAAAGTGACGAGGATCAAAGAGGGTTTAAGAATAAAGTTTGCGTGGTGCATTGGAAAATGCGTACAAAGCACAACTTTAGATAGAAGAAGCACCTAGAGAGAGAGGGAAGAGGATTTCAGACTTGGGTGTGTGAAGAAATGGGGTGTGGTGGTGTATTTAAGAAGACTCGAGGCTAAAAGGACAAAACTGCCTCGAAATTGCTTGTTGGCCACTAATAGTGACCGATCGCCCATTATTAGTTGCCAGTAGGCTTCATTTGTGGTCGGAAGTCCCCTTTTGGGTCCTGGTTGTGGTTTTCTTCCCCTTTTGCCCTAACAGTGTATGGGAGGTTCCTTTTTGGCTCCAGATTGATTCCCAAGGAGCTCGAAACTGTGTTTCGGTTGCCGTTCCAGTACCCATTGTGCTCCAGCATGAGAACATGCCCCAATTGCAAGTATGAACAAGGTGTATCTTTTTTGAGTATTTGGCGAAGTCTCCGAGGGGTAAGTCGGAGGTTGTTGTCAAACATTGATTTTATTCGTTTTGTCACTTTACATATTTGTTACTATCTTTTGCATAGAACATACACTCTCACATGTTTTCAATTAGCTCGCATGGAACATGCTTTCGTTTTGAACATTCTTTTGATTCATGTGTAGAACATGCTTGCAATCTGACATAGAGCATGCTTTTGTTTTTTGTTGAACATGCTTTTGTTTTAAGATCGTATATCGGTTGTCTAGTATCTCGCATAGAACATGTGTTGTCATTGTATTGATTTCAGTTTCGTCATCTTTGTGCATCTGTCGCACAATCTCGTACTCTTGGCATCTATCACATTATCTCTGGACATGCGAAATGTGACCTTGAGCAGTGTTTTCTTTCCTCTTCTCATGATTTCATCGTGGTTAGAGTTATCTTAGGACACATAAAACGTTACCTTGAGCTGTTTTTATCTCGGGACGCGTGAAATGCGACCATGAGTGATTTTTATCTCGGGATGTGTTAAACGCGACCCTTAGTGGTTTCTCTCCTCTTCTCACAATCTTGGCGTGGTTAGAGTATGTTTTTAGTTCTTTTTTCGCGTGAAACGTGGTTGGACTTCTTGGTTATACTCAGTGCATTATCTTGTTATTGCTTATTACATTATTTTGCCTGGTCATGAATTTCAAAATAGCCGGCGTCGTGAAGCGTGTGAGTCCAGCTTTCCAATTCTTTGTGCATATCGTTTGCATCCTGTCCCTGAACTACGCTGGTTTGATTCCTTATAAAGGGATACGTAGGCAGTTTGTGAGCTCAACGAATTTAATTTATGTCTTGATTATTTACCCAAGTATTACGGCCTTGTGAAAATGGGTCGTCTTCATACTTTGATATTCACTCACGTCATTTCATGACTGCGAGCTCTGTCAAAGAGGGGCAACTGTAGACACGTGTCAAATGCTTGATTGCCTCTGTAAGAAACCTTTGTTTTGAACCTACAAACCTTGTGCCTTGTTTTTTGACCAAAACAGAAAGTTTTCAAGCCTGACCATCTAGGGACCTATAGACCCACAAGTGGCCTGCCACCTACTATTAGTGGCTTGCCGGCCACTAGTGCAAAAGCCAGATATTTTTGGCCAGTTGTCTCCACAGATGCATGCACTATTCCAACTGTGTTGTAAGGATATTTCCGAGGCTCTCTCATATATTTCTATATATAGATGACCCTCTCTTATGTTAGGGGGTTTAGGAAAAATTTTGAATTAAAAAATTTTAGGGGGCAAAAAGTTTGAAAATAATTTCTCTCTCTACATCTCTCTCTCTCTCTCTCTCTCTCTCTCTTACAACTTCTATACCCTTTGCCTAGACACTCTAGACCAAATCGTGAGAGTTCTTTGCTAAGGTGATTTGTGCTTGCATTTTAACTCTTAAGGGTGTGAAATTAGTGGTTTGTAATTCAAAGGATCATTCCTCTTTATGAGGTATACATTCTGGTTCTTTTGAACCGTCTCTTTTCCATCTTTTCTTGTTGTTTTTTTAGCTGTTCTTTTGGGCTAAAACTTGTGGTTTAAGGCCATTAAAGGTAGAGGGGTAGACCACTTTTCTTTGAACCTTGCTTCATAGGCTTTTACCCTTATGTTTCCCACTTTTTTAATCAACTTTTTTTGAGATTTTTACTGCTTGTTTTTAGAGTATTTCAGAGGCTAAAAATCATGTTTTGAAGTCCCAAAAATGAAGGGGGGGCGGTAACCTTCCCTCCTTGTGCTTGTTTGCTAGCTTAATTGCTCCATGTTTTTAGTATGCTCTTTTAGCTATTTTTACCTTAATTCCAACACTTTTTTGAGCTAATTTAGGGCTATTTTTATGTTTTCATTTCATTCATGCTTTGTATTGCAAGCTTGTAGTGTAATAGTCCTCATAGGTTTGGTGTTTTAGGCATTAGACACCAACCTATTTGAGTTGATATCATTTATTTAATGCTTTCCATACTTGTGTTCATCTCTAATCATTTCTGTTCCTCTCTCATTTCTTAGCTTTTCCCTTGCCTTGAGAGTTGTTTCAAACTGATTGTTTATTTAAGCTTGAGATATAGATTGTTGTGCTTAATGGTTTAATCTCTTCAGAGGTTGATTACCAGCGGCATGATATCTCTCTTATGCCCAAAAAAAACCCTTGGTTTGGAACTTCCCTTCTTTAGTGGACTTAAAGCTTATTATTGAACTTAATTGACTCATGAATGGAAGGTAATTTAAAAGGGGTAATCAATGGTTTAAAAATAGAGCAAGCTAATAAACTGGTTTGGGTTCAATCAGACATTAATTGAACCCGTTGAGTCTTGAAGCATTTCATACTTGTTAGTGATGAAAATGGTTCGAGATTCAAAGTCAACCACTTCCCTTGATCAATCCATGATAGAGAGGAGGTTTTGTTGGTCTTTCCTTACCATTTATCGAAATTGTATCCCTTGGTTCATAAGTCATCATGAAAGGAATTTGAGTCGATTGATGGCTTGCGAACCAAGCCTACCCTTCCTTTGACTTGTTTGCTGATAAGGAGAGGTAAGGTGGACAAACATCCCCTGAAAATGATCTGTTTGTGCTCTGTTTGTTGTCTGTTGCAGCAAGGCAGTGCCACAAATTAATGGCTGGCCGACCACTTCTTCTGTATGGCAGACCACTTTTAGTAGGCGGCCGGCCACCATTTCTGGCCTGCCGGCCACTTTTTCCAGCCTAGAAGTGTCCCTTTTCCTTACAAAACAGAGTAGAGGTTGAGGCAAAAAAACAGTGCAGTTTTCTAACTGTGCAACATAAGCATTTTGGCAACAAAACGGAAAGCATTTTCGAGTGGAAATCCACGTGCATGCATGAACCATCCCTTGCTTCTTGGGATCCATAAAATTAATGTTGTAATTGTATTATACTTAATGTAGAAGGCTTGTAACTAATTAGTTAGTTTTATTATGTGTGTATTAATTAGTTAGAATAGCTAGTTAGGTTTTGTGTTGTACTTAATTAATTAGCTAGAATAGTCAGTTAATTTGTGGCGTTGTGATAATTAGCTAGCATAGTTAATTTATTTTATAGATTTGTTAATTCGTAGTAATTAGCTAGGACATTTATTCAGACCCTCTTGTGTGAGGGCAAATATGTAATAATGTGTATGTTTTTCAACCCCACGTCTTTTTCCCTTTTATTTACCTATTTTCGATGGGTAGTGTAGAGCATCATATTTCGTTTCAAACATTTCCCATGTATAAAGCATCTCATTTGCCTTGCATGCCTCAGGATTAGCACATCATTCTAACTTGCATTGTCATTTATTACTTCTTTGAAACAGTGCTCAAAATGTATGCGATTAAGTTGATTCACAGTCATAACTAGTAGCCGAGCATATTAGTCGCATTTCGTATGTGTTGTTGTAGACACCCCATTTTTGACCGTCCTCAAGACTTGGACGTCACCATTGGAACACTTCGTGATTACCCCTGTTTGTGTTCGTTTGGAGTTCCCGGAGGTCTTGGCTACGCGCCTTGCCTCAGGATCTCCGAACTTGACTGTTTAGTGTCTGGTTTTGCACCAAACACTTGTGTTTTGCCTTGGAGGGGCAGGGAATGCCTTGTGAGGCATCCCCACACACCATTGGCAGTGGCTAGTGGCCACCGGCTGGTTTTTGATGCCATCGGCAATGTATATTGCCGGTCGGCACTCTTTGTTGCCGGTCGGCACTCCTTTTTGCCAAAATGGAAACTTTGCCGGCCGACTACTGTGCATCTGCTTTTGCAGATATTTTATCACAGCTGTCTTGCTTTTGGCTCCCCTCCATACACGTGTAAGGAGGGATCTCTCTCTTGGAAGCTTGTCTTGTAAGCTTTACAAGACAAAAGGCTCTATAAGAGAGAGCCTTCTCTCTTGGCTTGAGGGGTAGAGACTTGAGACACCTTAGATATTTTTAGACAACCATTTTTAGGGTTTTGAGTTCTAGGGTTAGAAACCATACACTTTCTATCTCTATATCTCCCTCTTGTGTGTGTTTAGTTGCATTTGTGCCTTACTATTGCACACAAACACATAGTGTTTCACCTTCACTTAGCTACTGAGGTTCTAAGAGGTTGGTTTTGAAGTTTTGGAGCTATTTTCAACCTAGAAGGAGCTGCTGGAGCACCATTGTTGAAGGGGTCTTCAAGGGTAACAATTTTGCCTCTTTATTCCCCAATCTTGCATTGTATTTCTACCTGTCTTAAAATCGTTTTTGAGCTTGGTGTATAATACAAAAACGTTCTATGTTTAGGCCCTCTAAATTGTTTGTTTAGAGTGTTTTGTGGTTTGGAGGTGTTTGACCCCTCTTAGGCCTTGAAAGGCCCCATTTTCTGCTATTTTGAGTGAGTTTCGAGACTGTGGTGTTTAGGCCTCTTCACCACTGAAATCTTGAGGGATTTCAGTGGCGGAGATGGTGCCTTGAAGTCTCCAAAAGGGGAGGGCCACCCCCTCTCCTTGTTGTCCTTGAAATGGACCCTTTTTGGCCTCTTGAGAGAGCATCATGTTAGAGTGTGTATTGATCATATCTTGGCTATTTTCCACGCTTATTATGCCATTATATAACCTTGTTGCGTGTTGGTTTTGGTACACCATGCATGCTTAGCATACCTACCATGTAATGCCTTGTTAGCCTTTGCTCGAGCATGTTTTAGGTCTCATTTTGTGAAGCTTGTGTGCTTATTTTGCCATGCTAGAGGTCTGTCCATTGTTGTTTGGGTCGGCCATGGCACGCATTATATGCCCCCTTTGCATTTTGGCTTGTTGGCCTCAAGTGTGTGAGTTTGTAGCATGCACTATTTGCTTTATTCTAATGATTTGGCATCATTTTTAGCATAATTTCAGTGCCTTTTGCATGCCTATATGTTTGCCTTGGATGTCTCCTTAATGCTTTAAAAGCTTGGGTAGCATGCTCCTTGTTTTGGCATTTATGCATGCCTTTGAATTTAGGTCATTTGGATGCCATCTAAGTGATTTCTAGGCCTTGTCTTAATGTACTAAAACTCTGTCTTTGGTCAATAAGTTCATGCCATGTTTGGTCTTGTTAAGTGTAGTTCAATACTCCATTGGTTTACTTTGAATGCTTGGGCCATTTGTTGCATGTTTAGCTTGATTTGTTGCATGGTTTGGCACCATGTTTTAACATGATTTCAGAGCTTATGTTGCATGCTAATTGTCCATGATATCATTCTTTCAAATATGTTTGAGAGTTGTCCCATTGGTGCCTAAGTGTTGACCCTTAATCATGTGTATGTATGCATGTGTATTTGGTCCCTTATTATAGCACTATGGCCACTGTTTTAGGCCTATTTAGAGTTGCCTAAAGCATGTATAAGTCCACCTTTCCATCAATTTGCATTGCCTCATGTTTGCTTGTAGGCTTGCATAAGTGTCTTGCCATGCCATGTTGCATCCTTAGCTTGTATGCCTAGGTTGCATTGCATCTTGCATGCATGCTTTATTCCTTGACTTGGTGATAGGAATTGGGCCATGGTTTGTTTGTTTGGTTTGCATTTCATTTGACATGAAAGTTGCACACTTGATTCTTTGGGCCGTCATGCATGGAAATGCGTGATTGGCGGTCCGAGAATTGAGACACGTGCCCTTTTGAGTCATAAACATGATAGAGGGCATAATTGGTGCATACATTGTTTGAATTGTATTGCCATGCAAGTTCTGTCCTCTGCTGCTGTGAGTTGCAGGTTCTGCAGGCATTCTTTGCCGACCGGCAGTGTACATTGCCGACCCACACACCACCGGCAGTGGCTAGAGGTCACCGGCTGGTTTTTGCTGCCATTCGGAATACTTCTTATTCAACAGTTCCTGTGCTATCCTTTAGATAGTTATTTGAGGAGTAAAAGAAGGAAAACAGAGGCAGCCTATGCATGGCCGTGCACTTCCGAACGGGACCCGAGCTTGCGCTGCATCTGGCTCTCCTCCCGAGGCGGTTTACTGCTTTTCCTAGCTTAATTAGTTCGTTAGCTAATTAGGTAATTTGTAATATTTAATTAGCTTGCGTAGTTAATTAATTTGTATTATTTATTTGGTCCCTCCGGGCGAGGGCAAATCTGTAATAAGTGTGGGTGAGTGTGTGTATGTCTTCCCATCCCCACTTCTTTCTTCCCTTTTATTTACCTGCTTTGATGGTTAGTATTAGGGCACGTTTAAATTAGCATACCTCATGCAATGCATGCGTGCATTCATACACTTGCTTTTCATGCACCGGGCTCGGTACATCATGCTAACTGCATTTGTACTTCAATTCCAAATTGAATACGTGCATCAATTGACTGCATTTCACATGCCATGCTTAGGTTAGCCGAGCCTACTCTAATTGCATTTTGCATGCGTTGCATTAGCCACTCTAACATGAACTAGGATCATGCATGTTTGCTAACTAGTTTATTGTTTTGGCATGGAGTACTGTGTAAGTATTTTCCTGCTTTAGTATACTGCATGCGTGCGAGTGTTGCCATGACAGCATGCTTACCATGTGGCTAGATGCTTATGTGAATAAATTGTTTGAATGCCCGTGGGTGAAGGTTTGATTGTTTGAGTTGGAAAAACTCGTTGAAATCCGAATTTTGGCCTACTTGCGAGTAGCAAATTCCAAAGTACTTTTTTTAAGACAAACGGATATGCAATGCTTATTTCCAAATTAGGCAATCTAGTCTATACATGTTTGCTGCGCGCATAACATAGTAATGCTAGGCTAATAATTGAAATAAGATCACATAACGTTTTCAAAAATGGATATCACGGTTAGTAGAGGCCGGTTTTCGTACCGGGCGAAAGGGGGTGCTCATAGCTGACCTTCCCCGATCGTACCCAAGCTCCCAAGCCGAGACAGCTCCGGTGATGACGGACATGTGGCCTTCGGCACTGAGTCAGGGTTTCCTAAATTCCCCCATAAAAAATATTTAGGTGGCGATTCTGTATCTGGCAAAGCAGTCTATGTTTGGCACTTTTTTCCTAAAATCTGTTTTCTCAAAACGATTTGCCAGATTTGGACACTTTGGTTCAAGATGAAGAACCGTGACACAAATCGAGTCCGAACTGTAGTAGCGGGGTCCCTCGCGGGTGCGTGCTACAGTTTCTGGCGACTCTGCTGGGGATTTAGAGAGCTTGACTCGAACTCGTGATATCCTGCTTTGATTTTGTTTATGTGTCTCTTTGCATTGCATGTGCATTGGTGCGCTTAGGAACACAGTGTTTGCCATCTGCCATTCCTGAACGGTTTGCCGGAGGCTTGACTTTGTCAAAGCATGCCATAAGGCTGACCGGTTATGGGCTCTGACAGTATGGGAAACACAACCCGGTTTACCGGGGCACCCTTTTTCGACCATTCAACCTAGTGCATACTCGGATCCATAGTGACCATTTCAAGTTAGGACAGGCTGCTTACCCGATGTTAGGTTGTTTTGAAAACTGCTGCGTGTCATAGTGAAACCCTAGCTCCTGACAAAATAGGACAGGGAAACCCTACCCAACATAGGGGTGTTTTGGCTCTCTTTATTTGCTATGTGCTTTTAGAGTAATATCTCTACAGGAAAGTACATGTCAGTTTGCAAGTTTAGTATCAGACCTGAGGACACCAGTATCAGTGTTAGTATAGAGAATCAGTAATCTGGCGAATATCAGGCTCAGTTTTTTGGGACAGTGATTTCTGGGAACAGTGATCAGCAGTAGAGTACAGTTGTTCAGCTACACCCGTGTTTGATCTTTTTGGGCTGAAATGCTGTTTGTTTCTCCTTTCAGTCCAGAGTGTCCAGAGAACTGATACAGAATAGCTAGTATCCCCCCTTGCCGAGGCAGGGCTTATGATGACGCAGAATTCGGAAGAGATCGTGATTATGACGGCTGCATTGGAGCAGGGGATCACTCTGCAGAGTGAGGCCAACACCGATGTGTCACATCCACCCAGGTCGCCTGTTGCGCACCCGGTTTGGGCCCCCCAACTATACCAGGCTCGCGAGCCTACTACATTTGAACTAATGGGGATGATAGGTGATCTCCAGAGGTTTGTGGCGGATCTCGCCTACGGAATGTCAGCTTCACCTCCAGCCGCACCATATGCCGGGAGTTTTGTACCCCAAGAGCCCCCGCTGTTGGGGCAAATTGTGATTGAACTTAGCCAACCAGAGATGGCCTCCAGCTATGGCAATGACATATTAACATCAACCCAAACCCTCGATAAGACTGAGGCCAGAGGAAAAGACAAAATGAAGGTGGATGCCGATCCCATTGAACAACTGCTGTGGGCAGTCGAGGCTTTGAAAGCCGGGGGGATGAACAAGCAACAGATATCCGCAGTTGTGGCAAAAACTATGGAGGATGCTTTCCCCACTCCACCTGAGGGTAGTTCAAGCCAATCAAAAAATCGGGATAGGCCCCGTCATGCCAAAGCAGTCTCTCCTGTTCCCGCCCCTGCACCTGGGAAAGATCAGAAAGCTAAGGTGGCGCCTGCCGACCCTTTCGCTTGTGCAGCTAGTAAGAGCGCTCAGACTCCGAAGTACCTGTCCCAAGGGCGCAGGACCTTTCATGCTCTCTACATGCCTTTGTCCAAGGCACTTTAGATCCTTGCCAAGAGGGGACACCTTAAACCCTTGAAGCCTCGGCCTATCTCGAAGAATCTCCCTGCTACGCATGATGCTGCCCAGTACTGCGCGTCCCACCAGCAGACAGGCCATGCTACCGACAATTGTTTCCGCCTCCGTCATGAGTTGCAAGATTTGATTGACAACGAGGTTATCCTCCCGCCTACCTCAGCCAAGTCCGTTACCACCCAGTTATTGGATTTTGAGGACACAGATACTGCGAGTATGTAATCAGAAGGTGAACCACCTGCGACGACATCTGGATGTATTTTGAATGTGGCGTCTGGCACGCATTTTTGAATGGCTGTGAACGCACGCTAGCTTTGTAAATCCTGGCTTGGGTATCGAGTCAGTCTTTTGTTTTGAGCCTGTCTCTTTGTCTTGAGTCAGTCTTTTTGCTTAAGGGTCTGTCTTGTTGTATCGAGTCAATCCCCTTTGTATAGAATACCAGGTGATTCTGGGGTTGTTGTCCCGAACACCGTTTTGTCTTGTAATTACCTGTTTTTTGTTTTTTGAGTCTGTTTCTACCGAGGGGCCAGTTACACCAACAAATCTGAATGAAACAGCTATTGCTATCTCACTTTCATGCTTGTTTTCAGTATAAGTGCCAGAGGATTTGAATGGGCGGACAGTACATCTCGCCTGCTCTCCTGCGTGCCAAGCTCATTGCATTAACCTAAGTTTTTCAAAAACCCCTTTTGAACACTGCGGTGATAAAAACGATGAGGAAGGAATTCCTTGGGTTTTGCAAAATTTTGATCATTTTGAGAGAAAGAGAGGCATGCTAAGCCCTTAATGAATGAAATCATGCTTGTCAACGTGAGTACTGGAAAGGATCCTGGCTTGATCCCGATTGGTTCCACACTATCTTCGGCACGAGCGATTTGTCGCTTTCTTAAAAACCTTCAAAAACAAATGTTTTACACGGCCCTGTGAAGACCTGTGTGGAACCACTCTTGAGATTGTGCAGCCTAGGATCGCTCTCAGCCTCAAGATTCGACCTGTTGTCTCGAACCTCGAACTCATTCGAAACATTCCATAGTCAACTGTCAGAGGAGACCCGTGTGGCCAGTTTTGAAGCAGCCCACGACCAAGAGGCGCCGAAATTGAACCAAAGGATTAGATCTCACCAGAAGAAGCTCGCGGAACAACCATGATGGGTTCTTCCGCAAATCAGTGCAACAGCCGTTCTCCTAGGCACAGAGAGGCTTCAACTCAAAAAAAAACATTTGGCATGGACTTGTTACACTTTTACCCTTTGAGAGGCTCGCTGGGCCGAAAACCAGGAAGGGCGACCCAGGCAAAAGTTAGAGCAAGAGAAAAGCAAAACAAAAAAAAGCAAGCAAAAAATACAAAAAGGAAAGAACAGAAAAGAAAAATGCGAAAAAGAAAAGAAAAAATGAACAAAAGAACAAAAAAAAAGAAGAGAAAAGAAGCTTGCAAGGTCGAAAACCCGCATCGGGCGCCTTGGCAAAAGTTAGAGCCTGAAAAGTGAAGGTTAAAATACCCGAGTGTACCTTAACCGGAACTACGTAAGGCTTGATTCCCATGCTTGGGATACGTAGGCAACTTCATCATGAAGTCCAGCCCCCAACGCTTTCATAGCGTCTCAGTCTATGCAATGGTTTCAGTTTCATCATCCCAAAGTCCAGCCGCCAACACCCTCCAAGGCGACTGTGTCCATATATGTGTTATAACCATCTTCGTCACCTCTGTGTCCAAGAGCTAGACCACCACCAATGAAGACTGTTTGCAGACTGCTGCAGCACCATCCAAACAAGGGGCGACTTTCCGTTGCCACAAGTCGTCACGAGACGCCATTCAAACCAGGGGCAACTTTCCATTGCCATCCACCCCCTTTAAGCCAGGGGCAATTTTCCATTGCCTCCGATCTGAGGTTGCGCATATCAAAGAGTAAGTTCCATGCTCGTTGAGCATTGACTGTTTGCAAAATAGTTTTTGAAATTTTTTACTGAGGTTGACTATTTTCTCGAAAACTGTTCCATTTTCCAAAACTGGACCATTTTCTTGGACCAAAAAAGGAAAATTTGGAGGGACAAAAAATGAGAGAATGAAGAATAGAGAGGTGTAAGTTGAGAGAAAAAGCGAGCCAAAGGGTTTTGAGAGAAAATCCGAGCTTGAGAGCCGAGTGATGTGAGAATCACAAATGAGAAGGGGGTGGGAAACGATACCCAGAGAAACTGGCTCCTCGTGATCAGAGGTCCCCCGTCTTCGTTAACACGTCTGTATGTCGTGTCTTTTGTTTTGTTTACCTCAACCTTTGTTTTAGGTTTCTTCCGAACGTCTCTCGTTGTGTTTAGGTCGTGTACCTTTTTGTCTTTCCCCGCTGTGTTCAGTTGTAGGCTCGATACCCTGGTTTGAAAAACCCTTACTCAATTTCAAAAAAAATCGTTTATACTCAGAATGCTGTGCCATTCTCTATATTTGAGCGTGCTTCAACTCCAGCTGGTTTCACCCCCCCGTAGTCCGTCTTGTCAGATTGGGCCGTTCGCTCAGGATTTGCTGTGTGCAGAATAAACCGAATGCTGTGTTATGAGTTGTATGCAGATTAATCCCTAGTAGAGTAAGGGCTGTGTGTCCAGAATCAGACAGTGGGCTGCTTGGGTTTATTTTGCTGTTGGCTGTTTAGTTATCCGATTACCACAGTGCAAGTGTTCAACATTCAGACCACAGGTCAATACCATTTACATTGAAGTGTAACATGATGGGGTGCGATGCAATACATAAGATATGTAAATGTAACACTTTTTAAGCAAAAAATTTCATTCATTTCATAATCTTTTTCAAGTACAAAGTTTTGAGGAAAACAAAAATCTGCCTGTGGCAGTACAGAATATCCTAACTATCAACAAAAGGAAAAGTACAAGAAAGAGAAGAAAAACAACAAAAATCCGTGTCCAGTGACTTCAAGGGCTAACGGTCTGTCCTAGTCCTCTTCCTGGACGAAGGTCCAGGAGCATCATCAGCATCGTCATCAGAGCCCGAGCTAGTGCTGCCTCCGGTCTCCTCCTCTGATGACTCCGACTCTGCCTCTGCCTCCGCCTCCGACTCGTCATCCTCATTATCGTCGTCATCAGGAACGGGAGCCCGCGAACTACTCCCAGCATGAGTGCGCCCCGCCTTGGAGCGGGGGAATACTCTGCCCTCCTCATCTCTCCCTCGGGCGGGGACGGAAGGTCCAGCCGGAGCACCTCCTACCCCGGAAATCTGGAAGGGAGGCTGAAAAAGTACATAAAAGGTAAATGCATCAGTATACTGTGGACAGTTTATCAGTGCAGAATGCAGTATGGCAAAAGTTAGAGCCTGAAAAGTGATCGTGATTGGATCGTGATTCGATTGCTTTGCATATATAGTGAGCCTAGAGAGTCCTCTGCAGAATGTGCCGAAACCGGCCTGGTCCACGATGCGACGAACCGCATCGGGAAGCTCGACATACCAGTCCCGAGCGTCGGTGTTCCCATGAATGCAGTGTATGCAGTGTATCAGACGCTGTGAGATCAGTGCATCAGGTGTTGTGCCGTGCATCAGATTACGTGAATCAGCTTGTGAGTGATTTGAGGCCGTGATCAGAAAAACATACCGGAATGCTGTAGAGGGCCAGGAGATCAAAGGTCCGCTGTAGCATCCCCATCATGGGGGCATTCATCTCCAATGACTGCTGGGTGTACTCAGAGGAAGCCTGCAAAAGTATCAGATGCATCAATATTCTGTGGAATATCAAATAAACTGAAATGAAATGACTGTACAAGAATGCAGTAATACATACCGGAGGCAAGTCGGGGACACCGACAAACTCGTGATCAGCCGGCGGAGGGGCGAAGGGGACCTGATAGGTCGCCCCACCCTGCCCTCGGAAAGTCAGTGAAGTAGGCAGAACAGGCCAACCGGTCCCCCGTCCCCCCTGAACTCTGCCCCTGCCACGGACTCGGGCCCTCCTCGAAGCTCCAGCTCCAGCTCCCGCTCCTGTCCTCGCTGCTGGCGTCACGGGTCTAACTCCCTCGGCTCGACAACCGCCGCTCAGAGGCCGCATAAGATACGTCTGTACGTACTCTCGGTAGTCGCCGATGCCTCTGAAGCAGGTCGCCTCCCAACCGATGGTATAGTCGGCCATTTGCTCCGTAGTAAGCCTCTCGGTCTCCCTCATATCCTCGGGGGGTGAACCGGGACTCTCTGCTCCGGTAACCCTAGGGTCTGGCGTAAGAAACGCTCACCCAGGTACCAAGCTCGACAGACCGGGCCCTCTAGCAAGATCCAGAAACGCGAGGTCTCATCGGCACCGGCAAACCGATCCCGCGTCACGGCTGGCAAAGGAGCCCAAGGCTGCCAGGTGATCTGAAAATGCAATACAATTTGTTATCTATTGTTATTGAAACATGCAGTGGAAAGGCGAAGCTTAAATAAACTGCAAGTAAAACATACCTCTGCGGGGGTGATGGTGTCGAAGAAGCGGCGGAAGAAGCTAAAGGTCTCTCACGGTCTCCGGGTGCATCTCCCGTCAAAGCGACGCGAAAAGGGGACGACTAGAGGAGTCTCCGTGACCGGTATGGGTGCGAGCCTAGGAAAGTAGGCGTAAACCCACAACTGTAGAGAAAACATCGATATGATTATCAGATAAAGCAGAATATAGAGTAAAAGCAGAAATAGCAGAGCCACGTGTTGTGCAGTGTATTATACAGCAAGTATAAAGCAGACTACAGTGTGTGCAGTGTAAAGAGTACAGAAAAGATAGAAAAGCAGGATAGAAAAGCAGAATTGAAAAGGGGAGAAGAAACGTACCTCCCAGACCCGCCAGTAGCCTCCGAGCAACTGCCCGCTACCGCGGGAAGCTAAGCTCATGTATCCGTGGAGAGTGGCCAGAGCGGCGCCACCCCAGTCGTAATGCAAGATGCCTCGGACGTCCACCAGTGCGCTGAGCAGGCAGAGAGGCACTGTGTTCGCCCGGTCGGCGAAAATAGTCGTCCCAAATAAGAACATGAGGAAGCCGCGTGCGTACCTCTCCACGGCCTCCGGAGTCATCGGGGTTGCATCAACAAGGGTGGGCTGGACCCGGAACTGCACCTCGAACCAGGATTATCGGACGTAGCCTGGACGAGCGAGAGGGGGCACCTCACCAAGAAGATGGATCTGAGCGGCAGTCCACTCGTCCATGTCAGTATCAAAGGGGATCGAATCATCCCCTACCCCGATGCCTGTGAGCATCGAGAAATCGTAAGGGGTCATCGTCATGTCCCCTGCCGCGGAGAAATGGAATGAATCGGTGGTGTCCCACCACCTCTCTACCAGAGCGGCGAGCAAAGGTCTGCATGTAGTGAGCCTGGAGAGCCCTCTGCAGAATGCGCTGAAACCCGCCTAGTCCACGATGCGACGGACCGCATCGGGAAGCTCGGCGTACCAGTCCCGGGCGCCGGTGTTCCCATACCCACGGATGGTATGGGAATCCCCCTGCAAATAGAAAACAACAATTGCAAGGCAATATTCAAAATGCAGTTCTAAGAAGCATATAGATGTAGCATGTGTGCAAGTTTGACAGGTTTAAACAAATACCGGGTGCCAGTGTGCCTATAGTGAACTACAACGTGTGATGTGTCAGCGTGTTCGGGTGGTTCAGTACAGTGTAACATGCGTGCAAGTTTGACAGACTCAAGCAAATATTGGGTACCAGTGTGTATGCAGTAAAATACAGTGTGCGCCGTGTGTTTGGGTGATTCAGGGCCAGTGCAGTGTGTGTGCACGTGTCAGTCTCAAGAAGGTATCAGTTGTACGTATGTTTACAATCAACTACAGTATATAGGGTATCTGAGCTAAAGCAATTAAAGAGCACAACTAGCTACGACAGTTTTGTATCCTACATTGCATAAAGTAAAGCAGAGGAAAGAGAGTTACCTCGGAAGCGTCGAAGGACAGGTGGGAGGTAGGCTCACGCAGTAATAGCTCGGGTGGCACGTGCCTCTCGAAGCTCCGAAACTGGCGCAGTCCGTCAGGGGGCAGAACATGAATCGCCGACCGGTAGGTCGTCGGGTCAAACGGGCGCTCGCTCAAGGGTAGGAGCTCGACCCCGGGATCCATCTCGTGATCCGGGGGAGTCCCACCGCGTGGAATGTCATCCGCCATATCAAGAATGATGAGAAAATAGCCGGAAGAAGGAAAACCGGGCTAGAATATGGAAAGTCAACCGAAAAGTCAACTCCCGAGAAGGCCGAAAATGACCGAAAAGGCCGGGATGTGAAAAGGGCACGGAAACCAAGAGGAAAGCGAGGGGAACAAACCCCAAAAAGGTGGGAACGGCAAAAGAGGCACCGAAACAAAGATTTGTTCGGTTGAAAATGTCCGAAACGCGAAGACAAGAACATGCAAACATGATATAATGCAAGCATATAACGAGATGCAACATGATGCAACATACCAAACATGCAACTATGTACAACGATGGACTTAAACCGAAATGGAAGGACCTTAGCCAATCCCAAAACAGTGGCCAAAATACCAAAAATAAGGCACCAAAATGCGAGATAAACATGCACGCATGTTGGTCCATCAATTAGGCCACAATGTGCAACCTTCAAACATGAGTGAGATGTGATAAATATGAGGATATGGCATCACAATAAACTTTGAAATCACATGAAGAATGATGCCAAATCGACTACACAATGCAAACATGGCATGTTAATGGAGTTAAAGCTCAAAGCTAGTTACGAGACTTGAGCCATGACTATATCAACAAAGCCCCAAATGGTCAAAGCAACTCAAAACAGTCCCGAGGCAGACCAAAATGAAGCTAAAACTCATATGGAACAAAGTCAAAACATGCTATAAAGAAGGGTACAAAACAAGTCGCATACAAGGCCCAAAAGGGCAAATGCACTACACCTCTTACAACCGAACATGACATGACTTAGACAAATAAAATCAGAGTTATAAGACACCAAAACAAACCCCAAAACCCAATGAGAAGGTCTTCCAAAGACAAAATCATAGAGGCACATGCAATGGTCCCAATAAAGAGCACGAAACAACAACTCTCCAAAGTATAGAATAGGTGATAAATGCAAGTGTGTGGCCATGAAATATGGACTGAAATATGATGACAAGTGATGCCAAATCACTGAAATAGCTCAAATGAAGCATGCTAATGACTCAAACACCCGAAGCCAACAAGCTAGAATGCAAAGAGGCTATATAAAGCATGGCAAGCATGACCAAATTGATGCCAAGCAGAACTTAAACACGTTAAAACATGACTAAAAACTTCACAAAGCTAAGTCAAAACATGCAAGCATGGTGGTCTAAATGCATGATGCATTTCTAAGCAAAATAGAGGAATGCAAGGCAAGTATATGGTGTATGCAAAGGGTCAACAAACTAACCTAAAACAGAGGTAAACCATGACCAAATAACACCAAATACCCACTGAAATGATGCTAGAAACAACTAAACATGCATGCTCCCATATTAAGCTAATAGTACAAGCAAATGAGACAAAAGGGGAGAGGGGTGTCCATCCCCTATACATGACCTCAAAACCACTTCTCCACCACTGAAAATCCTCTGGATTTCAGTGGTCAGAAGGTCGAAATAAAAGGGTCAAAGGCACAAAAAGAGGCCAAACAAGGCCTAAGAGGGGATGGACAACCCCAAACAGAAAAGAGACCTGAATGAAACATCTTAAACATGAAAAATCAAAACTTTTATTAGTTATACATAAAGCTCAAAAAGGCATGCAAGATGGGTTAAAAGCTTGTACAAAAATGGGGAATATAAAGCAATAGTGCTCACTCTTGAAGAACACTTCAAGAACACCTACCCCAGCCCCTTCCTCTGATCAAAACCAACTTAAAAACTCTAAAACCAGTCCCGCAACACCTCAGTAACCGAAGTATAATGTAACACTAGGTGTTTTAGTGCAAAACTAAGAACAAAAGCACACCTTTGAACACTATTCCACACACAAATGGAGAGAGAGAGAGAGAGAGAGAGAGGAAGATATAGAGAGGGAGTGATATATATGTGATATATATCTCTGATAAATATGTATTTGATTTGCTCAACCCTCCTAAAGGAGAAGGGAGGCCCTATTTTATAGAACAAAAAGGGCCTAAGCTTCTTGGAGAAGCTAAGACAAAGGGGTCAAGCTTCTTGGGAAAGCTAAGGCAAAGGTTCAAGCTTCTTGAGGAAGCTAGAGCAAAGGGTTCAAGCTTCCTCAAGAAGCTAGAGCAAAAGGGTGCGAAGGGTGCAAATCCTCCATACACATGTATGGAGGACAGGTATGTGTGCTCCAGCTGGCATAGCTGGCATGCACAATGCCTAAAAAAGGCAAAAGAGAAGCCCCGGCCAAAAAATATGGCCGATTGACCAAACAAACAGCCGGCCGACCAAAAAAAATGTCGACCGGCCATCACCAATTGCCAATAGCAACAAAACAGGGCCGATGGCCTCAGGCCAAGGCCGGTGAGGTTTAGGGATGACCAACAAGCCATTCTCTACCCTCAGAAGCAAAAACAAACAAGTTCTTGGTCCACAACCAAGCACAGAACAGGCAAGTTAAGAGATCCTGAGGCAAGGCGTGCGGCCGGGACCTTCGGGAACTCAAAATGAACATGAACATGGATGATCATCGAGTGTTCAAACGATGACGTCCAAGTCTTGAGGACGGTCAAAAATGGGGTGTTTGCACCCCTCCAATTTCAAGACTTCAAATCATGTTTTTGGCCTTAGTTCAACTCTGAAAATCAGTTCAAAAATCAAAGAAAATGAGTGTAAAGAAACCAAAGGTTGAGCTATAAAAATAGGTGCAAGTAAGGGTGTCAACCTTACCACTTTTGGTAGCTTGTCCAAACTCAAGTTCCAACACTTCAAAAAAATGTAAAACAGCACAAGAATACAAGAAATAAGTAAAAATGAAGTAAGCAAAAGCAAGAACAAAAGTTACAGACTTATACCTATCAAAATGGAGTAAGCTTTGGTTGGTGATCAAACTTACTTTTGACACAATTCAATGATTGTGAGTTTTAAGCCCACTTGAGGTGGCAAATCCACGTTTTAGCTCACTTGCGGGTGGCAAATTCAAACCATTTTCGAAAGCAAACATGAATTGTTTCATTCCAATTCTTACGATTTTAGTCTATAATTGCTCATGTATGCGTCACATAGTAAAGTTAGCTCATAACCGGATAAGAACAAATGAGGTTTATAACACAACATATCATGATTAGTAGAGACTGATCCTTTGATCAGGCGAGTAGGGGTGCTCATTTCATGACCTTCCCCCCTTGTACCCAAGTTCCTGAGCCGAGGCAACGTTGGTGATGACGAACACGTGGCCTTTGGAACGAGTCAGGGTTTTCTAAATTTCCCCAAAACAAAATATTTAGGTGGCGACTCTTTAATTTGGCAAAGCAGTCCAGTTTTGGCATTATTTGATTCAAAATAAATTTTCCAAAATGATTTGCCAGATTGGACTCTTTGGTGTTTATCAGTCTTGCATTGTACTTTGTGAGATTAGATTCAGAACTGTGACAGGGGTCTGAACTGTATAGGACCAATTTGAGCTCTCCAAAAGGGGGACGTGAAGAAAGTCGAGCCACAGTTTCTGGCGACTCTGCTGGGGATTTAGAGAACTTGACTCAAACTCATAATATGTTGTTTTATCTACACTTATGTGTTTCTTTGCATTACATTTGCATTGGTGCGCCTAAGTCATAGTGTTTACCATCTATTATTCCTGAGCAATTTGCCGGAGGCTTGCTTGGAAAAGCTTGCCATAAGGCTGACCAGTTACAGGCTCTGCCACGATGGGAACACAAACCTCGCATCTGGACTACCGTTATACCGTTTGATCCTCCTTTCACTTCTCAGTGTTAGGAGCGAGAGATATATTAGGTGGTCTTGCTAAGGCACCCTTTTTGACCAATCGACCTAGATGCATATCAGAAGCTATAGAGACTATTCCAAACTAGGACATGTTGCTCACCCCAATGTAGGTTAGCTTGAAACTGCTTGCTTGCGTAGCAAACCCCTAGTTCTCGACGAAATTAGGACAGGGAAACCCTACCCCATAATAGGAGTGTTTTGGTTCTCACTTGCTTGATACGTGCTGTTGGAGTGAAACTCTGCAGGAATGTATATATCAGTTGCAAGTCTGAGTATCAGTTTGAGGGTATCAGTTTGGGACAAAAATCAATGATTGAGTACAGATTGTCCAGCTCATGATTACGACTGCGTGTTGTTTCTATCTAAGCCGAGGTGCTGTGCGTTTTTTGATTTTTGTTTCTTTTGCTTTATTTTTCTTTTTACAAGGTAGTCTTTCACGATTGCTTTTGACGAGGCAGTTACCCCTCGAGCACTCTGGACTCGAATCAGGAGGATTTATCGATCTGAGTTTCTTATTGGAGGGCAACCAGTGTTTGCTTCGCTACCCCCGGTTATAAGACGGAGGAGAGTCAGGCATAGATCACCAGTTCAGCAGTCGCCAATTCAACGGCCACTATCTACGTCACTCACCTATGCTCAGTCGGGCCCAGTTTTCTGCTTCCACCTCAGAAAGAGAGTATACACCAGTCTTGGCAGATCAGTACCCCATAGACAACATGGAGGATATGTTGCGTCAACTTCAACAAACTATCGAGGCCATGCAGCTGGATGCTACCCGCCAAGCGGAAGTCATCACCCGCCAAGCGAAAATTGCAGCCCAGCAGGCTGAGTTAATCGCCAAGCTTCAACAGCAACAACAACCACAATAAGCAGCAGCATCTGCTTCACATCCACCCCCGGTCAGGGTTCCACTACCCGGGGATGCAACTAATGTCCAGGAGAATGCGGACATTTTGGCAGAGCCGGTTCCACCCCAAACTTCTAAAGCACCGGTCTACCCAACGGAGGCACCGTTTGAGTTTGAGGTCAATCCTATCGGTTTGAAAGTGAGCAAGCTTGAGAAGCTATTTAAACGAGCTCAAGGTGTCAACTCGATCCCAGATATAGAGGATGGCTATACAGATTTGGCAGTGAGATTACCGGATAGATTCAAAATGCCACACATAGACCGCTTCGACAGTTGGGGTGATCCCATGGTTCTATTTGTAGCTATTTTCTGACATTTTGTAGCCGATGGGCTTGTCCAGATTGCAGAAGTTATCCCTCTTTGGTTAGACCCTTTCGGGTATTACAGCTATCTGGTATGCTAAACTCGAGGACTCTATAAAAAGGAATTTGGAGGAAATGGCTGAGGCCTTCGTACTGCAGTACTCCTACAACACACAGATCGAGTTCATAACCTATGATCTCGAAGCAACCCGCCAAGAGCAGAATGAGGGATTCTCTAACTTCGTAACCCGATGGAGTGCCAAGGGCTCCATGATGACAACCCGACCAGCTGAAAAGGACCAGATCCGGATGGTGGTCCATAACCTGCAACCGAGGCTACTACAGAAAATGATCATCTTACCTCTGTCAACGTTTGTTGACCTCCACAAAATAGGGGTGTAGATAAAGGATGCAATGAAGCAGGATCTGATAGACCACGAGAAAGAGCAGCCCAAGAGGGCTTTCACACGCAATTCCAATACGACTACGAGTGGTAATGCAATTGCAAGGTCTTTCGATGTGGGTATGGTCACCACCACACCGAAAACTACTAACCCCTTTGTCGATACATCCGATACAATCTCACAAACCTAGAAGCACCAACCCCGAGGCTAAAAGGTCTTCACCCCTCTATACATGTCCTTATCTAAAGCCTTAGGGGTCCTGATCAAAAAGGGGCATCTTAAACCACTAGAGCCTCGCCCCCTACCCGATCCTCTTCTCCCAAAACACAGCCCTTTGCTTTTCATCAACAACATGGTCACGACATTGACCTATGCTTCAAATTGCGTCGTGAGATTCAAGATCTCGTTGACAATAAGGTGATAGCGCCTCCTCAAAAGCCTAATGTCACTACAAATCCTCTCCCACCACATAACCAAACCCCTCCTCCTTGGCAAATAAACCTCATCCATATACTGGTCATCCCTTACGACCCTAGTATATACATCACCCTTGTCCACCTACCTAAACCGGTGTTGTTCATCCCAGAAAGCACAGATTTGTGCATGATGAATGCGTCCATATCCCAACCCAAACCTGTGGTGATGACTATGGTAGATAAAGGTAGGCTAGCCTTGGTGGAGAATGAGAATACTAGTCCAGTACTTGAGGGCTCCGTGGACTTATCTATGGAGGGATACAACCCGTGCCGCTACATTATGCCAACCAATCAGGGCAGACCAGATGTAGAGTTGCCAACAGGAATGGAGGTCAATGTAGTCCAGGAGGATGGCCTGAGCCAACGCCTGGATGATCTAGCCGAACTGGGAGAAAACATAGACAATCTGTAGTTCTATAATGAACAAGATCTGGGGAATATATAGATTGACTGGTTTGATCTGAACGTGTCAATAGACAATTCAGGGTGGCTCAGTGATGTACTTGATATAGATGAGAAACTTGAACCAAAGCTAGAAAAGTAGGAAGTGGGAACCACTGCAAAGGCTGGAATAGCTGGTAGAATGGGTAAGCTGCCGGAAGATGCCGGCCTGAAACAAGTGGCTCAAGAATTGAGCATTGTTAGTACTGCTGGTACAGAGCAAGAAGCCGCACTGAAGTGGTTTGAATAGGAAAGGGATCAAAATGATTAGAAGGCTAGAAAAGCCCAAGGCCCTGCGGGAAATGATTGTGAAGTTGACGTGGGAGTAATTAGGACGGAATCGGACAATTACTGTCAGTTGCCTTAGGACTATGGTGGGAAGATGATGATCTGCATCTTGCCCACACTGATGAGGATTGGGGTTAGGACCTTCCAGACGACACTTGGTACTCTAAGGAGGTAGATCATATGACTAGGAGCAGGTAGTACTTCAAGCCCCCACACTTGGACCTACCCAAAGCATCCAAAAAGGATAAAGAAACTAAAAAATAGAGGGAAAAACTGTTAGAGTAAGATGCCTAGGTTGCATTGCATCTTGCATGCATGCCTTATTCCTTGACTTGGTGATAGGAATTGGGCCTTGGTTTGTTTGTTTGGTTTGCATTTCATTTGACATGAAAGTTGCACACTTGATTCTTTGGGCCGTCATGCATGGAAATGCGTGATTGGCGGTCCGAGAATTGAGACACGTGCCCTTTTGAGTCATAAACATGATAGAGGGCATAATTGGTGCATACATTGTTTGAATTGTATTGCCATGCAAGTTCTGTCCTCTGCTGCTGTGAGTTGCAGGTTCTGCGGGCATTCTTTGCCGACCGGCAGTGTACATTGCCGATCGGCAGTAATTCACTAGCCGATGGATTCATCTTGTGCCGATGACCACAATTCACTGCCGGTGGTAATTTTATTCAGCCGGTGGTGATTCCCAGTATCCAGAGAAACATCCCTGAGGTTTTGGTAGCCTCCAGAGGAGCAGAGCAGGGAAAACAGAGGCAGACTATGCATGGCCGTGCACTTCCGAACGGGACCCGAGCTTGCGCTGCATCTGGCTCTCCTCCCGAGGCGGTTTACTGTTTTTCGTAGCTTAGTTAATTTATTAATTAATTAGGCAATTTGTAATATTTAATTAGCTTGCGTAGTTAATTAATTTGTATTATTTATTTGGTCCCTCCGCGCGAGGGCAAATCTATAATAAGTGTGTGTGAGTGGTGTGCATGTCTTCCAATCCTCACTTTTTTCCTCCCCTTTTATTTACCTGCTTTGATGGTCAGTATTAGGGCATGTTTAAATTAGCATACCTTATGCTATGCATGCGTGCATTCATGCATTTGTTTTACATGCACTGGGCTCGATACATCACGCTAACTGCATTTGTACTTCAATTTCAAATTGAATACGTGCATCAAATTGATTGCATTTCACATGCCACGCTTAGGTTAGTCGAGCCTACTCTAATTGCATTTCGCATGCGTTGCATTAGCCACTCTAACATGAACTAGGATCATGCATGTTTGCTAACTAGTTTATTGTTTTGGCACGGAGTACTATGTAAGTATTTTCCTGCTTTAGCATACTGCATGCGTGCGAGTGTTGCCATGACAGCATGCTTACCATGTGGCTAGATGCGTATGTGTATAAATTGTTTGAATGCCCGTGGGTGAAGGTTGGATTGTTTTAGTTGGAAAAACTCGTTGAAATCCGAATTTTAGCCTACTTGCGAGTAGCAAATTCCAAAGTACTTTTTTTAAGACAAACAGATATGCAATGCTCATTTCCAAATTAGGCAATCTAGTCTATACTTATTTGCTGCGCGCATAACATAGTAACGCTAGGCTAATAATTGGAATAAGAACACATAACGTTTTCAAAAACGGATATCACGGTTAGTAGAGGCCGGTCTCTGACCGGGCGAGCGGGGGTGCTCACGAAGTGACCTTCCCCAATCGTACCCAAGTTCCCGAGCCGAGGCAACTTTGGTGATGACGGACACGTGGCCTATAGCTGACCTTCCCCAATCGTACCCAAGTTCCCGAGCCGAGACAAGTCTGGTGATGACAGACACGTGGCCCTTTGGCACCGAGTCAGGGTTTCCTCAATTCCCCCATAAAAAATATTTAGGTGGCGACTCTGCATCTGGCAAAGCAGTCCATGTTTTGCACTTCTTTCCTAAAATCTGTTTTCTCAAAACGATTTGCCAGATTTGGACTCTTTGGTTCAAGATTAAGAACCGTGACACAAATCGAGTCCGAACTGTAGTAGCGGGGTCCCTCGCGGGCGCGTGCTACAGTTGTATTAGTCATTTACATAGTTAGAGCATGCATTTTTCTAACTATTTTATTTCTTTTGGCTTGCTTAGGAGTACTAGGTGAGCATTTTATGGCTTTAGCATATTGCATGCGTGTGATTGTTGCCATGTTGAGCATGATACCATTAGGCTAAATGCTTAATTGATATATCTCTTGAATGCCTGTGGATGAAGGCTAGTTGTTTAAATTGGGATAATTTGATGAATGTACATATGAGATCACTTTTTCAAGTGGTACATATTCAAAACAATTTTCAAACAAACATGTAATCAAATGTTCCAATTTTTGCAAATTAGTCTATACTTGTGTGTATGTCACATAGTAAAGATAGCCTAATAATCAGAATAAGAGCATATAATGTAAATAAGAATCACATCATGATTAGTAGAGGCCGATCTTTGATTCCGGGGAGTGAGGTGCTCAAATCATGAGCTTCCCCTCTCGTGCCTAAGTTCCTGAGCCAAGACACTTTGGTGATGATGGATAATGGCCTTTGGCACGAGTCTTGGGTTTCCTAAATTCCCAAAAAACATTTAGGTGTGACTCTATAATCTAACAAAGCAGTCATTTTTGGCATTTTGATTCAAAATCGATTTTCAAAAGAATTGCCGAATTTGGACTCATTTGTGTTTATCTATTTCACATTGCACTTATGGAATTAGATTCAAAACCACGAGAGTCCGAATTGTAGGCTAGTCGTATCCGAAAGGACACGAAAATTCAAGCTAAGACAATTCCCTTGGTTAAAGTATTGTGGAAACATTACGGGGTAGAGGAAGCAACTTGGGAACGTGAGTAGGATGTCCGTGAGAAGTATCTGAACTTATTTGTTAATGTTTGAACATGTATTGAGTTTTGATTATGTTAATGAAATATGAAAGCATGGTATATGTTTTGAGAATATGAAAACATTGTATATGTTTATGTTTTGGAAACATGAATTTTATGTAAACATTGTAAATGTTTTGGGAAATTAAATTTTCAATGTTGAAACTTGTGTATTGAGTTGATGAGAATGGGTGATCGGAGAATGGGTCACGGAATTGAAATTGATTAATTATCGATATTCGGTCTGGGTCAAGCATAACTTCAAAAACTTGATTTGAAATTTCAGGGACGAAAATTCCTTAAGGGGGGAGATTATAGCAATTCTGATTTAAACCCGACCCATTTTGTATTCTGGACTTGGGTCTCATGATTCTGTATTGTTATTTTTGTCTTTTTCCCTTATTCCTCATTGAAATTGAGTATTGGAGTACCTTGGCTGTGTTTGGAACGGGTTGGTTGCTAGTTGGTTCAAATTGTTGTTTTCCAGATTTTGGCCTCTTCGCTCGAGTGAGGTTTGTGAGCTCTCAGTACTTTTGAAGGCCAACAGAGATACTGGGAGGGTGGTGCTCTTTGCTCGAACGAGACTTCTTGCGCTCGAGCAATGGTCTTCTATCTATAAAACTTCTGGGAGTATGCATTCTGCGCTTGAGCGGAACAACTTATTGTGTCTGGCCACTTGAGTGACAACTCTCGCGCTCGAGCGAGCTGCACGTATATCAGTTCACAACACTGCCTTTTTACACTAACGTTTCACATTTTTTTCTCTCAAAACCCTACATCGACCCTCTCTCTCTCTAAAACCCAACTACTCTCTACAAATACACTTAGATCCAAGGATCTCTCTACCCTGTTCTCTTTGATAAAAAGGTCGAGCACTCCAAGGGCTCCCTTTTGATCCGAATAAAGCTTGGTTTCAGTGTCTTTGAAGTTTATCCACTTCTCTCTTGGTCTTCTAAGCTTGAGATAGGGACTTTCTACACTCTCTTATGATTTTTAACTTAGTTATTTGTTGTTGTGTAAATAAATGTTGGGATTGGAGGATTTTAGACAAACCTAGGGTTTTGGTTTTATCTAAAATCTAAAGAGGGGTTTTCAAATGAAAGTATTGAAAATGATTATGGGTGTACATGTAAGGATGTGTCGTATTAAATTTGTTGATTTTGACACATGGATTGGATTTGGAAGAAAATAGAGTTTTGCCCTAAAATGTTTCAAATAATTATTTTGTATAAATAATCGAATTGGTATGGGGAATGTGAAATTGGATAGATGTTTATATAAAGGGTGGAGTTGGATACTTGTTATCTCACACCTATAGAAATTTAAATAGTTTATCTGTTTTGGAGATTGTATATCTATTTAGAAATATCTGCTTTGGACTATCAGTAGAGGATAGCTATGATTGTTGTAGAAATAGCATGAGGATTAGGTGAATTGAAACTAATCTCTTATTTGTTGTCATTGAATATAACTGTGTTTTAATACATTGTATATGTATAATGTTTAGGAGGTGAAATAAGATGTACTCCATGTTTGGGAGAAGAAAGGAGATGGACTCCATTGAATTAAGTTGGCCTGTTGTAGACACCCCATTTTTAACCGTCCTCAAGACTTGGACGTCATCGTTTGAATACTTGATGATCATCCTTGTTTGTGTTTGTTTTGGACGCCTAAAATTCTTGGCGGAGTGCCTTGCCTTTGAGCCTTTGAAACTTGTCTGTTTTGTGCTTAGTTGTGTACCAAGAGCTTGTTGCTTCAAGTCTGGGGAAGAGGGTGGCCTGTCGGCCAGCCCTACAACCCATCAGCCATGGCTTGTGCCCATCAGCCATCAGTGTAGCCGGTCGGCTACACTGATGGCCGGTCGGCCACCAATGATGGTTGGCGGCCATTTTTCTCCTTTTTCGGATATTTGTTTGCTAGCTGTGCTAGCTGTTGTTCACTGAAGCTCATCTCCATAGACGTGTATGGAGGGATGAATACAAGTTCTAAGCTTGTTTTTCTATATATTGGGGGGTCTCTTCCCCATTTTGGAGGGTTAGATAATTTTGAGCAAATTTCACCCTCTCTCTAGAATTCTCTTTCTCTCTTCTTGTTTTGTGCCTTATAGTTAGAATTCTCTACAGATTTTCACATCAAGTCTTAACCAAATTGGACCACTTTGGAGCTGAGGTTCTTTGGGGTTTGTTTTGAGCTTTCAAAGGCTATTTGAGCTCAGAAAAAGGCATGTTTTGTGTCGTGCTTCAAGAGGTAAAAGACTTGCCTTGTAAGCTTTATTTTGAACACTTGTTTTGCCATCTTTTCACACTGTTTTCGTGCTGGTTTTCAACTAAAAAAACCTCTATTTTTCAGTCCTAAAAATGGTAGTTTGAGCCTATTTTGAGCTAGGTGGTTGTCTCCTTTTTTTGCTCTTTGCCTTGTGAGGCCTTTTGTGCCATTTCTTACCATCTTCAAATCAAATTTTTGGGCCTTTAAACCACTGAAATTTAGAGTTATTTCAGTGGTGGAAAACATGTTTTGGGGTCCAAAAATGGACGGGTTAGCCTCCCCTTCTTGTGTCTTGCTTGTATGCCTAGTTAGCATCACATTGCAACTTGATTTTCTTGCTTGACTTAACTTAATTCAAGCATGTTTTAGGCTCTATTTTGGCATGTTTCATCTCTGTTTGGGGTTGGTTGGAGCATTTTTTGCTTGCTTTTTGTACTTGTAGTGCAATTGTGCATACTAGTCTAGCGTGCTTAATGATTTAGCCTATTATTCCAGCTTGTGTTAGCTTAATTCTAGCATATTTTTGCTACTATTTTGGCCTACTTTAACTCTGTTTTGGGTTGGTTAAGTCCATTGAGGCTTGTATTGCAAGGCTATAGTGTGATGGTCTTCACTAGCTCATTGTTTTAAGGCTTTAAGCATGAAGTGTTTGTGATGGTTGCATGTTGTAGCATCATTTTGCATGTAATTTCAGTGTATATAGCTCTGTCACATGCTCATTTGTTTTGCTCTTTCATTGCTTTTGAGAGTTGTGTCTTGAGTCTTGTTTGCAAGCTAACATGTGAGCATGCTTTTTTCTAGCATTTTGTGCTTCAATCTCAGCATGTTTTGGCCACTATTTTGACTGGTCTTAGCTCTATTCTGAGTTGGTTTGGCCCTTTGAGGCTTGTATTGTATTGTTGTAGCGCAATCTCTTTCACTAGCTTAGTGAGTTAGGCTTTCTAACATGACTTGCATGAGTTGCTTGCATGATTTAATGCCATTTTGCATCCCATTTCAGCACTGAAATCTCTGTCATCTCCCTTCATTCTTCACTCTTTCATTTGTTTTTGAAAGTAGCTTTGAACCCCTTGTTGGCTTGAGTGTGGAATTGAGGCCCTCATGCCTAATGGTTTTGATCCTCTCTTGAGGGTTTCTACTAACCAACAACAAGAGGCCTCTTTCATGCTCAAGGCACTTGTGGTTCAATCCCTCTTTCCATTAGAGGACAATAACCTTGGACTTAATCGATTAAAGGACTAATCGGTAATGTAAAATGTGTAAACAAAATGAACAAAGTAAAAGAGGCAAGATTGAGCATCTTCGTATTGCATTGCATGTGTTTGGATCGGACATTAATCCGAACACAAGAAAAAGGGGACGTTTCATACTCAAGGTGATGAAACGTGCCACTTTTCTTAGTCAGCATCACCCTTGATCAAGCATGATAGGGTGGTGGTTGCTTTGGTCTTGTTTGTGCATTCATTGACCTTGTACAAGCTTGGTTCTCTAGCCATCATGTATTGAAAATTCTTGGTTGATGGCTTGAGGGCCAAGAGATACACTCCTTCGAGTTTGTGTGATGATAAGGAGGGTAGCAGTACATATACTCCTTGAGAATACACTGCCTTGACTCTGTTTGCTCTCTTTTACAACAAAAAGGGGAAGTTCAAGAAAGTAGTGGCCGACTGGCCACATGTACCAACCGATCGGCCACATGTACCAGTCGATCGGCCATCAGTGAAAACTTTGCACAGTGTGTTCCCGAGATGGAGCAGAGGTGTTCTGGAAGTTGGAACAAGTTTCAGAGATCAAAACAAGTGCAAATAGAGGTATCTGATGGCAAGGCGATGGATTCTCAGGAGGAAACCAATCGAGCACGCATGCATCCCTCGCCCTCGAGGCCATTTAATTTCTTTAATTAGTTTGTGTAGCTAATTATTCAATTCAAGTGTTGTACTTAATTAGTTAAAGTGTTTAGCTAGTTAATTCATTTTGTAATATTTAATTAGCTTAGAATAAGTTAGTTGATTTATTTCAATTGTGTTGTAATAGTTAGCTTAATTAGCGTAGCTAGTGAGCTTATTCATTCGGACTCTCCTTCGAGAGGGCATAATGTTGTAATAAGTGTGCGTACGTGTGTGCATGTCTTCCAACCCCACATCTTTCTCCCATTTTACTTAACCGCTTTCGATTATTAGATTAGGGACATTTTCAAATAGCATACTGTAGACGTCCCCGAACGTCCCAGGAGGGAATCCCGTTTTGTTCATTGGGGCTCACTACAGTTCGGACTCTCAAATTGTCATGGTTCTGAATTTGATATCACAATGTGTGACGTAAGATTGATAAATCACCAAAGAGTCCAAATCCGACAAATCGTTTTGAAAAACAGATTTTTAGAAAGAAGTGCCAAACATGGACTGCTTTGGCAGATACAGAGTCGCCACCTAAATGTTTTATTTTTGGGAAATTTAGGAAACCCTGACTCGTTGCTTAAGGCCACATGTCTGTCATCACCAAAGTTGCCTCAGCTCGGGAACTTGGGTACAATTGGGGAAGGTCACTTCGTGAGTACCCCCGCTCGCCGATCAAAGATCGACCTCTACTAACCATGATAATGAGCACCCCTGCTCGCCCGATCAAAGATCGGCTTGTACTAAACATGATATTTTGTTTTTGAAAACACATGTGCTCTTATTCCAGTTAATTAGCTAGAATTTCTATGTGATGCGCGCAGCACACAAGTATAGACTAGATCGCCTAATTTGGAACAAAGCATCGCATATCCGTTTGTTTAGAAAATGATTTGAAGTATGCTACTCGTAAGTAGGCTAAAACACGGATTTCAATGAATTATTCCAATTCAAGTAACCCAACCTTCACCCACAGGCACTTAGGCAGTTATATCATGTGCGCACATAGCCTCATGGTAAGCATGCTATCATGTTAACACTTACACACAGGCAAGATGCTAAAGCATAAATACTCACAGTGTACTCTGAGCCAAAACAAGGAACATGTTAGTAATCAAATGTATGATCCAAGTCCATGTTAAGATGGCTAATGCAACGCAAGCAAAATGCAACAAAGATAGGCTCGGCTACCCTAAGAATGGCATGTGAAATGCGACAACTCGATACACGTATTCAAGTTGGAATTGAAACACAATGCAATTAGCATGATGTGCCGAGCCCAGTGCATGCAAAACAGATGAATGATACAAACATGCGAGCATAAGTATGCTAATTGAAACATGTCCTAAACTAAACATCAAAAGCTAGTAAATAAAAGGGGGAAAGACATGGGGTTGGAAGACATTCACACACACACGCACACTTATTACAAATTCGCCCTCTCGATGGAGGGTCCGAATAAATAATACAGACCAAATAAATAATCGACTACTCTAGCTAATTACATATTACAAAACTCTAACTAATTAAACAAATTAATTAGAAAAGGAGGTGGCCACAGTCCTGCCTCGGAATGATGGAATGATGCATGCTCGATTTGTCTTGCTCGGAAACCCGTTACCATGCCTCTGATGCCTCTGTTTGCACTGTTCTGCACCTCTGACAATTGTGAAAATTATTGGGATGCTTCTGAATTACTCCCTGATCATTATGGGATATCACCGGCCGAGATATCTGACCACCGGCTATGGAAATATGGTAACCGACCAGAAGTTGGTCCACCGGCTGGACTTTTGTGGTCGGTCGGCACTGAAGATTGCCGACTGGCCATTTCTTCCTGCAGAATACAGGTTTTGCTACAACAGAGGACAGATAGTGCATGGCAAGGTATTTTCAAGGCAATGTGTGCATAGCCACTCTCTCTATCATGCAACGAACTCAAGGGAGCATGGCTCTCGGTCCTCGGGCCACCAATCACGCATTTCGATGCATGATGGCCAAAGGTACCAAGTTTGCAAATCAATGTAAATGAATGCAACAAAACAAATGAATGCTACACACTCTATCATGTTGAGATCAAGAGTGTCGGCGACCGAGGATTGAGACGTGTTTCGTCACTTTAAGTACGAACACACCTCATTCCTCATGTTTGGTTTGACACCCCAAACCAAACATAATGCAATGCATGTATGCGATATGGGTCAAATATGCAATATGGCTCAAATATGCAAAATGACTCAAGTATGCAATATGCGGCTAAGTTAGCAAAGCATGCCGCTCAAACATGCAAAATGGCTCAAGTATGCAATATGAGGCTAAGTTTGCAAAGCATGCCAAATGCAATGCAACCTACACATGCAAATGTACAATGTGCTAAGCATGCAAGATGCAATGCAATGCGATCTAACATGTAAGCTAAGCTAATGTAACAAGAACATGCAAACATGATATAATGCAAGGATATAACGAGATGCAACATGATGCAGCATACCAAACATGTAACTATGTACAAGGATGGACTTAAACCGAAATGGGAGGACCTTAGCCAATCCCAAAACAGTGGCCAAAATACCAAAAATAAGGCACCAAAATGCGAGATAAACATGCACACATGTTGGTCCATCAATTAGGCCACAATGTGCAACCTTCAAACATGAGCGAGATGTGATAAATATGAGGATATGGCATCACAATAAACTTTGAAATCACATGAAGAATGATGCCAAATCGACTACACAATGCAAACATGGCATGTTAATGGAGTTAAAGCTCAAAGCTAATTACGAGACTTGAACCATGACTATATCAACCAAGCCCCAAATGGTCAAAGCAACTCAAAACAGTCCCGAGGCAGACCAAAATGAAGCTAAAACTCATATGGAACAAAGTCAAAACATGCTATAAAGAAGGGCACAAAACAAGACGCATAAAAGGGCAAATGCACTACACCTCTTACAACCGAACATGACACGACTTAGACAAATAAAATCAGAGTTATAAGACACCAAAACAAACCCCAAAACCCAATGAGAAGGTCTTCCAAAGACCAAATCATAGAGGCACATGCAATGGTCCAAATAAAGAGCACGAAACAACAACTCTCCAAAGTATAGAATAGGTGATAAATGCAAGTGTGTGGCCATGAAATATGGACTGAAATATGATGACAAGTGATGCCAAATCACTGAAATAGCTCAAATGAAGCATGCTAATGACTCACACACCCGAAGCCAACAAGCTAGAATGCAAAGAGGCTATATAAAGCATGGCAAGCATGACCAAATTGACACTAAACAGAACTTAAACACGTTAAAACATAACTAAAAACTTCACAAAGCTAAGTCAAAACATGCAAGCATGGTGGTCTAAATGCATGATGCATTTCTAAGCAAAATAGAGGAATGCAAGGCAAGTACATGGTGTATGCAAAGGGTCAACAAACCAACCTAAAACAGAGGTAAACCATGACCAAATAACACCAAATACCCACTGAAATGATGCTAGAAACAACTAAACATGCATGCTCCCATATTAAGCTAATAGTACAAGCAAATGAGACAAAAGGGGAGAGGGGTGTCCATCCCCTATACATGACCTCAAAACCACTTCTCCACCACTGAAAATCCTCTGGATTTCAGTGGTGAGGAGGTCGAAATAAAGGGGTCCCAAAGCTCAAAGAGAAAGGCACAAAAAGAGGCCAAACAAGGCCTAAGAGGGGATGGACAACCCCAAACAGAAAAGAGACCTGAATGAAACATCTTAAACATGAAAAATCAAAACTTTTATCAGTTATACACACAGCTCAAAATAGCATGCAAGATAGGTTAAAAGCTTGTACAAAAATGAGAAATATAAAGCAATAGTGCTCACCCTTGAAGAACACTTCAAGAACACCTACCCCAGCCCTTTCCTCTGATCAAAACCAACCTAAAAACTCTAAAACCAGTCCCTTAACACCTCAGTAACCGAAGTATGGTGTAACACTAGGTGCTTTAGTGCAAAAATAAGAACAAAACACACCTTTGAACACTAATACACACACAATCTAGAGAGAGGGGGAGATATAAAGAGAGAGTGGTATGTGTGATATATATCTCTGATATATATCTCTAATTTTT
>NW_021025506.1:1545615-1555731 GCF_004153795.1 Camellia sinensis
GGTACTATCGGTCAACCATAGAGGAGGATTGTATCGGTTTTGTTCGGCGATGTCACAAATGCCAAATTCATGCAAATCGCATGAATATCCCACCGTCGATGCTGTACAACATGACTTCTCCGTGGCCTTTTTCAGTCTGGGGAATTGATGTCATTGGGGCAGTTACGCCAAAAGGCTCGAATGGGCATGAGTATATCCTGGTGGCAATAGACTACTTTACAAAGTTGGTCGAGGCCCAATCCTATGCAGTGCTGAAAGCGTCGCATGTCGCCAAATTCATTAGGAATAATATCATCTATCGTTATGAGCTCCCGAATGAGATCATCTCGGAAAATGGTTCCCACTTCAAGAAAGAAATGATCGACTTGTTGGAGAAATATAATGTGGCTTTTCGTAAGTCATCCACACATCGGCCACAAACCAATAGAGCTGTTGAGGCTGCCAACAAGAATATCAAGCATATCTTGTAGAAGATGGTGGAAACTTACAGGGACTGGCCAGACAAGTTGCCATTTGCTCTTTGGGGCTATAAAACATCAATTCGAACGTCTACTGGGGCAACTCCGTATTCCTTGGTTTATGGGATGGAAGTCGTTCTGCCGATTGAAGTTGAGGTTACATCACTGCGGGTTATGGCTGAGTGCCAGATAGTAGAAGCAGATTGGTAACAGAGCAGGTTCGAGGAACTAATGTTGTTTGACGAGAGAAGGCTGAAAGGATTGTACCATGTTCAAGGTTATCAACGTAGGATTGCCAGGGCTTTTAACAAGAAAGTTAAGTCTCGGAATCTGAAAGAAGGGGATTTAGTGCTCAAAGACAACCCAGCTCCCATCCATGACCCTAGGGACAAGTTCAGACCTAATTGGACTGGCCCTTACATCATTAGATTAATCTGGTCAAGTGGAGCTGTCATCCTTATGGACCAAGATGGCCTTGAATTCTCCCAACCAATCAACATGGACAAGTTGAAGAAATACTACCCTTGAGAGGCTCGCTAGGCCGAAAACCCGGAAGGGCAACCTAGGCAAACGTTAGAGCACAAAATTGGAAATAAGAAAAACTGAGCTCGCAAGGTTGAAAACCCAAAAAGGGCGGCCTTGGAAAAAGTTAGAGCGCAAAAGGAGAGTGTTAATACTCGAGTGAACCCGAACCGAACTACATAAGGCTTGATTCCTATCTTTGGGATATGTAGGCAACTTCATTCTAAAGTCTAGCCATAAACACCTCCAAATCAATTGTGTCTATATGTTTGGTTAGGCTATCTTTGTCTTTTCTGCATTCAAGAGTTCGGTTGTGACCTTCACCCTGAGGGCTGGTTACAGTACAAGGCAGTGCTATTCTGACAAGGGGCAATTTTCCATTGCTGGATTCAGGGTTGTGCATCTCGAGGATAGATTCCAAGTGTGTCCAGTTACGATCCTTATCGGAAATGGTTTTGAAAATCAAATTAGTCTTTTACAACTTAGACCATTTTTGGACCACAAGGAAAGCTTTCAGTGCCCACAACCTTCAATTCATTGATTTCAATACAAAGTTCTCTACCTCTTGATGCAAATCAAAGTTGCTTTTATTTTATTACATTGAAAAGGAAAACTTGAAAGTATAGATCAAAGCAATAAACTTGGGGCATTGATGAGACAGGTGTTCCTGCGTCCCCTCTCCAAGATTGTGGAAGTTTCAGATGCTAAAGTAGGCCCGGTTTGCGCCTCATCTTCAAGCCAAGCTATGCATTCGCCAAAAAGGGCGCAACTAAAATTGGGAGCGGGAGCCAGAAGTTCTCTTGTCCTCCATGCAATGGGATATCGAGCTAGTTGTGAACCTCAGATTGGAAATGAAGCAGGGTACTCTGTCCCCTCTTCTGGGCAAATCTGGTTGTGTCCGAACTGATGCCTTAACCGGAATGGAAAATAGAAGACACAGTGTGTCAAGCCAATCAACTGAATGTCGGGCTGCCGGGCCATGCTGTAGCTCATCTCAGGCAGATCAAACCAGGGGCAATGCCAAACAATGTGAACAGTGGACCTGTTGCACATCGTGTGGCACCACCACCCCTTGTTTGGGAAATCAATTAGCCGTTGGTGAAAGAAATAGCCGTGTGCTGAGTATGCAGGGCAAGAGTCCAATACCTTCAACCTGTCCATAAGCCATATCTGGGGAGGGATGAAGAATAAGAGAGATTAAAGAATAGAGAGGTGATATGGAGAGAAAAAATGAAAAAGGATTTTGAGAGAAAAACGGAGCCTGAGGGGCCGAGTAATGTAAGAAATACATGTGAGATATGGTAGGAAACATTACCTGCAAAAGTAGTGGACTCCCTGCGAACTTAGTTGTCTCTTGCCGGTGGAAAGCATCCAAGCCTATCAAAGTCTCGGCTAGTGTTAAGCCAATGCAGTTATTGCCCTCTTTCAAGCCTTGGGTTACTTCGATCAAGTGAATGGTAGACCCTCCGAAGCCAGGGGCAAGTAGAAAATGAGCCAACATGCACAAACAAAGGGCATGTTGCCGAAAACCTTGCCAAAGATGGTCGCCGCGATTGTCGGCATCAGAAAATTGATGAATGAGACTGGGAATGTCTAACTCTCCATTGTGAACTAAAGATCGTGCATCATGTAAAGTGAGTTCACACATCCTCCCTAGAGCTTGGATGTGACCAAAATGGGACTGGGACAAAATTTCCTCGTCGCGTCGACATTCCATCAGAACTTGGAATTCTTTAATTATGGGGCACATCTCTTGTCCCCCAAAGCTGAAAACATGAGGAACTAAGTTCCAACATCTAGTCGCGTTGTGAAAGAATGGAAAATACAGCAGGGTACGACTTAGCGAGAATAGTGCATTTATCCCGAAACCCCAGAAATTCACTTTTTCCGAGCCATCCAGAGTTGCAATCCAATTTGAGAGTTTTTTGGTGAAGAATGGCTCCATTTGTGGCAAAAATAGAGCTGAAATGAAGAAAATGTGAAGCTGGGGCTTTTGTAGAAGATAAGGTGTTGAGTGGAAGACAGGTGGCAGCAATCTGGAGGTTCCCTGCACTGGTGGCCGACCGACCACCTTTTGTAGCCGACCGGCTACTACTAGTGGTCGATAGCCATTTCTGGTGGCTGGCAGCCTCTTGTCATGTTGTGATTCTATCAAAACTTGGAATTCTTTGATTGTAGGGCATATCTTTTGTCCCTCGAAGCTGAAAACATGTGTAACCGGGTTCCAACATCTAGCCGTGGCATGAAGAAATGAAAAACACAACGGGGTACGACTTAACGAGAATAGTGCATTTATCCTGAAACCCTATAAATTCACTTTTTTTGAGCCATCCAGACTTGCAATCTAATTTGAGAGTTTTTCATTGAAGAATGGCTCCATTTGTGGGAAAAACAGAGCTAGAATGAAGAAACTATGAAGTCCCAACTTTTGTAGGAGATAAGGTGCTGAGTGGAAGACATGTGGCAGCAATCTGGAGGTTTCTTGTACTAATGGCCGACCAACCAGTGTTGGTGGCCGGCCGACCACCTTTTGTGGCCGACCGGCTACTACTAATGGCCGATAGCCATTTTTGGTGGCCGGCAGCATCTGTTTATGGCCGATGGCCTCCTATTTTGCCCTCTGGTCCATCCATGTATTGAAAGTGCTAAGAACCTGTGTCTTGTTCTGCTCTTGGTGCATTTTGCCATCTCTTTTTAAGAATTTTGTCGAGTTGCTTATCGAGTTGTTGTTTTTCTTATCGAGTTGTTGATTTGCTTATCGAGTTGTTGTTTTGCATATTGAGTTCTTGATTTGTTTATCGAGTTGTTGTTTTGCTTATCGAATTATTGATTTGCTTATCGAGTAGTTGTTTTGCTTATTGAGTTGTTGTATTAGTTGTTCATTGAGTTGTTGTATTGAGTCGTTTTACTTTGTTTATTATGTGTTGGCCGATTCACTACCTGAATAAGGAATTGCCAATACAATGTACAACATCCAATTTTCATCAAATCCCGTTTTTGTGTAAAATGGTGCAATGCGATGCTCATAATGTAAAACGCAACATGTTTCATCAAAAAGATGATTTTTCATTCCAATCATGGTTTCTTTTGACAAAAGGGTACAAAGTTTTTAAGAAAAGAAAATTGTACAATGTGCTAACACTAGTAGCAAAAAGAAAGTAAGCAAGAAAATAACTAAATCAATGCCAGCCACCTCAAGATCGATAGGCCTTCTTCGTCCTCTTCCTAGGCATGGATTCGGCACTATCTCCATTAACGCCACTGTCTGAATCTGAGCCGGAGCCTGAACGAGAGTTGCCTCCGCTCCTCTCCTCAGCATCGCCACTACTCTCAGAACCGAGCCGATGCCGTCGTCTACACCCTCAGATGGCTCTGATCAGGGACTCGCTGGCTCCTCATCCTCATTTGTCTTGTCATCATCCGGGACAGGCACTAATGGGCCGCTCTCGTCACGAGTACGTCTGGCTCTGCCTCAGCTGTGCGCTGGAGCCCCTTGTCTCCCTCTCCCTATTGCCCGAGGAGGTATAGATGGTCCCGCTGCAGCTCCCGCTGGAATGTCCGAAGTGGCTGGGATCTGACAAGGACAGTATGATGTGTCGTGAGCGGTGTATGGATGCAGTGTTTGAATGCAGTGTATGAATGTAGTGTATCGTATCAGTGCAGTATGGAGCAGATTGCATTTTGAAATGCTAATGTGTCAGCAGAAGGTTTGATGCCATGAAATGTAAGCTGAAGAAACTTACCGGAATGCCGTAGATGCTGAGCAGGTTCATGCTTGCCTACACCATCTCCATCAGAGAAGCCGCTAGCTCGAGAGCCTACCCGGTGTACTCTATGGATGCCTATAAATGTGTTGAGATGATCAGTAGTCTATAAAGCATAACTAAAATGAATTGAATGTGCAAAATTTAAAGTATGGTACATACTGGAGTCGGGCCTCGAACTCCGACAAGCTCGTGACTAGCTGGTGCAGGCTCAATGGGAATCTAGTAAGCCTCTCCTGTGGTTCGCCAACAAGTCATTGTAGTAGGTAGCTCTGGCCATCCCGCCCTCTGCCTCGTCTGAGAACCTTTCCTACCGCGGGTCCCGAATGCCCTGGCCCCTCCGTCTCTTTCTCCCGTAGTTGGAGCCTTCACTCTCTTACCTCTGCGGGTGCCAGTCAAAGGTGGCATAAAGTATGTCTGGATGAAAGCAGTGTAATCATCATCAACTCAAAAGAAGTCGGCGTCCCAGTCACTGGTGAAATCGATCATCTCCTACAAAGTATATCTCTATGTCGCTGTCATGTATGTCGGAGGTGGCATAGGAACTACCAGCTCGGGTAAGCTAATGGTCTGGCGCAAAAATCGCTCCCCTAAGAACCATGCTTGACAAACTGGGCCCTTGAGCAGAATCCAGAAGCAAGAAGCCTCTCGAGCACCAGTGAACTGGTCTCTAACCCCCTCGGGCATCGTCATCCAGGGCTGCCAAGTAATCTATAAATAGAAAGTGTGCAGGTTGTTAGCTATTGTTAGATTTTGCGATGTGAGTCAGAATCAAGAAAAAAGGAAGATAAAAGTGAATTTTGAGTTACCTCAGTCGCGGCCACGGTTTCGAAGTATCGATGGAAGAAGGAGAAAGACTCCCGGGATCTCTGCTGGCACCTGCCGTCATATCGATGTAAGTATAGCACGACAGGCGGCATCTCCAACACTAGCTCTGGGGCAAGTCTCGGAAAGTAAGCACACACCCATAGCTGCAGAAAGTGAAAGGACAACAGTAAGTACAAGTAATGCAAAAAACAAAACATGTGCGCCATGTCCAGAAAATGCAATGTGCAGTGTGTACAGTATACAGTGTGTGCGGTGTATAGAAAGTGTAAAGCAGAAAGCACGACAGAGTATGCAAAGTAGAAAGCAAATTGTGTGTGTATAGTATACAGTGTGAGTAGTGTACAGAAAGTGCAAAGTAGAAAGCATGATGGGAAATGCAAAACAGAAAAGTAAAGTGTACCTCCCAGGCCCTCTAGTAGCCTCCTATCAGATGTCCGCTCCGGCGGGAGGTGGAGCTCATGTACCCGTACAAGGTGGCCAAGCCAGCGCCACCCCAATCATAGAGCCGGACACGGGACAAGTCCACCAAGGCACTCAGAAGGTATAGCCCGATGGTGTTTGCCAGGTCGGCGAATAGGGTAGTGTCGAACAGGAACATCAGGAAACCTTGGGCATAGTGCTCCGTCTCCTCTCCGATCATCAGCTTTGTCCCTCTGTAGTAGTCTGCAAACTAGCAGTATCGGACCATCTCTGATCGGGAGATAGGCAGGCGAGTCCCCAGTAGGTAAATCTGAGTGGTCTCCCATTCGCCCATGTCTGTGTCGTAAGGAATCGGATGACCCCCCACCTCTATGCCAGTGAGCATAGAGAAGTCGAAGGCAGTCATCGTCATCTCCCCTGTAGTAGAGAAGTGAAAGGAATCGGTGGTATCCCACCACCTCTCTACTAAAGCACCCAATAGAGGTATGCTCGCAATGAGGAGTAAGATGCCCATGTAGAATGCGCCGAAGCTGGCCTCGTCAAAGATGTGGCGAACAGCGTCGGGGAGCTCCATGTACCACTCCCTCGCAGAGGTGGTCCCGTATCCCGGATAGCGCGTGAATCCCTTGTGATCAGGACAAGTAGATGCAAGCCAGTGTAAGAAATACAGTGCAAGAGTGTGTTTGGCATGAACAAGTGAAAAATAGTGAGAACTATGTAAGAAATGCAAAGTGCATTGCGGAAAATGTGAGAATACAGTGTACACCTCGGAGGAGCCATGGATTAGATATGACTCTGGCTCACACAGTAGGAGGTCCTCGGGTGCGCCTCGTGCAAACCCCCTGAACTGACGAATGCTATTGGGAGGTAGCACGTACATCTTAGGATGGTACGTTGTCAGATCAAAAGGATGAGTGCTGAGCGGCAATGGCTCGAACTCTAGATCATTCATCTCTATCTCCGGAGGAGCTCCGTTGTGTGAGGTGTCATCCGCCATCTCGAGGAAAGATGAGAAAATGGTCGAAAATGTAGAAAATGGGCAGAGAATGCCAAAAGACAACAAAAGTCAACTCTAAGAGAGGAAAAATGGAAGAAAAGGTCAAAGCTCGGAAAAGGCACCGAACTCAAGGGTAACTCGAGGGAAACAAACCTCAAGTGGTGGAAATGAAGAAACAAACACTGAAATTGTTTTTCAATCGGTTCAAAGTGTTGTAAACTAGGAGGGTTTAGCGAAGGAAATGTTTGTGGGGCATTGGAAAATGGTCGAGAGTGAGAGGAGAAGGATTTTCGGGCTTGAGGTAGTGTGGAAAAAGGGTTTGGAACCTGTAGACATCCCCCGAACGCCCTGGGAGGGAATCTCATTTTCGTTCATTTGGGCTCGCTACAGTTCAGGACTCAAATTGTCACGGTTCTTAATCTGATCTCACAATGTGGGATGTGACATTGATAAATCACCAAAGAGTCCAAATCCGGCAAATCGTTTTGAAAAACAGATTTTTGATAAAGAAGTGCCAAACATGGACTGCTTTGCCAGATTTAGAGTCGCCACCTAAATATTTTATTTTGGGGGGAATTTAGGAAACCCTGACTCGTTTGCCTAAGGCCACGTGTCCATCATCACCAAAGTTGCCTCGGGTCAGGAACTTGGGTACAGTTGGGGAAGGTCACTTCGTGAGCACCCCCGCTCACCCGATCAAAGATCGGCCTCTACTAACCATGATATCGATTTTTGAAAACATTATGTGCTCTTATTCCGGTTATTAGCCTAGAATTACTATGTGATGCGCACAGCATACAAGTATAGACTGGATCGCCTGAATTGGAACAAAACATTTCATGTTTGTTTTTTTTTAAAGCGGTTTGCTACTCGTAAGTAGGTTAAAAATGTAGATTTTGCCACCCTCAGGTGGGCTTAGAAAACATGATTTTGCCACTATCTAGTGGGCTTAAAACTCACAGTCAATGCATTATTCCAATTCACATAATCCGACTTTCACCCACAGGCATTCAGGCAGATATATCACATAAGCACGTAGCCTCATGGTAAGCATACTATCACGGCAACACTCACACACATGCAAGTATACTAAAGCGTAAATGCTTACCTAGTACTCCAAGCCAAAACAGAAACTAGTTAAAAATCAAATGCATGATCCTAGTTCATATTAAGATGGCTAATGTAACGCATGCAAGATGTAACTACAATAGGCTCGGCTATTCTAAGATGGCATATGATGATGCTACAGATAACACGTATTCAACTTGGAATTGAGATACAAATGCAGTTAGTATGATGTGTCGAGCCCGGTGCATGCAATACAGATGAATGATGCGAACATGCGAAGCATAAGTATGCTAAATAAAACATGCCGTAATCTAACCATCATAAGCTAGTAAATAAAAGGGAGAAAGACGTGGGGCTGGAAGACATACACACACTCACGCACACTTATTACAGAATTGCCCTCGCCCGGAGGGACCAAAAGAATAATACAAATTAAACAAATAATTAACTACTCTAGCTAATTAAATATTACAAAGCTTCTAATTAATTAACAAATTAAATACATTGCCCTGCTCGGAATGATGGGATGATGCGTGCTCAGTTCGCCTCACCTGGAAACCCGGTACCATGCCATTGTTGCCTCTGTTTACATTGCCCTGCTCCTCTAAAATTTATGAAAGTTTCCAGAATCCTTCTGAATCACTCCCTGAGTGTTATGGAATATCACTGGCCACAACTCAAATCCACCGACCATGGGAATAGGCTTATCGACCAAATATTGAACCACCGGCGGGACACTGATGGTCGGTCGGCACCAAAAGTGGTCGACCGGCCATTTCTTCCTGCAGGGCCCTGTTTTGACAGCAGCAGAGGACAAACAGTGCATGGTATGGAATTTTCAAAGCAATGTATGCATAGCCACTCTCCCTATCATGCTATGGGCTCAAGGGAGTTTGGTACTCGACCCTCGGACCACCAATCGCGCATTTCAATGCGTGATGGGCCAAGAAGTCAAGTATGCATTTCAATGTGAATGAATGCAACAAAACACATGAGTGCTACACGCCCTATCATGTTGAGATCAAGGACATCGGTGACTGAGGATTGAGGCGCGTTACGTCACTTTGAGTACGAACGCCCCCAAATTCCTCATGCTTGGTTTGACACCCCAAACCAAACACAATGCAATGCATGCATGTCAAACACAATGTGACTCATGTATGCACACAAAGCTTAAGGTAGCGAACATGCCAAATGTAATGCAACCTAAATTAACATGTAACAAGACGCAAACTAACGAACATGCAAGATGCAACCTAGATATACAAACATGCATGGCATGCAAATGTGGACAAGCATGCGATATTGAACAACATGGTGATGCCATAAGTATGCAATACTACAATGCAAACTAGTTAAACAAGTACGCAAAGTGATAGGCATGTAACAATGACACCCACCACAAGTATGCAACAACATGCAACGCGATAAGCATATGACAATACACAAACGCGTGATCCATGGACTTACACTAAAGATGGATAGACCTCAGCCGTACCAAAACAGTGGCCAAAATGATGCAACAAAGGCATAAAACAAGCATACAAGCATGCATGACAACAGGACTGACTCGATACAACAAGACAAACCTTTAATCAAAAAGACTGACTCAAAACAATGAGACAGACTCAAAACAAAACCACGAAACTGACTCAACATCCAAGTCAGAAACTACAAAAACTGGCATTTGCAAATGCTCAAAACAATGCATGCCATATGCCCTATCTGAAGTAAACCGAGCGCCGCCCACAAGTGGTTCATCCCCTGATCACATACTTTTATTATCCTCAAAGTTCACTGATCCAGTGACAATAGACTTTGTTGAGCTAGGTAGGAGGACAACCCTGTTATCAAACAAATCCTGTACTTCGTGGCGAAGACGGAAGCAATTGTCAGTGGTATGACCAGTTTGCTGATGGTATGCATAGTACTGGGTAGCGTCATGACTAGGTAGAAGACGACTAGGGAGAGGCCGAGGCTCGAGGGGTTTGAGATGCTCCTTTTCAGCAAGGATTTGAAGAGCCTTAGACAAAGGCATGTAGAGGGCATGGAAGACCCT
>NW_021025506.1:1556154-1578409 GCF_004153795.1 Camellia sinensis
CCTATCAAATCTTTCAAAGCTTCAAGGGATGCTTACTAGCATCAATATAATACAAGGGATGACATTCCGGACAAACCCACACGGTAAACCGTCGGTGGCAAGACAAGGGAGATATCTCAAACAAGGGTGCTAGTTGCATTATAGTCTCTTAGCACTAAGGACTTTCCAAGACAAACGCGCTAGTTGCATTATAGTTAAGCTAGAACATGCAAGCATGGAGGTCTAAAGGCAAGATGCATTTTTAGGCAAAATGGAGGAATACAAGGCAAGTATATTATGCAGGTCAATAAACCAACATAGAACAGAGGTAAAACATGCTAAATAAACTCCAAATAACCTCTGAAACAAGACCAAACAAAACTAAGCATGCATGCTACCCTTATGAGCCAAAAACATGAACAAATGAGACACAAAGGGAGAGGGGTGTCCCTCCCCTATGCAAGACTTCAAAACCTCTTCTTCACCACTGAAAATCCCCTGGCTTTCAGTGGTGAGAAAGCCAATACATGAAAGTTACAAAGCCTCAACAAAGAAGGCACAAAAAGGGGCCAAACAAGGTCAAAGAGGGGGAGGTCGACCCCCAACACCAAAGTGACCTTAATGAAACATCTTAAGCATGAAAAATTAGAGTTTTTATCAGTTATACACAAAGCTCAAAACAGCATGCAAAGTGGATTAAAAGCTAGGGCAAGAATGGGGAATATAAAGTAGTTATACTCACCCTTGAAGAACACTTGAAGAACAGCAACCTCAGGCCCCTTCTTCTGATCAAAATCAACTGAAAACTCCAAGAACAAACTCTCAATACCCCAACAACCCAAGTATGGTGTAATACTGGGTGCCTTAGTGCAAAACTAAGAACAAAACACCCTTTTAGGCCCTCTCACACACACAAATGAAGAGAGAGAGGGAGATATAGAGAGAGAGTGGTGTATATATGCTATATAACTCTGATTTACTAAATCTCTTCAAAGGAGAAGGAAGGCTTCCTTTTACAGAGGAAGACAAAGGGCTAAGCTTCTAAGGGAAGCTAATACAAAAGGGTCAAGGGGGTCAAGCTTCTAAGAGAAGCTAAGGCGAAGGGTCTAAGCATCCTGAAGAAGCTAAGGCAAAGGGTCAAGCTTCCTCAAGAAGCTTGAGCAAAGGGTGCAAGCTTCTCCAAGAAGCTTGAGCAAAAGGGTGCAAAAGGGGCAAATCCTCTATACACGTGTATGGAGGACAAGTCCGTGCACTCCAGCTGGCATAGCTGGCATGCACCATGCCTGAAAAAGGCAAAAATGAGGTATCGGCCAGAAAAGGAGTCAATCGGCCAAATGAATGGTCGGCTGACCGCACAAAAAGGCCGATACACCTAGCAGAAGTGCCAACCGACCAAATATTTGGTCGGTAGAAAAAAAACAAGGCCGGTGGCATCATGCCACGGCCGGTGGGTTTCAGGGATGGCTAACAAGCCTCTTCCCACCCTCAGAAGCACAAAACACAAGTCCTTGGTGCAAAACCAAGCATAGAACAGGCAAGTTAAGAGATCCTGAGGCAAGGCGCGCGGCCGAGGCCTCCGGGAACTCAAAATGAACACGAACATGGATGATCACCCAGCGTTCAAACGGTGATGTCCAAGTCTTGAGGACGGTCAAAAATGGGGTGTCTACAGAACCCTATGCTTAAAGACCCGAGGTAACACATGCATCGGGAAAGTTACTGAGGCACTTTGCCTCAGCTCCACCGTTTCTAATAACTTTGGTTCCGCCACCATCCAAAGTTGCTGAGGAAAAGAAAAAGCCGACGCAACTAAGTTGCAAAGGCAACACTTGCGATGGCCAAGTTGCGGAGGCACTTTGCCCCAACGTCGTCATTCTAAGTAATGTCGGTACCACAATCATCTGGAGTTACTGAGGGAAGGAGAAATTGAAGCAACTAAGTTGCAGAGACAGTACTTGCAGCTCCCAAGTTGCGAAGGCATTTTGTTGGTGCCACTGTTTCTAATATTGTCAGTCTTGTCATTTGAACTTGCCACGGGAAATGACTGCCACAGCAACTATAGCCGCGACAACCAACTTGCGGAGGAAACATCCCGCCAAGGTGATAGCAGCCTTTAGGAAAAGCTTCCCTTCTGCAAGTAGAGGCTAATGCTTGGTGCTGATAGTAAGCCCCAAGACATTACTAGCATAGGGCTGATAGCAGGTCCCAAAGTTCATTTAATTTGGCACTGATAGCAGGCCCCAACACTTACTGGTTGGAGCGGATAGCAGGCTCATATATACCAGTTTACCGCGGCGATCCCACAAAGATGGGAGCAGGGTAGCCCAAGCATAAAGGACTCCATTTCCATTCTCAAGTCACGGACCTACCTTAGTCACACAAGAAGGACTAAGGAAACCCCCTTAGGCTTGTTACTAAGGCACAGCATGGCTGATAGCAAGCTTGGCTGTGGCCTTCGCCCTGGGAAGCTAGGGAGTTTGTGATTAGGTGGCTAACGGTGGACGCTTCGTTGAGGTGAGAACGAACATAGTCGATAGAAGACTAATAAAGTCCTGAGAATGCCTTTACTGACCAAATAGAACTAAGAAGGCAAGTGTAGCGGCAAGGTTCACCACTACAAGTGCACTTACTAAGGTTCAAGTTGAGAAGGCAAGTGCAGAGGCAAACACTCCCGCTGCAACTGCACTTGTTAAGGCTCAAAAAGGTAGTTGCAGAGGCAAACAGATAATACACAGTACATGCAGAGAGACACGTCGCACCTTCAACCTGGTGGCTCAAAGTAGAATATTCTATGTGATCCTCTAGGACACATGTCCTCTCTCTATTTGGCCACTTGGTGTCCTCTTGGTACCAAGGAAAACCTATGAATAGGACCCATTTCCCAAGGTTCAAAAGAGGAATTTTGGGGATTTGGGGGAGATGCTGCCCATTTTGGTACTACCATATATTTCTTCTTGAGCCACTTGCTTCACCCTCACCCAACTACACACTCTCCAACTCCCAGATAGTTGTTGTTACTCATTCTCCAACCATTTCCACCATTATTGGACCATTAACATAGTTTTGCCTCTCTAATCACCTCTCTAACCTTAATCCCCTTCAAATATTATTAACATCAATGTCATGTCCAATACGGATATTTAAATTAGTCATTTTGTATGAAACTTAATTTTTGTTAGGATAATTACTTGACAATGGTATTAGAGGAAAAAAAATTATAAATTAATAAAAATATTTATAATATTAATTACTAATATTTATAATATTTTTTGTTGGAAAATATATTTTATTGACACCATGTCAATATAATTCTCCCATTTTTGTCTACTAGGACAATCAGTCATACAACATATAATTCTTCCACCATCAATAGGCTTTAGAATAAAGATAAAAAAATCAATAAACTGACTTTTAACCTAGTTACCAAAAGAGACCTATATTTGATTTCTGTATTTATATAGCACAACTTTTATAAATAATCTAAACACTCCTACCCATTAACATGTTACAGAACAAGTTGACTTCTCTATCCCATTTACAAGCTTCACAACTCATGTTGTCATCCTCTTCTTCGCGGCCTCTCCATGTCTCTCTCACTCTGATGCTTCGAGTTTTTCCATGACAACAGAAATTTGTTTGTTGGCTAACCATATGATTGTTGATCCACATTGTGTGAATAATGGCTTTGATTCTTTCTCTGCACTCTTGGATTCTCAAGCTCTTTGAATTTGAACAAGTATTGTTCATGGCATTTAGAAGCTTTAGGCCTTGTTTTGTTGATTGCCCACCCCTAGAGAGGAGGATCATACCGTACACGTATGAGGCCTCCACGTGTCCTTTCTCTGCTGCTCTCTTCAAATGCTCTAGTCCTGATTCCATTCTCATGTGGCTGAAGTATTCAACCTATAATATTACAATTGCAGAAATTAAACACAAACGAGATGTTAAAAAAAATATCGGATGATTTTATTTCAAATGTGAGGCTAACTATACATAATTGAATTTAATATTATGAATAAATTTATGAACAATCTAATTTTCTAATTTTTTGTTACATACATGAATGCTTGTTTTCTTTTCGCAACTTAAAATATGTAAAAAATTGGTGATTTTTAAGTTGAACGGTCAATTCAAAATAGACTGGCATATAACTACTTTCTGTTATATAGAGATAGAGTCTAATATATTATTTGATTCATTTTTCAATATAAAAAATTATTCTAGATACTCATAATTTAATCATAAAAAGGTGTCAATATCATACATGATAGCTTGACAGGATCCATAAGGCCCTTAGAAATATTTTTATTTCTTAGTATCTCACATTTTTTTCAGTAGAAGTGGACCATTATATATGTTGACCTGTACATTTTTATTTTTTATTTTTTCTAGTTGAACTTTATATTTGCTATGTTAACTTGTATATGTTTAATATTTTTTTATAATTTAATTATGTAATGTGTAGGTTGAGTGGAAGACAAATGGAAACTCAATGATAACACTTTGCAACTTAGGTCCTATGGCCCTGTTTGCTCTTTAGGATATAAACAAATGGTTGGATTGGATATCATGTATTATGGGATTCAAATATTTTTTTATTTGTAATTTTTTTTTAGAGAGTATATAATATATCATGGAATTGTATATTCCCAAATTGGTAGATATAAAATATCACCTCCCCTTGTTATATCATATCCTATAGGATGGGATAAGAATTAAAAAGTCAAATTTACCCTTCTTATCTACTTACCCTTCTAAACGCTTTCCATTGTTTATGTCAAGTCATTGATTTGTTTTCTTTATATTTTTTTTATAAATGCTTTTTGTTATATCTGAATAATCCTTCATTTTCAATGTTTTTTGTTTTATATGTTGCTGATCTGGAAATCAATGAAGCCTCTATAAACAAACAAAAATGATTTATTTATTATTTTTTTTATAAATAATGATAGATCTGATACGATTGTATATATATGACAAAAAAAATTATTTGTCAGAGTTTTTGTTTACTTTTTCATTTTTATGGTTGGTTGATGTTCTGGATGAATGGTTTGAGACATTTGTTTGTTTAGGTGAAGAGTTTAATTTTTTTTTTTATTTACATAAACCAAATATATATATATACAAAATAAGACTCTTCACCTAAACAAATATGATTGTTTACAAAAAGCTGTTGTTTTTAGAATCAAAATACTTATTTAAAATGGGTTATTTTATTTTATTTTTATTATCAGATTAGCGTTAATATAATATAATTTTTTTCAGGGGAAGAAATTGTTGGATTTAATATGAATATTTGATCTTTATATATTAGCATTAGTTATGAAGTGTATTCTTTCCAAATTTGTGGCAGTGGCCATTGATCGGCATAAGGGCAAGATGGATATTAACATAATGTTATGAGGGCAATCTTAGAAATTCCTTACTTATATTCCACAATTCATTTTGTAAAACAAACATAGATGAGATATATCCAGTATTATATATCAAATCAACAAACATGAATGGTAGGATATGTTATCCAATATCTATATCTTATTCATTATATATCCTGATTAAATCTCACAAAATATTATATTCATTATTTTATATTCAGTAAAACAAAGGAGTATATGTACGTGTACCTAAGAAAGAGAAGTATATGTCGTTTTGTCCCCATGTAGCTTTCCATTGAAGTATGAGATACCCAAAACATTTGTAAGAGATACATATTTAAGCAACCAAATTATGTAATGACTTGTGGCATGAAATATCTTAGAACCAAAAAAAAAAAAACCTCATTGCTTGAGTGAAAGATTCACGCAAAGATTAGTCAACAATGACAACTAAATATATATTGAAATTTTGTCACATTTTTTTTTTATATTATATTATTTACTCTTTCAATAAATAATTGTTCATAGTTTTTAATCAAAAGTTATCATAGGTATATGCTCTGATACTAATTGTACGGAAATTGAGGGGCTCACCACGACATAACAACACCAGTCTAGTTCTTTGAAGAAAAATTTTAAAATCCACAAGCATAACATTATGAGCCAACAAATCTTGTTTGAAATTTATATTAATTTAAATTTTTTTATTTAATGTAGGACTCTTTCTTCACATATATTCTAATGATCAAATCATTAAAAAAATTTCCCACTAAAACTACATTTAGTTTATCAATTTGGTGAGAGAAAGAGAACATATAAGTAAAATATGAATAAAATATAAATACATTTCGTATAATTTTTTTTTTTCTTTTCAAATTGATTCTCAAATTTATAAAACCAAGATAGCCTAACATATCATATAATATTGGAGGTGATCATGGAATGGAATCACATGGCAATCACGTGTAAGTTAGACTAGAACAGCTTGGGGGGTCATGAATGAAACAGAGGAGCAAGAGCATTAATTCTAAGGTAAGCAACCTAATAATATTATTATTTTAAAATTATGATATCACTTATTATACATATTATAAATATCTAAAACGTCTTACATCATATCATTTATTAACATACTAATTGATATATCAATCGGTGAATATAGTATTATTCAATAATATAACATGAAAACATGTGAGGAGAAGAGTAGGTTAGGAAAGAGTACCATTCCTTGTCTGTACAATGCTTCTGGGTTTCCACTTTGTATGCACCGATTTAAGAACAAACTCACTTCTTCACGTTTCAACCATTGACGAATCACTGGGAATTTCTCTATTGACATGTGTTGTAGTATGTAATTCTCCTCTGCGACTCTTAGAAATTCTCTGCAACTGTTATTACATTACTTAGTTAAATACGAGTTAGAACGAAGATAATGAAATAGATATCACATATAACTATATGATTATAAGTTAGTTTTTTTTTTTATTCAAATATTATTTTAAGTTAGTGAAAAACAAAGAATGTACCTAATCTCATTGTGCATTTTCTAGGTGACCTTTTAGTTTTTTATAAATTAAAAAAAAAAACGTGTAAAAACATAGATAAAATAATTTGTTAACTTCTAGTAATTTTTGATATATTAATAAATGATATGATATTAATTAGTATATTAATAAATGACTCCTAAAATTATGATATAGTGATTTGTTAACGTCTAAAATTATATCATATCATTTATTAATATACTAATTGATATATTAATAGATTAAATATACTAATTGCTAATGTATTTGACGAAGTAATGTAATGACAGTTGCAGAGAATTTCTAGGAGTCATTTATTAATATACTAATTGATATATTAATATACTAATTAATATATTAATAAATGATATGAAATCAATTACTATATTAAAAAATAGATAAAATAATTTGTTAACTTCTAGTAATTTTTGATATATTAATAAATGATATGATATCAATTAGTATATTAATAAATGATAAAATAATTTGTTAACTTCTAGTAATTTTAGTATATTAATAAATGATATGATATCAATTAGTATATTAATAAATGACTCCTAGAAATTCTCTGCAACTGTCATTACATTACTTCGTTAAATATAGGTTAGAACCAAGATAATGAAATAGATATCACATATAACTAAATGATTATAAGTTAGTGAAAAATAAAGAATGTACCTAATCTCACTCGGCATTTTTAGGTGACCTTTCAATTTTTATTAAAAAAATAAATAAATAAATAAACGTGTAAAAAAAAATAATTTGTTAACTTCTAGTAATTTTTTGATAAAAATATTTTGTTTGATATCAATTAGTATATTAATAAATGACTCCTAGAAATTCTCTGCAACTGTCATTACATTACTTCGTTAAATACAGGTTAGAACCAAGATAATGAAATAGATATCACATATAACTAAATGATTATAAGTTAGTGAAAAACAAAGAATGTACCTAATCTCAGTTGTTTGTCGTGAGCAATTTTTGCATGGAAGGAAAATATTGTCATGAGCTCTTCTCATTGACTTAAGACAATAAAATTTTTATTATATTTATGTTGATATTTTTAAGATAAAATTAAGTATTTATAATTGGTGAAAAATATCACATGCCAACATGCAATAATTTTTTCATTTTTTCGATCAATATTTATTCATTATATGCGAAACTAATTAATATTGTACTAGAGTTTAACAATTTAGACAAAGGAAAATATTTATAAAAATTAAAAAAAAAATAGTATGTCTTGAAGATTCACAACTTTTATATAGTAAGGTTTACATTTAAATCACATATTTTTCTTATATTTTTCTCCATATTCTTAAATCTGTAACTTAAAAGAATTTATAAAATGAAACTTTTAACAAATAGTCTACCCTTTGAAGTCATACAAAAACGGCAGAAACAATACAGTTGAATATAAAATTGATGACATTTTAAACTTACAAAATATCATCATTTACCAATATATTGATTGATACTAACCATAATTTGGAATTGAAGAGGTCGGTGAAGGAAGAGGAGGCAACCATAGCTAGAACTTCAACCAACAACTCCACCGGCAGAGATTCAATCCCACCTCCTCCGACGCCGACGACGATCTTTTCTTGTTTTTCTTCTTCAATTGATGATGATGATGATGGAATTACAAACATGGTTTCTTTCTTTCTTTCCAAACAATTAAAATTCAAACTCGTATAAAGTAATCAAATTTAGAAGGTGGGGATTGAAGGATTGATGGTTGGTTGATAAAAAACAGAGGTGAATGTAAAACCTCGAATCTCAACCGCTCAAAAGTAGCAGAGACAACGCTTTACCACCTCTCTATATATATATATGTAAAATAGAGGTTGAGTGAGAAAAGCTTTCAAAAGCGAGTAGGAAAGGGAAACCGAGAATTTTACAACTTGCTAATCAACCAATTAATTAATAGGAGATTATTACGGTTCTGTTTTAATAATTTAAATTTTTTTATTTTACCAGATACTTTATATATTTTATTTATAATAAAAAAAAAATTAAATCAATTTGATAGTTGTAACTTATTTAATTTATTATTTTTTTAAAAGTATAATTTTTTTTTGATTAAGAGCACAATAAATTGAATAAGTTATAATTATCGGATCGATTTAATTTTCTATGTATTCAACAAAATGAACAATTCAAATCATCGAAACGGTTCTCATGATGGGCCTTACGGGTCCAACCAGTGCTGTCTATTCTAAAATTTGGACTGCAAGAGATCCTCTTCCTAATTAATACTACTTGCTATTTTCATACTCTTGTAAAAAAAAATAAAAATATTTATAAAAAAAAGAGTAAATTATAAATACTTGAGATTTATTTAAAATATATTTTGGTTCATATGATTTAAAAAATTACAAATATCTCATTGTTAGAATTTTTTATTTAACAGAATTAACTCAAAAAATAAAATTCTTAACTCTATCCTATACAATAATAAAATTAAATTACTAATTGAAATAAATTTTTGAGATCATTAAAAATTATTAATTGAATTGATAATTTATTAATCAAAGAGTTATTTATTATAAAATTAGAAACTCTAAGAAGAGTATGTAATTTCTAGTACTATAAGAGGCAATTAGTATTTAAATAAATCTCAAATTTTATATTTATAATTAGTATTAGGGATTTGGGTGGGCCACTTTTTGGCATTTTTTATGAATCTTAAATAATTTATCAAATTTTTTAATAAACCTCTTATATGACTGTGTGACTCACACAAATTCATATATATATATATATATAAGATTTGATCTGAACTGCTGTGGTGCCTTTCTTGCTGCTATGGGCTTCTGATAAAGATGTAATTCTCTGTGGTGAACTAAGGACTGCTGTCTTTTGGGCTATTGATATGGCAGTGAGATCAATTGGTGCTTTAAGTAAACTCCTGGGGTGAAGTAGTGAAGCTTTGCTGTTGTATCTCTGCACAGAGTTGATTGTATTCTGCTGAAGCTTTGATCTGTTTTGGCGAAGATGGTCTTCTGATAAAGATGCAACTCTACTATATAAGGACTGCTGTCTTTTGGACTCGGTTGTTGAGGTCTGCATCTGATTGGAGTTCCTGGTTTGAGTAGCAGATACAACAATGTTGGGTCAATTGAAGTATTATTGCATTGGTGGGCTGGGGGTGGGTGGAAAACAACTCTACCTTGTTGATGTATGTCTCTTGCCTCACTGTGTTGTTTTGGTTGGTTGTTCTGTCTTTGCGGTTGGATTCTCTCCAACTTTGTTGGTGTGCTAGCAGATGATAGGGCGGTCTTATCGGTGCCAACCTAGTTGGGACTGGTTTGTTTCGCTTTGATGCTCTTTGCACTCATCGCTATTGTCATTGATGTAATTTTCTTTTGGTTCATCTATAAATTTTATCTTTTGCTGATCAAAAAAAAAAGATTCACAACTTTTATATAGTAGGGTTTACATTTAAATCACATATTTTTCTTATATTTTTCTCCATATTCTTAAATCTGTAACTTAAAAGAATTTATAAAATGAAACTTTTAACAAATAGTCTACCCTTTGAAGTCATACAAAAACGGCAGAAACAATACAGTTGAATATAAAATTGATGACATTTTAAACTTACAAAATATCATCATTTACCAATATATTGATTGATACTAACCATAATTTGGAATTGAAGAGGTCGGTGAAGGAAGAGGAGGCAACCATAGCTAGAACTTCAACCAACAACTCCACCGGCAGAGATTCAATCCCACCTCCTCCGACGCCGACGACGATCTTTTCTTGTTTTTCTTCTTCAATTGATGATGATGATGATGGAATTACAAACATGGTTTCTTTCTTTCTTTCCAAACAATTAAAATTCAAACTCGTATAAAGTAATCAAATTTAGAAGGTGGGGATTGAAGGATTGATGGTTGGTTGATAAAAAACAGAGGTGAATGTAAAACCTCGAATCTCAACCGCTCAAAAGTAGCAGAGACAACGCTTTACCACCTCTCTCTATATATATATGTAAAATAGAGGTTGAGTGAGAAAAGCTTTCAAAAACGAGTAGGAAAGGGAAACCGAGAATTTTACAACTTGCTAATCAACCAATTAATTAATAGGAGATTATTACGGTTCTGTTTTAATAATTTAAATTTTTTTATTTTACCAGATACTTTATATATTTCATTTATAATAATAAAAAATAAGTCAATTTGATAGTTGTAACTTATTTATTTTATTATTTTTTTAAAAGTATAATTTTTTTTTGATTAAGAGCACAATAAATTGAATAAGTTATAGTTATCGGATCGATTTAATTTTTTATGTATTCAACAAAATGAACAATTCAAATCATCGAAACGGTACTCATGATGGGCCTTAAGGGTCCAACCAGTGCTGTCTATTCTAAAATTTGGACCGCAAGAGATCCTCTTCCTAATTAATACTACTTGCTATTTTCATACTCTTGTAAAAAAAAATAAAAATATTTATAAAAAAAAGAGTAAATTATAAATACTTGAGATTTAATTAAAATATATATTGTTCATATGATTTAAAAAAAATACAAATATTTCATTGTTAGAATTTTTTTATTTAATAGAATTAACTCAAACCAAAATTCTTAACTCTATCCTATACAATAATAAAATTATCTGAATTACTAATTGAAATAAATTTTTGAGATCATTAAAAATTATTAATTGAATTGATAATTTATTAATCAAAGAGTTATTTATTATAAAATTAGAAACTCTAAGAAGAGTATGTAATTTCTAGTACTATAAGAGGCAATTAGTATTTAAATAAATCTCAAATTTTATATTTATAATTAGTATTAGGGATTTGGGTGGGCCACTTTTTGGCATTTTTTATGAATCTTAAATAATTTATCAAATTTTTTAATAAACCTCTTACATGACTGTGTGACTCACACAAATTCATATATATATGTATATATATATAAATCTCACACCCATATAAAAGATTTAATAAATTATTTAAAATCCCTAACCTAACTCAATTTCATGTTATGAAACGGAAAAGGAACCAAAATAGGAATTAACTCAAATTCATGCTATGAAACGGAAAAGGAAACAAAACAGGAATTAACTCAAATTCATATTAACTCAAGTTCTTACAACCGACATGGTTTGACCAGTAATTATTTACAAAGGAACTTTTTCCTTGGAAGCTGATTTTGTCGATTTGAAAATGAATTTAGAAAGTTATAAAAAAAAAAAATAGTGAGGAAAATTTAAATAAAAAAAAAATATATATATATATTTACTTCCTTCTCTTTTTTAAATTTTTATTTAAATTCATAACTTAAACAAAGTATTTAATTCATGGGTTTTGGGCTCACTTGTGTTCTATATTGTTTATTTTTAGTGTTTACAGGTAAATTATGAGTGAAAAAATAAATTGATCTGATATATAAGGTTGGTTTGGGGTGTTTCTTCAATTGATGATGATGATGATGGAATTACAAACATGGTTTCTTTCTTTCTTTCCAAACAATTAAAATTCAAACTCGTATAAAGTAATCAAATTTAGAAGGTGGGGATTGAAGGATTGATGGTTGGTTGATAAAAAACAGAGGTGAATGTAAAACCTCGAATCTCAACCGCTCAAAAGTAGCAGAGACAACGCTTTACCACCTCTCTCTATATATATATGTAAAATAGAGGTTGAGTGAGAAAAGCTTTCAAAAACGAGTAGGAAAGGGAAACCGAGAATTTTACAACTTGCTAATCAACCAATTAATTAATAGGAGATTATTACGGTTCTGTTTTAATAATTTAAATTTTTTTATTTTACCAGATACTTTATATATTTCATTTATAATAAAAAAAAATTAAGTCAATTTGATAGTTGTAACTTATTTAATTTATTATTTTTTTAAAAGTATAATTTTTTTTTAATTAAGAGCACAATAAATTGAATAAGTTATAGTTATCGGATCGATTTAATTTTTTATGTATTCAACAAAATGAACAATTCAAATCATCGAAACGGTACTCACGATGGGCCTTACGGGTCCAACCAGTTTTTGGCCTTTTTTGTATAATGAGTAGAATAATCATATATCTAAGGAGGGATAATTAAAAGGCATGATATAGGTATAGATAGAATTTTTTTTTTTTAAAGTTGTGTTTGGATTAAAGCCCCTTTGGAATTTAATTTTTTTTATTAGAGTAGTTAAAAAGTCTCAGAAAAAAAATTAAACATCTCAATAATTTATGATCTTCAATACAACTAAAAAACGTCAATATCAAACACAATAACTGTTTTTCATCTCATAAAAAAATTAAGAAGCTTAAAAAAAACGACTAAAAAAATTAATTTCAAAATGAGGCTTAAAGATTTGAGTAAAAGCTTGTGAAAATGAGAAAAAAACGGAAGGAGAAGAAATATTCTAATTCCACACCCACCCCCCAACTTCTCAAATCCTTAATCAAAACACAATTTAAAGAAAAGGCAAAATAAAATAAGAGGAACTTATGTGTATATCTTACTAAGTAAAGTTATTGTCCAATAGGTTAATTAATGGTATTTTTATCATACACTATTAAAAAATATCATTAATTATTAATTTTCAGTGACAGTTTGAAAATTTTATAACAAAAAATGTTACTAATTGTAAGTTTTAGCAATAATTTAAAACAATCGTCACAAAAAAATCACTAATTTTCAACTTTTAACGGCAGTTTAAAAAAATTGTCACAAAAAGTTGCAAATTATAAGTTTTAATGACAATTTATAAAAATCATGACAAAAAAGAGTTAGTAATTGTTAATTTTTAGCGAGATATATAAAAAAAGTCACAAAAATTATTTTTAACGATAATTATGTCAAGACTTATTTGCAATAAAATTTGATAAAAATCTAGTCAAACTATTAAGATTTATTAATAATTTACCCATAAAATAATGAATTGAAAACCAAGATTAATGGTATGAAGTTAGTACACGTCACTTTCAAAGAGTTTGCTTTGCGTTTAACCAACAATAATATAATTAAGTTTAAATGTAAATACAATTTTTACAAAAGTGAAATAAAAGATAGTCTCATAGTGAATTCTACATGTGAAATTTATCATTTATTTTAGGGCAAATTACATTTATCTCCTTTGAGGTTTCTGACAAATACAAGAACCTCCCATGTGATTTGAATAATTACGGTAACCTCTCCTGATTTACTTGACAATATCAAGATTCCCCCCTACTGTCAAAAATCACTAAACGGTGTTACTTTTTCCTTAGGAAATTACCTTATTGTCCTTCCCTTGAAAATATTAAAAAATGTTTTTTAATTGGAGGATAAGTTTGTAGTGTTTGGAACAATATTTTTGGATTTATTTTTTTAAAATATTAAAAAATGTTTTAAAAACAAATTATTTTTTATTTTAAATATATAATTTTTATTTAAATATTTTACTTTATTTTGTAAATATTTTAATTTTTTAATTTTAATATTTTAAACTCAAAACACAATTTCATACTCAAATCGTAACCAAACACATAACTCAAAACTCAATTCAAAAATTATTTTCAAACCTCATAACCAAACACATAACTCGACACTCCACGCTACTTTCAAAACTCTACATTCAAATCGTAACCAAACGCATAACAAAAAAATAAAATACTTAAAAATATATTTATAAAATAAAATAAAATATTTAAAATAAAAACTATATATTTAAAATAAAAATAAAAATTTTAAAATTTTTTAATATTTAAAAAATATATTTAAAATATTAAAAAAAATACAACACATAGATGTATGAAATATAATGCACATTAAAATAAATAAATAAATATTTAAAATATAAAACATTTACCCTAAAAAAATAAATTCAAGAAATTATTTCTAATTGAATTGTGATTCTATGAGTTTTGAAAAGATTTTTGAAAATTTCTAATTAGAATTGTGTATTTGGTTAACACTATGAGTTTTGAATTTTTTTTTGAAAATTTGTAATTGGAATTGTGATTCTAAAAGAGAACCAAACATGTTTCTAAAAAAAAAAAAAATTCGGAACATGTTTTTATTACTCAAAACTCAATTCAAAAATTATTTTCAAACCTCATAACCAAACACATAACTCAACACTCCACACTACTTTCAAAACTCTACATTCAAATCGTAACCAAACGCATAACAAAAAAATAAAATACTTAAAAATATATTTATAAAATAAAATAAAATATTTAAAATAAAAACTATATATTTAAAATAAAAATAAAAATTTTAAAAAATGTTATACAACATTTTTTTAATATTTAAAAAAATAAAATCCAAAAATACTGTTCCAAACACTCTAAACCTATCCCTCCAATCAAAAAACATTTTTTAAATATTTTTAAAGAAAAGGACCAATAAAGTAATTCTGAAGGAAAAAGTAACACCGTTTGTGATTTTTGACAGCAGGGAGAATCGTATATTGTCAGTAAATAGGGGATTACTATAATTATTCAAACCACAGGAAGTCCCTGTATTGTCTGAAACCTCCAAGGAGGTTAAATGAATTTACCCTTTATTTTACATTTACGTATATTTTGTAAAATTCATTATATTCATAGCATAAATGTATAACTTTAGGTATTACTTGGCATCCCCTAAATAATCCATATTTTATCTTTTTTTCATCACATTATTTCTCTATTTTTTCACGTCTTTTTATAAAAAAAAAAGATTATACTTTTAGATCATCTCAAACAATCTCAAAATAATTCCAAGAGAGGAAGCAAATTTTAACACCAAATATTACTTAGGTGGACCCAATATAATTTTTTAATTCTTCCTTGACTTTCCTTTTTTTTTTATTTTTATTTAACTTTGCTTTAAAATACATATAATTTGATGAATTCTCTTACACAATTATATGATATAATTTATATATATAATATGGTTTGGGAGAATTGCATATCAGTGATTTCTACAAAAAATATTATAATTATCTAAATATTAATAATGAAAATTAGTAATTTTTTACTAATATAATAGTTTTTTTTGGCATTATAATTTCCCATTAAGGTCAGCTGACTTGTCAATTTGAAGAGAGAGAGAAACCAAAACCAAAATGGTTTTCGACAATTTTCCATATGAAAAATGATTTTTCCCTTGAAAAAATCATTCCCCCGAATCCCCCGTTTTTTTTCCTCTCATTTACATCTGAAGAAGAAGGAAGCAAGAGAGAGAGAGTGAGAGAGAACAGAGAGAGAGAGAGAGACCCATCCATTTCTGTCCGATCATCTAATCGATCGTCGAAGAGAGAGAGAGAGAGAGAAGGAGAGAGGAAACAAGAGAGAAGAGAGCCCTTCCATTTTCTGCTGACACCCAGCCAATGAGCTCAGGCGATCTCGTAGATAGCCCGCTGATCGTCATAGCCTCGTCGACTCTGCCCTCCGCTCCGACCGCCGTCGCCGTCTGCCTCTTCTTCACTTCCTTCTTCTTTCTTCTTCTTTCTTTTTTCTTCCTTTTTTTTCTTCTTTTTCTTCTTTCTTTCTCTTCTGCTGCTATCTAATTGAACACAAAAAAAAAAAAAAAAATCAAAAACGACGAAACGACGTGTTTTTTATTCAGGGGGTTCGGGGGCTTCCATTCGAGCTACCAATCACTTCTCTTTGCATATTGCTTGGGGAGGATTTTGTTACTGCAAATTTGATGCAAATTGGTTTTGCTTTCTTCGTTCGAATTGCTCTGATTAGGGGACGATGGATTAATATAGGTAGTTTTTGAAAGTTGATTTAAAATTGTTTTTTTTTTTGTTTTTTTTAAGTAATGTTAAAAAATTAAGAGATAATGGGACTCAAAATAATTAAAAATCAAAAATTGACTTTTAACTAAGTTCCCAAATTAGGCCATAGTGTCTTCTTCTTATATTTTTTAAATTATGTTTAATTCATAATTTGAAAAAAAGAAAAAAATATATATATGAAATATAAGTGAAATAAATTATGTTTTATTCCCATTTTACCCTATATATATATTTTTTTCTTTCACACCCTTACCTAAATTTATGTACCAAATACAACATAAAAAAAATTGGTTAATATTAGAAAATGACATCATTATGTATCCCGTTTAACGTCATTAAAAGTTGATGATTAATACATATAAAAGCACTAAAACCCTGTTTGTTTTCAGATATAGGCCTTAGACTAGATTGCTAGTGTGCGGTTGCTAATATATATCATGCTTGTTTCAATTTATAGCAATAGACTCATAGTCTCAATACCATATATGATGAGTCCGGATCCTCTGTCGTGTTCCCCTATGGTTTCTTGCGTGCCCCAAAACGACATTGTTTTGAGACAAAATTTTCATTAAAAATAAATAAACAAATAAAGAGAAGAGAAAGAGGGAAGAAGAAAGAAACACGGAAGAAGAAAAGAGGAGAAAGAAGAAAGAAGCATCCCACACGCGACAACCTCTAAGCCTTCTTTTAACCACCGGCACCACCATCTCCTTTGCCATCGCCTTTTGCAACCCACATTTCTTCTTTTTTTTCTTCTTCTTCCTCCTCATTTCTCTCACTAAAACTACCAACCCACCGACAACCCACCATCGCCACCCCCATAGCCGCGAACCCCCTTTTCTCTCTCTCTCTCTCGTGATCTCGATGGCCTGCAACCATCTCGATCTTTTCTCCTCTTTTCTTTGTCGCTGGGTGTACCGAAGGAGTCGTCTATCATCCTCGTTCGTCGTTCGTGATTTTCCTTTCAATTTCAACCTAGATCTTGAAATTGTAGGAAAGATGGTTTATGAAGAGAAGCAAAGTTTCAAAAATCTTTATGAAGATTTGAGATCCAAAAATCAAAGATGAGGAGAAGAAAAAAAAATTGACTGTTTGTCTTTGCTTTTGTTTGTATTGATTTAATTTTCAGTCAATTTTGATTTATCATTTGGGATGTTCAAAGTGTTAAATATATATGTATAATAATATATATATATCTATCTCAAGTTTTTTAACCTCCAACTTTTGTTTTGAATGGTCTTAATATTGGTGTTCTTCTGGGTGTTTGAATGGTTGTTAATATTAGTGAAACTGATTGATTTTCTACACGAAATAAGATCACATATATTGGTGTCCTTTGGGTGTTCCTCTGCCGGTGTTTCTTCCTCTTCCCTCTTTCTCTTCTCTGTTCTATGTTTTTTGCCCAAAAAACATCGTTTTGGGCACTGCAAAGAAACCACTTGTAGGGAATAGTATGACAGAGGATTCAAGCTCTATATATGATCCTCTCATCATGGGATTAGTAATGATGTAGAGGAGATGAAATTAGAAAATGAAACCTTGAGATTAGCTTGGAAATTAATATTTTTTCCTCTCTTATTGTCCAAAAAAAATATATATAAAAATAATAAATTAAAAAGTTATCTTATAAGTCACTCTCAAAACAAACTATTAGTACCAAAAAAATATTATATATTTATAAAATAATTTTAATATTAAATATATTTTAATATTTATAAATATATTCTAATATTATAATATATTAAAAATACAAGAGTATTATGGAAATTCATATAATTAATCTCATTATAAAATGACAAAAACAAATATGAATTGTTACTAGTCCAGTGGTCATCAAACAAACATAATTTTTCTTAGTTCCCTTAATAATAATCTCCACACTAGAATATGCTCACTAACAATCTCACCCAAAACCTACATTTGTTCACTTATTTTATTTTGTCAGTAATATGTAATGAAATAAGAGTAATTTAAACAATTTAATCATTGATAATTACATTTTACCCCTTTGTAATTTAGTTCAACAACACATTACCCCCTCTAGGTTTAAAAATCTACACATTAACCTCCTTGGTTTTGAGGGTGTATTGCAACTTCAACTCTATCAATTATTTTGACAAAAAAAAAAAAAAAAAAATCAATTTTACCCTTATTTTTTTCTTCAAATTTCTTATAAATGCCATATTTACTTACCTAATTCTATCTTAAATTGGGCTACCCTAACACTCTCCCAATGCACTACTATTATTTTCCATTACAACCACTACAATGCACCATCTTCTCCACACAAAATTCGGATCCTCTCCTTGAAGTCTTACCAACGCTCCCTAGACAGGGATGGCTGAGATGGGCCACGTCGCCCACTTAGAAAAGGTGGATTAGATTTCTGAAATAATAAAAAAATAAATTCCAAGACCTTTTTTTCTTCCCAAGACCCATCTAGCCTTTCCTCTTCTTCACCACTATTTCTCTTCTCTCTTTCTTCAACTTCCTCAGTCTTTAATGTGCCCCACACTTACCCTCCTCTAATAAGAAACACTCTCCACTGCTTTTGTAAACAAAGAAACTAGAAAAACAAAAACAAAAAACAAATGTGTAGATCAGTATCATCTACTTCAGAAATAAACAAACAAAACCCAATTATTTTGAAAGAAAAAAGGGCTTATAGAGAAAGAAAAAAGAGGTGGGGTTTGATTTATTAATTGGGTTGTTCTCTTTTGTTCTACTATCTGTTCTTCTTCTTTAAAGTTCAATTTCTTTCTTTCTTTGCTCACTTTTAAACTCATCGTCTCTTCCTCTTGTCCCCTCATTTAATATTCTTCTCATTTTGTTCTTTTTTTTTAAAAAAAAAGAAAATAAATTTCAACACATTAGATATCCTCTTTCCCATTAGAAATAGCTTTCTAGTGTCTTCGATTCTCAATATTGTTTCTGATTTGCACAGAGAGAGAGGAGAGAGAGAGAGAGACAGAGAGATAACTTTGAAGATCATGTTTTGCAAGTAATTTTTGTTTCTTAGAAAGCAATCATGTTTCATGTTCTAGAGATAGATTGAAAATCACTTCCTAGTGGTTTCTTTATTTCGATTTTAGGAGAGAGAGTATCAATCTTGAAACCAAAACACAAAACAGAAGATAGTGTGAAGAAGAGGAAAGGTTGGATGAGTCTGGTAAAGGAAAACAAGTTTTGGAATATATTTTAAATTCAACAGATCTCAACCGTCCATCTCTAAGTGAGTGACGTGCTCCATCTCAGCCGTCCCTCGAGGAGCATTGTAAAGAGCTCAAGGAGAGGATCTAGCTCCTCCACACAATCCTTGTCCGCCGAAGCATCCACTTCATGCTACCCAAAAAACCATTTACTACCTTCCGCAACATACTCTTCAATAGCGAAGATGGTAAATTGCTTCACAAGGCAATGCAAATTTTTGAAAAGTTATTCACCTAAAATAATTTTTGAGAAAGACAAGAGCACATTGACTAAATTAAATATTTAGGCCTCGTTTGGAACATGCTATTTCAGTAACTTTTTGACTAAATATGAAGTAAAAAAAAAAACTATATATTTGAGGTAACTTTTGACTTTTTATTAAAAAGATGTGCAAAGAGTAGAGAGAAAATGAAAATCTTTGACTTTTTGTATAAGTTATAGGCTTTGTGCTTTTTAGTAACCTTTTTCACTTTTTGGCTCAAAATGTTAACTTGCCAAACGAGCCTTAGTGACCCACATATATGGTAATATGAATTAGAGATTTGGCAAGATTATATTCCATATTTTTTTACAATTAATTAGTAAATAAAGAAGAGTGTTTTCAAGTCTCCTATTTGATGAGAAAGTGGAAGCATTGTTGAATAAGGAAACTGTCCTTTCTGTACTATAAAAAGACATTCATACTACCCATCAATTGAATCTATTTCACATTATTCTAAAGAGTATTAAGAGAGAAAACTATTTTCCCATAAACCTTGAAGTGATTAGGTTTGTTTTCATTCATCTACTCAATCTCTGAAATTTTTTTTTTTTCCGCAATGATGGATTCAAGTATGTAAAGTTATTTACATGAAAATCATGATAGTTCTAGATTTGGGTTATGATGATTATCATGCATAACACTATAAACTTACTTACATTGGTATCAGAGCCTGGTTAAAAAATTATATATTTCTTTCATGAACATAATTGATTTTGTGTTTGGACCACGGGTTATTTTTATTACTTTTTGATTCAATTCTCTTGGTGGAGTATATCATTATTATATGACCATTGGCTTGATTATTATCTTCTAGAAACCCTTATTATTTATAAAGAGGAAATACTGAGAATTTGATATATTGAATCTGTGAAAAATATCAACTTAATTTTTTCTCGTCATCGTTTTGATATTAACGTGTGCATGATCAGTCATTTTATTACTATATTTATGCCATTTTTTTTAATAATGAATTTCTCAGTTTATAATATAACAATTGATTTTAGATTTGCAATAATAAATAAACCAATAAATCAGGCCATAGATGTTGAACTTTATAGCTATTATTAACATGATTTGTATATATTATTTTAATGTTGTAGAAAGCATTATGAAGCATATTATTATACTAATCAATTCACGTGATCTAAGTAGACAATATCAGAATCAAAGTGGCTATACGAGAATTAATTTCTTTTTAATTTGTCTGAACGTTGATATTTATTACACCGTGGTCTTATATTTGTTGCATTATTCCTGTAATTAATAGATTGTGAATAGAAATATTGATTGAATTTCAGTTAAATAGTACAAAGTCCATTATTCTTGATTTAAATATATTTTTATATTATGATACGAGTTGATAGTGTACCCAAATATATACCATAATCGGAAGGCACGATGAAATTAAATCAATTAATTGAGCTTTTTACTACTCTAACCCAAGTATTAAACTATAATGATTTTGAAATCACTATTTTTAAGTTGAGGAATATTAGGTGGCCCAAAGGTGCCACCACTTCTAAATAATAGTTGAATTGATAGGATAGATGATTGTATTCACATTAGATTGGAACACAATAACCTGAAAGGTAATGGCCTACTAATATTGATATTTTATCAACTATTCCTTTTCGCTCATAAGTGAATCACCAAGTAACTTCTTAAGGATAGTACCATAGATTTTCCAAAGGTTAAATCACGGTAATACTATTTATATTGATATTAAACGTGTGTTATGACTATAATTAAAACTCTGTATCTAAATATAAGTGAGCATGAAGTTTATTTGCAATGAGTGCCAGTTCCCGTTTCTCTACGAGTCACTTGCTTCGTCTGTTCCCGCTCTTCTTACATGGACACGAACTTCTCAGATTTGAAAGGAACAAGTTCAGAATCCATTCTTGGTGTTCTAGACCTTAGACGTGAGCACTTTATTATGAGAAACCGATCTCTATTTACTGATAAAGCAATGCTGAAGAAAAGCTTCGCATGAAGCATGAAGAAATCAACATATAACCTTAGTCTTATCAAATGAACACCTTATAGCAAACAGATATCAAGTCAACTCTCCAAAAACTGACGATGCTAAAGAAAATTCTTAAAAGTGGAAATACGTTCTTCCGACACTTGCTGATATAAGTCTCTTTGCAGGTACACCGATGAG
>NW_021025506.1:1578434-1589150 GCF_004153795.1 Camellia sinensis
AAGAAGAGATGTTTCTAAGTCCCTTATTTTTGATGAGAAAGTGGAATCATTTTGTTGAATAAGGAAACTGTCCTTTCTTACTACTATAAAAAGACATTCATACTACCCATCAATTGAATCTATATTCACATTATTCTAAAGAGTATTTAGAGAGAGAAAACTATTTTCCCATTAAACCTGAAAGGTTGAAGGGTTTGTTTTCATTCATCTACTGAATCTCATGAAATTTTATTTTTTATCAGCAATGATGGATTCAAGTATAGTAAAGTTATTTACATGAAAATCATGGATAAGTTCTTAGATTTGTGATGGGGTGGTATGAGGTGGGATGTGGAGTGCGATGCCATAACACTCACCCCTAACAATTTGTTAACTTAAGCATGCATGGGGAAGGATAATCAGAGACCTAGGTTGAAAAAAAAAGAGGGTTAGTTATATGTTGTGCGGGTTTCTATTGGGAGAGCATGATGTGTGAGTTTTCGCTGTCCATTGCAGACCAACGGTATTTTTGAGACATACTTTTGATTTCAATACTTCTTTGTTGTTGCGTAGTGATCGAGGTTCAGATTAAATTAATCCACCAAATTGCGCAATTGAAAATAAAGTTGAGTTAAATCAGTCTTAGTAATCCTCTATTATAATTAATAAAGAGGCCTATATTTTGAGCGTGAGAAGTCTCTAATGAAATATATTAATCTGGAAAAATTTATCAAACTTTATTTTATTACATCGTCATTATGTTATATTAAACTGTGTGGCATGATCAGTCATTTTATTAACTGAATGCCTTTTTATGCCATTCTCTTTCTAATCAATAAAGAATAAATGTCTTCAGGTTGCTTGTAATAATATACTATGCAGATGTTAGATTTGCGAAGTGGGAATAAGAATAAAGCAAGTGAGATCAGGGCTCATAGAGGTGTTTGAACTTATTTTAGTCTATTTATTAACAAAATGATGTGTGCTAGTATATTTATTTTAATAGGTGGTAGAGCAAAGCGATAATGAAGGGCATATTATTGTTATACTAAGAGAGTCACATTTTCTATCGTGATATTGCGTGAGAGTAGTACAATAATCAGAATTCAAATTATGTGGCTAATCACGAAGAAAATTAATTTCTTTTTTAATTGTGCCTAACAGATTGATATGTATATTAACCGTTCTATTATTTGTTAGCATTTATTCCTTATTGCAAGATAATTAATAGTGTGAAATTGAAAATATTGTTGATATTCAGGTGTATGTACAAAGTCATTATTTTATTTAAAAGGTTGGATATGATTGAGTGATACGATGGATAGTAGTACCGAATAATAATAACCAAGAGATCGAAGATGGCCAGTGGAAGTATTAATATCAAATATTATTGAGTTTTTACTTACTCTAACCCAAGTATTAAACTATAAATGATATTTGAATCACAAATTTTAAGTAATTGAGGATATTAGGTGGCCCAAAGGCTGCCACCACTTCTAAATAATAATTGAGGGATTGGAATAGGATAGATGATTGTCAATTCAACAGTTGAGATTGCGAACAATACCTAAAGGTAATGGACCTCAATATGTAGAATAATATTTATCACACTACGTTCCTCATTGTTGTAAAGTGAAATCGACCCTAGTAATTCTTAATAGATAGCCATGTCGTAGATGTGTGGCCGCAGACGAAGAGTAGAGTGCGACGGGGGAGGGGGGTGGGAAGTAGCGTAGTTCGCCATTGTCTCCGATTCTAAACTGTGTTTTTGTACTTATTAAATAACTGTCATGAGGTAACAAATGAGTGAGTGGGAGCAGGAGACAATGAAGTTGTGTGTCCACTATATGCAGTGTCGCCATGTTCCTCTCTCTTCTTCCTTTAAACAAATAATCAGCGTTGCTTCGGAGTCTGTTCCGTCTTCTTTTCCAATAGACCCACGAACTTCTCAGATATGAGAGAGATCACAAGTTCAAAATCCAATCTTGGAGTGTTACTAGATCCTTGACTTATTCACCTTCCTTTATTTTGCAGAACCACGAACTGTCTATTTGACCCACTCGGAGGTGATTAAGGTCCAATGCTGTAAGAGAAAGCCATGGTCGCATGGAAGAAGCATAATTGCGAAGAAACTAAAAAACATAAACTAAGCCCTTTTATGCTTATTTGCGGAGATGTGACGCTATATGCAACACAAGCCTCATATCAAGAGGTCAAAGACTGCGTTCAAAACACTCCGCACCTGGCATGCCCTACAAGAAAATAAAATCCATATGACAAATGGAAACTATACCCAAACGAGCTTCCTCAAACGAAACTGCTGATAAAGTCTGCTTGCGAGGGCAACTGAGGTGGAACTTTAATTCTTATCCACCATCCGAACCATTTGAAATGGTACACACGTAGGGATACATGAGACAAGTCTAGAAAATAGACCAATTTTAGGCTGCTCAATTAAGAGAAGGGTAATTAGGGAATGCAGGTTTGATGTATTACTTTCTATGGTACGAGTGTTGTGTAGGAATTCTCCTTGCCTCTTCAGTATGGCGCCACCCTTCCCAAGAGTAGTGTATGGAACCAGCGTATGAAAGGGGGATAGGAGTAAGAAATGTTAAAACCATCGAAAGGTTTGGCCCAGTTATGCTATATTGCAAGTAAAGGCAAGAACTTAAAGCAAGTTGAGGGAAGACACGATTTCGGGGTATTCATTCTCAGGTTCCGAAGGATGCGCGAACTGCTGGCCGAAAAGAGCGGGCATGACCTTAGACGCACGACACCTTAGAGGAGAAGGTCATACCCTGCGGTGGGACCGAGCCTAAGCGCAAGCAAGCGTCTGCTGCGAGGAAATATACTCAGGCGCAACTCATAAGGAACGGACAAGAGGGAGGGCGATATCCCACAATGTGTTCACTTCTGTAAGAAAAAAAACTGCAACAACATTTTACAGAAAAGGAGTTGTCGGCTCGTTAATACTCCGTTAGGCATTGGTTTCGATATATACAAGTAATGAGATTTAATTTATTTATGTTTCGAATCATTACCTAACTGAATAAAGTTCCTTCTAAATACTTGCGTGCATTGATACTTGGGCCTAACTACTCAGTTTACCAATAAGGAATGCAGGGATCCTTTTCAATGCAGAACCATAAACGCCAAGTGAGAACTTTCATGTGAGGTTGCACTGGTGAAATCGAGTCAGAGCCACCTCATGAAGTTGTTGGAGCACTTAGTGCGTTGTATTTTTCTGGCGTGAGTGGTCATTAGTTTAGATTTACCACAAACCTTTTTATGTTCCTTCTACTTCCAGAAATATAGTTTCATTGTCTAAACTTGATCTTGATGATTACTCTTTTAAATTTGGCAATAATAGTTTCAGTCTTTTTAAGTATACCTCTTTGGTTGGTTCTGGTGTACTTTGTGATGGTTTATATAAATTAAAGCTTGATGATCGATTTGCTGAAATCCTCATTACCCTGCCTTATAATGTTGGTACTAAACGCAGTCTAATAAATGAAAGTTCCTCTAACTTGTGGCACAAAAGGCTGGGACATATTTCTAGAGAAAGGTTAAAAAGATTAGTAAAGAATAAGATTCTTTCGAATCTAGATTTTACTGATCTCGGTGTGTGTGTGGATTTTATTAAGGGAAAACAAACCAAACACACCAAGAAAGGTGCCACAAGAAGTTCAGTGCTTCTTGAAATTGTTCGTACAGATATTTGTGGGCCTTTTGACATTCCATCATTTGGTGGAGAAAGCTATTTTATCACCTTCATAGATGACTTTTCACGTTATGGTTATATCTATTTATTGCATGAAAAATCTCAAGCAGTGGATACCCTTCCGGTATACATTACCGAGGTTGAGAGACAATTGGATAGAAAGGTGAAAGTTGTCAGATCAGATAGAGGTGGTGAATATTATGGAAAGTATGATGAATCAGGGCAATGCCCAGGCCCATTTGCTAAACTCCTTGAAAAGTATGGCATTTGTGCACAATACACTATGCTAGGAACGCCACAACAGAATGGTGTTGCTGAAAGGCATAATCGTACACTAATGGACATGGTTAGGAGTATGTTAAGTAATTCCACACTACCCAAATCATTGTGGATGCATGCACTTGTGACCACTATGTATTTATTAAACTGGGTCCCTAGTAAGGTAGTTCCAAAGACTCCTTTTGAACTATGGACAGGAAGGAAATCGAGTTTAAGACACCTATATGTTTGGGGTTGTCCAGCAAAAGCCAGAATTTATAATCCACGTGAAAAGAAATTGGATTTTAGAACGATCAGTGATTACTTTATTGGTTACCCTAAAAAATCCAAAGGGTACAAATTTTACCGTCCTAACCATAATACAAGAATTGTAGAAATCGGTAATGCCAGATTCATTGAAGATGGTGGAATCAGTGGGAGTGATAAACCGCGAAATGTGGTTATTCAAGAAGTTAGGGTGCAAGTCCCATTACCCATAACTTCGAAATAAATTGTTGTTCCTACGGTTGTTGAACAACCTAATGACATGAAGCAACAAATGAATCAACCACTCCATTATGAAACCAATGAACAAATATTAAAACAACCACAAGAAATAGAACAACCACAAGAATTAGCATTAAGAAGGTCTCATAGAGAAAGGAGATCTGCTATTTCAAATGATTATGTGGTTTATTTACATGAATCTAATTTTGATATAGTGATAAGTAAAGATCCGGTTTCTTTTTCACAAGCCATGGAAAGCGTTAATTCTACTAAGTGGATTGATGTCATGAATGATGAGTTAAAATCAATGGACCATAATAAAGTTTAGGAACTTGTTGAATTGCCCAAAGGATACAAGAAAGTTGGTTGTAAATGGGTCTTTAAGACCAAACTTGACTCCAAGGGCAATATAGAACGATATAAAGCCAGACTTGTGGCCAAAGGTTTCACTAAAAAAGATGGCATTGATTATAAAGAGACCTTCTCTCCTGTATCTAAGAAGGACTCACTGAGAATTATCATGGCATTAGTAGCTCATTTTGATTTAGCGTTGCATCAAATGGATATGAAAACTGCTTTTCTAAATGGGAGTTTAGAGGAAGAAGTCTATATGGATCAACCTAAAGGTTTCTCCATTAAAGAGAAAGAACACTTGGCTTGCAAACTTAAGAAGTCAATATATGGACTTAAACAAGCTTCTAGACAATGGTACCTTACGTTTAATGATACTATTACTTCCTTTGGATTTAAGGAAAACACTGTTGATCGATGCATATATCTAAAAGTTAGTGGTAGTAAGTTTATATTTTTGATTTTATATGTTGACGATATTTTGCTTGCTAGCAATGATATTGGTCTATTGCTTGAGACCAAGAAATTTCTCTCTAAGAACTTTGAAATGAAGGATATAGGTGAGGCAACCTATGTGATAGGAATTGAAATATTCCGAGATAGATCACGTAGATTGTTAGGGTTGTCTCAAAAAGCATACATTGAAAGAGTTTTAGAGAGATTTGATATGTAGAAGTGTTCACCTAATGATACCCCTATTCAAAAAGGGGATAAATTCAGTCTTATGCAATGCCCACAGAATGAATTGGAACGTAAACAAATGGAAAGGATTCTTTATGCATCCGCAGTAGGAAGCTTAATGTATGCACAGACTTGTACTAGACCAGATATTAGTTTTGCAATTGGTATGTTGGGAAGATACCAAAGTAATCCTGGTAAAGAAGGTGATGACGTATTTATAGGGAATAAAAGATTACATGCTCACATTTAGGAGGTCTGACAATCTAGAGGTGATTGGCTACTCTGATTCAGATTTTTCCCGATGTGTTGATAGTAGAAAATCCACTTTTAGATATATGTTCATGTTAGCTGGAGGAGAATATCATGGAAAAGTGCAAAACAGACTATCATAGCTTCATCCACTACGGAAGTTGAATTTGTGGCATGCTTTGAGGTCACAGTTCATGGATTGTGGTTGCAGAACTTTATCTCATGACTTAGGGTTGTCTACTCTATTGCTAAGCTGCTGAGAATTCGTTGTGATAACTCCGCAGCTGTGTTTTTCTCTAAAAACGACAAGTATTCTAAAGGTGCTAAACACATGGAATTGAAATACCTTGTTGTTAAGGAAGAAGTTTAGAAACAAAGTGCGCCAATAGAACACATAAGCACACATCTTATGGTTGCAAATCCATTGACAAAGGGGTTGCCACCAAAGACATTTAAAGAACATGCCAATAGAATGGGTCTGGAATGTAACCCGTAATAGCATTTATTTTATGTAATGGATTGCTTTATGATTAATTATTTTAGTTATTTGACATTTTGATATCATTAAAGTGTTTTTGATATATTTCTTGTTATGAAATGAGGACGTACATATATAAGAATGAATAAATGATAACATGAATACTCTTCATAAAAAGACATTATCGTTGGGCCTCTTTATACTCATCACTTAAAGTGTCAAGTTGAACTAGTTGTTAGTGTTGTAGTACATGGAAGGGACTATATCGCACTATTGGTGTAGAACCGCCACGACTCACATTAATGAACTATTTAATTGTAGTATTATGATGATGACCAAATTAATTTTGAATTCACTTAAAGTGTCAAGTTAAACTAGTTGTTAGTGTTGTAGTACATGGAAGGGACAATATCGCACTATTGGTGTAGAACCGCCACGACTCACATTAATGAACTATTTAATTGTAGTATTATGATGATGACCAAATTAATTTTGAATATGGTTTATTGCGCGCCTAATGTTAACCTTGTTAAATCTTGACGTAAGTTACCATATGGGCCAAGTGGAAGAATGTAAGACTAAATTAAATATTTAGTTGACCCACATGATATGGTAATATGAATTAGAGATTTGGAAGGATTATGATTCCATATTTTTGCTACAATTAATTGGTAAATAGAGAAGATTGTTTTCTAAGTCTCCTATTTTGATGGGAAAGTGGAATCATTGTTGAATAAGGAACTAGTCCTCTCTCTATCTATAAAAGGGCATTTAGACTACCCATCAATTGAATCTGAATTCACATTATTCTAAAAAGTATTAAGAGAGAGAAACTATTTTCCCATAAACCTGAAGGTTAGAGTTTGTTTTCATTCATCTACTGAATCTCTGAAGTTTTATTTTTTCCGTAATAATGGATTCAGGTATGTAAAGTAATTTACATGAAAATCATGATAGTTCTAGATTTTGGGTTATGATGGTTATCATGCATAATACTATAAACTTACTTACAACATATATGCAAGCCTTGATCAGTGGCAGATAAGGACACATTGCTCTTTTTGTTTCTTTATTGTATCAAATAATCATCAGTACAGTTGTAGGTCAATGGTAGACAAATTCTCATTTTGCAACCCTTATCAATGGTACACAAATCACTACAACAAAAAGAGTCTTTGGAGACAAAAACCAATGATGAAAATAAATTTTGTCACCAAAGACTTACCTTTTAGTGAAGAAAATAATATTTCGTCTCCAAATGTACCATTTTTAGAGAGAAAAATAAAATTGCGTCACCAATGTACATACATAATAAAAAATTAGGTGACAAAATTATTTTTTGTCATTATTTTTATTTTTGTCATCACCAAAGAATTGAGGTGCCTACTTGCCTAGTCATGTGAGGACGACAAATGTGTGAATGCACTAAGGTGTCCACTTGCTCGATCGTGTGAGGATGACAAATGTGAAAGGATTGAGATGTCCACTGGCCATCCATGTGAGGACAAAAAAAAATATGGAATTGAATGTAGAGTCGTGTGTTGTATGATAAAATTGAAGAGATTGAATTCATGAGGATTGATATTGACCATGCATGTCTTAAATCAAATATTTATATACTTGGCTAAATATATTCTCTACTGGGCAATCGCTCATTCTTATCTAATAGCTTTTCAGGACTCGATGAGCCACAACCTCGCCAATGAATAAGAGGATAACTATCCCTTTTAGACTTTAATTCTTTTTGTCAACTTTGAAGTTGTAATTTAATTGTTGAACTTGTATATCCTTATTTTTGGGAGTTGGACCTTGTTGTATTAAATGGTCACATTGTAATGAGTAAACCCAATGATCAATGGTTTTGCTTTCTGTACCTTAGTGAACTATGAACTGTAAGATGTAATTTTGTAAGTTGAAATCTATAGTTCAATGAGAAAGAGAAATATTGGAATTGTTTTTGAAGTGTTACAAGTTGGTATCAGAGCTAGTAAGGTTTGAATACCTGGAGCTCGTAGGAAGTGGCTTTCATCACACTAGGTTGTCATGTCAGGACAAAGGGTTGGTTATCTTACTTGACTATGTGTTTGTGTGATTAGGTGGATATGGGGTCAATTCTCTAGGATATGACTTGTGCCGATTACATTCATCGAAGTCCCTTTGGAAAGGCATCTGATCAATGATTTTTCCATTGGAAAGTCTTTAAGTATTGTGGAATGAGTTGATATCTTGGGAGAGGGATCTGTATGTGTTCTACTTGTTTATGTGCTTATGTGTTTAGAATGAGATTAAGACTTAAGGGGGAAATGATGTGAGAAGTGATGAGCTAGTATGTGAATTTTCAGTTAATCTTGCAAACACCAAATGGATGGATAAGCTAAATTCTAACTAATTATTATAGATTTGAGGGAATTTAATTAACTAGTTACAACACATTAATTAATCTAAGAGCTACAAGCTAATTAATTTGAAAGGGGTTGAAGAACCACATGTGCAACCGAGAACATCCTCCCATAAACTCCTCTGTTTTGCTACCAGATTCTATTCCGTTTGCAGTCAAAAAATAATTATATTTTTGCCTCAGCTTCTACTCTGTTCTGTCATGAAAATGACACTATTTGTCCAAAATAGAGTGGCTGGCCGGCCGGCCACTGTTTTTAGGTACTGCCCTGCGGCAACAAAATTAAAACAGAGCAAAAACAAAGTGTTTCTAGGAGATGTTTGTCCTCTTTGCCTCTTCCTATCATGAAACTTGTGACGCCCTGATTCTACACTATAGGTTGCAGTCAAGGGAGAGTCACTAGTGAGTCCTATGGCCAATAACCAAGTAAGATCCCAGATCGCCGGAGGAGTCAAAATAGCCTCCCTTCTAAGTCCAGCTTTCTTAGGCAGCGCACTACCTTTTTGACAGATCTTACAAGGCATTGACACAAGGTCTCATAAGCAACGATAAGGTACATACATAGGATATAAACATTGCATCCCAAAAAGAAAGTTTTAAACTTCATATGAGTCATACAAAATAACAAAAAGGAAATTTCTAGTATTCCTAAGATAGCCAAAAGTCTTCAAAGGTTTTCGGCTCATCGTCTTCCGCTATGAGTTTCGCTTCGTCACCTGGCATGATACGCCGTGAGCTATGAATGCCCAGTAAACACACACACACACCCTACCCCTTTTTCCCAGTCCAATACACAGTCACAACTATAACATCAAGTAATAAAGTATGATACTCAATTAAATAAATAAGGGTTTTAGTTAGATGTTATAGCAAACTAGAAATCCCCCAAAGAGATTTCGTCCTCCCAACCACAAGAATCGGACGCGGATTATTCGGTATGCCCCCTCTTTTGCTGCTTTGTTGCAGACCTAACCTCGGATGCCTACCAACGGTTATATACCGTGTAGAAGTGATTTCTAAGCTTCCAGGATCGATTAGGGTTTGTATGGATTCGCCCGTGATGCGTTTTCAGTCCTAGGGCTTAATTTGCGATTAATCGACGAACTAAGGGCTTTATTATAATAATTCAAAATTTAGGGACCTAATAAGGTTTACAAAAGTTAGGGGTCTCACAGTGGTAGAGCTGAACGCATTATTGATGTGGATGCGTTTGCGGTCAGGAGCAGGGAGTGGTCTGGGTTTGCTTTGAATAATCGGCTAGTGGTGCTCAAGTGTTCGAAAACCCAATACCCACCCAATTAGGTTTCCCGTTGAATTAGGTGTTTTAAGTCAAGGTTAGTTCAACTAAACGATAAAATAAAATTCACATAAGCATGCCTCCTCAAGATAAGAAGATAATTAACATAACATACCCATACAACATTATGCCAAGATATGATAATAGGCCATTAAACATTTTCGTGAATACAAGGGTATAAAACATCCAAACATAACAAATTTCCAGATTTAACATCACATGAAGGTTAATATGGAAGGACTACTTAGGTTCATCCACCGGACTCGGTTTTCCTATGGTTCGTAGAGAATTTGATCTAGTTCCTAGTACATTTTTCAGAAATGGGATTGCTTTTCCCGATTTTAAGTTATTTACAAATTAGTCGAGCACTGTTCCAGAATCTGCCCAGATCTGTCGACTGTTACGAAAACTTGATTTTCTCTCCAACTCCTTCAACCGGAATAATTCATCTTGGGTGGGATCTCTAAGTTGGACAAACCACCAACTCCTTCAACCGAAATAATTCATCTCGGTTGGAATCTCTGAGTTGAACAAACCACCAACTCACCTGACCGGAGTTAACATCTCGGTTTTACTTCTGAGAATTGAACAAACCATCAACTCCTTCAACCGGAGTAGGGCATCTCGGTTGGAATCTCTGAGTTGGACAAACCACCAACCCCTTCAACCGGAATAATTCATCTCGGTTGAAATCTCTGAGTTGGACAAACCACCAACTCACCTGACCGGAGTTAACATCTCGGTTTTACTTCTGAGAATTGAACACACCATCAACTCCTTCAACCAGAATAGCGCAT
>NW_021025506.1:1621843-1647416 GCF_004153795.1 Camellia sinensis
CAAATATGCAAGTTTCAGCACTGAAATGTGATGCAAAATGATCCCGAAACATGGAAACATGGCACCCGATGCATGGAATGGCCCCGAAACACAAAACTAGGCATGCGCATTGGCCTATAGCTATACAAAACATGCATTATTTTATCATGAATCATGAAGACACATGCAAGAAAGTCCCAAAACATGCATATTTCCAGTTTATAACAAGTCCCAAAAATGAATGCCAATAGGGCTAATCTATCATGCAAAAATGGCCCCAAAAGAGAGATTAAACACAAAAGGACAGCAGCTGGCCCCAAATGGCAAAGATACCTTCAACAAAGTTGAATAGGGGCTCAAAAAAAGATACTTTACAGTTTATATCAAGCTACGAAAATAATCACAAATAAGGCCAAACTATCATGCAAGAAAAGGCCTAAAAGAGGGGTAAAGAGACAAGTGGTAGCTTCTTTTCTCAAACAGAGTAGAGCCCTTCAACAATGTTGAAGAGGGGCTCAAAACAAGATATTTCACAGTTTATGGAGAAGTCCAAAACAGCTCACAAGTAAGCCTACAATACTATGCAAAAATTGGCCTAAAAGAGAGATAAAGAGGCAAGTGGTAGTAGGAGACCTCAAACAGTAGGAGGTCCTTGATAAAACATGAAAATGGGCTCAAAATATGACTATTTACAGTTTGGGTCGGAGCCCAAAAAAGCTAGCAAGTATGGCTTAGATACAAAGCAAAACAAGGCAAGAAAAGAGGAGGAGAAGGCTCACCCTTGAAGACCAATGAACCAGTAGATTTTGGTTGAAGAAATGGTGCTCCTAACCTCTGGAAATAACCTCCAAGTTGCTGGAATGGAGTATGGAGGTGTGGTGCTATGAGGTGGTGTAGAAATGTTCAAGAACAAAGGTGTTTTGAGGCTTGGAAGAGAAGGAGAGGGAGGATGAATGCAAGAGCTCAAAACCAAATCTTGTAACCCTGAAAAATGGAGCTGGGGGGTCTGGTTTTATAGAGGGAGGAGTGGAGGAAAAGGGGGGGAAAACCAATTCAAATTTCCCCTCCAAAAGGGCAGACCCTCGGGCAGTGGTCTGGTGCAAAACAGCTGGTCAAGAAGCTTGATTGATATAGAGATATATCAATCTGCAGCTCCTCAAAGCTCCCACGTCCAGGCATGGACTGGGGTATGGCTTGGAATGACGGCTGCCAGCTGTCTGCAGAAATATCTGTTGAAAACCACATTTGGCCGGCCGGCCATAAAAGTGGCCGATCGGCAGTCAAATTGGCCGGCCGGCCATCAAATTTGGCCGATGGCAACATAACACAGCCGGTGGCCTCAAGCCATGGCCAGTGGAGTGTGGGGGTGTCCCAAAAGCCATTCCCTGCCCTCCAAAGCAAAAACACAAGTGTTTGGTACAAAACCAGACACAAAACGGTCGAGTCGAGAGATCCTGAGGCAAGGCGCGTAGCTGAGACCTCCGGGAACTCAAGACGAACACAAACATGGATGATCACCGAGTGTTCAAGCAGTGACATCCAAGTCTTGAGGGCGGTCAAAAATAGGGTGTCTACAGTGATGTGTCAGTGTGTTTGAGTAGTTCAGGGCAAATGTAGTGTGTGTGCACGTGTTCAAATTCAAACAGACATCAAGTGCAAGTGTGTTCACAGTCAACCATAACATACAGTGTATCGATATATCCGGGTTAAGCAATTAAAGAGCAGAATCAACTATGGCAGTTAAGTGTTCTACATTACGAAAAATGAAACGGGGGAGAATATACCTCAGAAGCGCCATATGAAAAGTGCGTCTCTAGCTCGCGCAGAAGGAGCTCTGATGGGACACCTCTCGCAAAATCCCGGAACTGGAGAAGTCCGTCGGGAGGAAGCACGTGAAATGCCGGCCGGTAGGTCGCCGGGTCGAACGGGCGGACGCTCAAGGGGAGGAGCTCGGCCTCTGGATCCATCTCATGCTCTGGAGGAGTCCCGCCCCGTGGAATATCATCCGCCATGTCAAAAGTGGTGTGAAAATGGCCGGAAGAGAAAAAATCGGCCTAGAATGCGAAGAGTCAACAAAAAGTCAACCCCGAGAGGGCAGAAAATGGCTGAAAAAGCCGGGAAATGGAAGAGGCACGAAAATCGAGAGAAACTCGGGGAAAACAAACCCCAAGAGGTGGAAACAGCAAAGGAGACACCGGAACCAAGAAATGTTCGGTTCAAAATGTTTGAAACGCAAAGATATTCGCGAATCAAATGACGAAGCGGGCGTGAAAACTGAGGAAAACGGAGAATAGAGGCTCGGGAAATACTCTAGAGAGAGAGAGGGAGAAATTTCGGCTAAGAGGAAATGAGAAAAATAGGGCTTGAAGCCCTATTTTAAAAGACCCGAGGCAAAAAGACTGAACTGTCCCGACTCAGCAACATTTGGCCGGTCGGCCAAATTGTTGGCCGGTCGGCCAAATATTTGGTTTTGACGGCCGGTGGATGGCCGGTGACCTCCCCTGATGGCCGGTGAGCCTCCAACAACCTGTTTTGGGTCAGATGTATAGTTTGGGGTATTTATTTCTCAAGATAGTGCAAGATAATGCCTTTCCGAAGCTCAACCGGCCTCCGTTTTAACCTCGGACCGTGTCTTCTGTGCATGGCACTCGAATATGGGCAAGATGTATCCTTTTTTGTATCCTTTTGTCTCTTTTAAGAGTCGAAAGTTGCCCCACACGCATTGTTTTGCGAACACGTGTTGAGTTATACGTCATTATGCCTGCATTGTTATGCATTTTCGCCACGGTCTGGCGAGACCTTAAATACGCCATGGTCTGGCGAGACCTTAAATACGCTCGGTCTAGGAGACCTTAAATCCTTTGAAGGTGCAAAACCTTTGTTACTTGCATGTCTGCATGCGTTGTAGCACATGTCATCCCTTGCATCGTTATACATGTCTACTCGCGTTGTAGCAACGCATTCGCACCATCATGCATTTCAAGTGGCGCGCGTCATCGCACATTCGAATTCACATGCATTGCCATGCATTTCAAGCGATTCGCGTTGTCGCACATTCGAGTTCACAAGCATTTCGAGCGATATGCGTGGTCGCGCATTCAAGATCATATGCATTGTCATGAATATCAAAAGACGTGCGTTGTCACGCATGCATCATTTGCACTTTCAAAACAAAATAAAAATAAAAAAAAACAAAAAAACAATCATGCATTATCATGCATTTTCAAAAGAAAAGCAATCAAAAAATACATGCATTGTCATGCATTTTCCCTGTGCATCACATGCATTTCAAACAAAACAAAAAAACAACAAAAAACAACAACATGCATATGTCATGTATTTCACTGTAAATATTACATATGTCATGCATTTTACTGTAAATATTCCATTCCATTGCATATTGTATATATTGCATTGTAGCTTGCATGCATCCATTGCATCACCTCCATCTAGGGTTTGCGCCTTTCCTTGTTGAGTTTGGAGTGGTATGTGCCCATACTTTTCACATCTATACACTCATAGTTCTGTATGACCATTCTATGTTAGACATGGCTTGTTTGTGTCCATGCCTTTCCTAGGCAAGATACGGTTTGGCTGTAGGCCTTAATCTCACTATATCCATTGTATATATTCCATTCCAGTGCATGTTGCATTGTAGCTTGCATGCATCCATTACATCACCTCCATCTAGGGTTTGCGTCTTTCCTTGGTGAGCTTGGACTGGTATGTGCCCATACTTTTCACGTCTATACACTCATAGTTCTTTGCATCACCTCTATCCAGGGTTTGCACCTTTCCTTGTTGAGCTTGGTCTGGTATGTGCCCATACTTTTCACGTCTATACACTCATAGTTCTGTATGACCGTTCTATGTTAGACGTGGTTTGTTTGTGTCCATGCCTTTCCTAGGCAAGATTTGGTTTGGCCCGCGCGCCATATCCATCATACATATTACATTGTAGTGCAATTTTTGCATCCTGCATTAGGATCATGTTCTTTCGTTAGCATGATCATTCCCCACTTATGTCATTCCACCCAATTACTTGTTCTTGTGTCCATCTACATCACTCATAGTTTTGTGTGACCTTTGCTATGGTAGACGGACTTGTTACCTCCATCAATCTATTTGACATTTGTGTGGTTTTGAACAGCTCAAGATTTGATCATGATTCAATTGCATTGCATTTTCATTTGCATTGTTTATACATAGTTTTGTATATATTGCATATCATTTTGCATGTTATGCATGTTGCTAACGATATTGTACCTATTAAGTTTGCTTTCTTTGCAGGCATGATATTGTATGTACGGTTCATTTGAGGCTGGTGCAACCAGACGAACTGGATAGGTATTGTATCCTCCTTGCGAGACGTATCGAGAATTGCATAATTCTCTTACATCCTTTCTGCATTGTAGTGTAGTTTGGTGTATGCTAGCTTAAAACTGTTGCATTATTATGCTTCGTTACAGCTTTCTTAGCATGATCATAAGTTATGTTCGGCTTTGTGCATTGTCTTGCATTTTGCCCCTGCCTTCGGCCGCATATCTTTATTGTCTTGCATGTTCGTCTAAGTCTTTGGCCTTGTCAAAAATGGGTCGTCTCTGGGCTTTGACATTCACTCCTGTCATTGTTATGACTTTTGAGTTCTGTCAAAGAGGGGCAACTGTAGACACCCCGTTTTTGACCGTCCTCAAGACTTGGACGTCACCGCTTGAACACTCGGTGATCATCCATGTCTATGTTCGTCTTGAGTTCCCGAAGGTCTCGGCTACGCGCCTTGCCTCAGGACCTCTCGACTCGACTGCTTTGTGTCTGGTTTTGCACCAAACACTTGTGCTTTGCCTTGGAGGGGCAGGTAATGGCTTGTGGGCCATCCCCACACTGCACCGGCCATGGCTTGAGGCCACCGGCTGTGTTTTGTTGCCACCGGCCAAATGTTTGGCCGGCCGGCACCATAGATGGATGGCTTGCCAGCTATCTTTTTTTGGACAATTGCATTTTTGGCCGGCCGACTACTGTGCATCTGCTTTTGCAGATATTTTCATGCAGCTAGCATACACTTTCACCCCCTCCATACACGTGTATGGAGGGATTGCCCTCTTGTTAGCTTCCTTTGGAAGCTCTACAAGACTAATTGTCTATAAAAGAGAACCTCTTCTCTCTTGTTCAGGGGTTAGACAACTTAGACAACATTTTCAGACCTTGAGCTTTAGGGTTAGGGTTTACATATATCCTTTATCTCTATATCTCTCTCTCTCTTGTGTTTAGTGTGTGTTTTAGTCTCATTTTTGTGCACAAACACCCACCATCACACCTTTTCTTAGTTGCTGAGGTACCAGAGGTCTTTCCTTGAAGCTTTTGGACTGGTTTGGAACCAAAAGAGCTGCTGGAACATTGTTTGTGAAGAGGGTCTACAAGGGTAAGACTTTTGTCCCTTTTTACCCCATTTTTGCAAAGCTTTTTAGCCTATCTTGCATCTGTTTTTGAGCTTAGCATATAACATATAAAAGTCTTGTTTTTGTCTGCTCTAAATAGTTTGTTAAAGGGTGTTTTAAGCTTTGGGGTTGTTTGACCCCTCTTAAGGCTTGTTTGGCCTTTGTTTTGTGCCCTTTTGGTTGAGCTCCGGGACCATTGTGTTTGGGCCTCCTCACCACTGAAATCTTGAGGGATTTCAGAGGTGAGGATGGTGCCTTGAGGTCCTAGGAAGGAGAGGGCCACCCCCTCTCCTTGTTGTCCTTGAAAGGTAGGTAACTTCGCGAATTGCCCCGGCATCAAGCAATCGGTTAACTTCCTCAACAACGGCAGAAGCATGCTCCGTGGCTGACCGGCGACTTTTCTAAATGACTGGTTTACATTTTGGATTCAAGTAGTGCTGGGCTACAGATGGATCCACCCCCAGCATCTCATATGGCGTCCATGCAAACACGTCGAGGTTATCGAGTAAGAAGGATATTAGGTCTAGCTTTGTGAAGCTTTTGTACTTGTTTTACCATGTTTAAGGTTTGTTTTTGGTTGTTTTGGTCAACCATAACATGTATTGCATAGCTCCTTTGCATTGTTAGCTTGTAGGCTTTAAGTATGTGAAGTGTTGAGCATGCATTGTTTGATTTATTTCAGTGGTTTGGCACCACTTATAGCATCATTTCAGTCCTCTTAGCATGCTTGTATGCTTGCATTTCATGGCCCCTTTGATGCTTCAAGAGGTTGTGTCCTATGCTCCATGTTTGGTCATTGTGTATGTTTCCATGTGTAAGTCATTTAGATGCCGTCTAAGTGGTCTTTTGGCTTTGTTTTAGCATGCTAAAACTCTGGTTTTGGTCATTTAATTCATGCCATGTGTGGTTGCATTAAGTGTAGTTCAATCCCCCTTGGGCTTGCCTTGAATCTTGGACCATTGTTGCATGCCATGCTTACCTTGTTTGCTTGTTTTGGCACCATCATTAACATGATTTTCAGAGCTTACATTGCATGCCATATGCCCATGTTGTTCCTCTTTTAAGTGTGCTTAAAATTTGTCTCTATGCGCCTAAGTGTTGGACCTTACATGCATGCCCATTTGTATGTGTTTTGGCTTCCATTCTTGAGCATGTTAGCCATTGTTTTGGGCCTAGTTGAGAGCTGCCTAATTCAGTTTAAATCCACCTTTTGCATGCTATTCAAATGTTGTTGCGTTAATCCACGTTTGCATGTTTTGGTTGCATGTGTTGCATGCTTGAAATCACTTGCATTTGGCATGCATTCCCTTGGTCAAGTTGCTAGCATGTTTGCATGTCTTGCACACTTGCATGAATAGATCACATCTGGCATGCTTCATTAGCTTGCATAGTTGTGACATGCTTGTTTGCCTTGTTGGCTTAGGTTGTGTACCTAGTGTACATTGCATGTTTGCATGCTCCCCTCCATACCATATAGCATACTAGTTTGCATGCCTACGTTGCATTCCACCTAGCATGCATGCCTTGTCCCTTGATCTAGTGATAGGGATTGGGCCTTTGTTTGTGTGTGTGCATTGTATTTGAAATCAAAATGCACACTTGATTCTTTGGGCCACCATGCATGGAAATGTGCGATAGATGGTCCGAGAATCGAGGCCCATCCTCCTTTGAGTCATACATATGATAAGGAGTGTGGTTGGTGCATACATGGCTTGAAACGCATTGCCATGTCTTGCCTACCCTCTGCTGCTGTCAAAAACAGATTCAGCAAGAAGATTTGGCCGGCCGGCAGTGTTGAGTGCCGACCGGCAAAGAATGTTTGGCTGAGAGCATAATGTTTAGTTGATGACCACTTCAAAATGGCCGGTGATGATCCCACTCAGCCGGTGGTGTTCCAAAACACTCAGAGAAGCAACCTTGGGAGTTGTGCAATTTTCAGAGAAGCAGAACAATCAAAGCAGAGGCAACTTGTGCATGGCAGTGACTTTCCGAGTGAAGCTGAGCGCGTATTGCATTAGGCCCTCTTCCCGAGGCTGTTTACCGCTTTCATCAGATTAGTTAATTTGTTAATTAATTAATTGGTCTGTAATATTTAATTAGCTTGTAGGTTAATTAACTTGTATTATTCTTTCGGTCCCTCCGAGTGAGGACAAATCTGTAATAAGTGTGGCTGCGTGTGTGCATGTCTTCCAAACCCCACTTCTTTCTCCCTTTTACTTACCTGCTTCTGATGGTTAGTATTAGGACATGTTTACTTTAGCATACCTTATGATAACATGCGTGCATCATTCATTAGTCTTACATGCACCAGGCTCGGTACATCATACTAACTGCGTAAGTATTTCAAATCTAACTTGAATACATGCTACTTGTGCATTTTCACATATCATTTATAGACTAGCCGAGCCTACTCTAGTGACACTCTGTATGCGTTGCATTAGCCACTTAACATAGACTTGGATCATGCATTGATTGCTAACATGTTTTTTGTTTTGGCTCGGAGTACTAGGTAAGCAGTTATGCTTTAGCATACCGCATGCGTGTGAGTGTTGCCATAACAGCATGATTACCATGAGGCTAGCTGCTTATGTGATATAACTGCTTGAAATGCTTGTGGGTGAAGGTTGGATTGTTTGAGTTGGAACAATCGTTGAAGTCCGTGCTTTAGCCTACTTGCGAGTAGCAAATTTCAAACTGTTTTCCAAACAAACGGATAGCAATGTTTTGTTCAAATTAGGCATTTGGTCTATACTTGTTTTGCTGTGCGCATAACGTAGTAATTCTAGGCTAATAACCGGAATAAGAACACATACGTTTCAAAATAGGATATCACGGTTAGTAGAGGCCGATCTTCGGATCGGGCGAGGGGGGTGCTCATAGCTGACCTTCCCCAATCGTACCCAAGTTCCGAGCCGAGGCAACTTTTTGGTGATGACGGACACGTGGCCTTTGCACCGAGTCAGGGTTTCCTAAATTCCCCCATAAAATATTTAGGGGCCGACTCTGTATCTGGCAAAAGCAGTCCATGTTTGGCATTTCTTTTCAAAATCTGTTTTCTCAAACGATTGCCGATTTGGACTCTTTGGTTCAGACTAAGAACCGTGACAATTTGAGAGTCCTGAACTGTAGTGAGCCCAAAACGAACAGAACGGGACTCATCCTCCCGGGGCGTTCGGGGACGTCTACAAACGCCAAGAGGAAATACCTTATCCACAGCTCAATGAATAGTCTGATTTGCACACAAGCTTCATCCTCTCCTACTCCGATCAAACAGCAGTAAGCGACGCCACAAAGAGACGGTTCTGCTAGGTTACGAACAGACCAGTTCGAAATCAGTGGAGACTCTGATTGCTCTGCGGCACACAAACTTTCTCCTCTCCCACTCCGATCAAACAGCAGCAACGACCAGACGGCTCCGCTAGGTTACGACGACACCGTGCTTAGCTTTCTCTCTAGACGGTGCTCCGCTCTGTTCGTTTATTTTTTGTTTTTGAAATCAAAACAATTGTGGGTGTATCCCGCATAGTAGAGCAGCGAATTCATCAATTCGAGCCACTCTCAAGCCTCACCTTTCAAGCTACGCAGCGGGGTTTTTTTTTTTTTTTTTCTTGACATCAATGTTATGAATTTGTTTTTTTTTTCTTGACATCAATGTTAGGTAATACCATCTATTTATAGAAAAATTATTTGGTGCTCATGGGATGCTAGTTGGCAAAACTTCTTAACAATCACAATGCATTATAGTTTCTCCTGTTTTCTAATTATTAATATAAAACCTTGAGATTTTTCTATTCGCCAATCACATTACTATTGAGGCACTACCAAACAATACCCAAAACCAACAATACCCAAAACCAACTGTAACAGCGCCCGCGGGCCTCATGCTACAGTTCGGACTCGATTTGTGTCATTATATCTAAATTAAATAGATCTAAAAAATTTGATTATAATATTAAAGTGTTTACTAAAAACAAAAGAATACAAATTGAAAGCTCAAAAACCTATTTTTGAAAAGAGCCGTGCTACCGACCTCCAGTGGGGCGACCCCCACTAACAACCCCCAGTGAGGTGTCGCCTCCCCATTGGCTAAAAACAAAAAAAAATAAAATAAAATAACAATTTTTTTTTTTTGCACCAATCACACGCAACCCCCAGTACCCCACCGAAAGTCGGAGGCTTTTTCCTTTTGAAAACTCAAACCAAATAAAGTCATTAGTTTTTTCACCTCCTTTTTTAGGAAACCTAAAAAATAATTTAAAAAGCTACTTCTCAAACAGACTGTCAATGAGGTTTTACTTTCAAAATCTTTATGGGCAAACGACAATAACTAAAATTATTAGAGTAGATATTAAGAAAATTTAAAGAGTAGTGTTACTATAATTTAAAAGTTAGATTTATTTTTTAAATTTAATGATATGATAATTTATTAAAATATATAAAACAATTCTCTCTCATATATTTTCTAATTTTCAATCTATCATCTCTTTTACTGATCACTGTATCTTAAAAATTGGTCTAAATGGGGAAGTTTTTATATCATTTTTTAAAATTAAAACAAACAAAAAAAAAAAAAACCTTCAATATATTCACATTGCGCTATTCCCTTAACTTGCTACTTATTGGAGTTGGGTATTGATCACACCGAGCCTAAACTAAAAGAATAACATGGCCCAATCCGCCCCGGCCCAATATCAAACTTAAATATTTCACACCAAACTTAAATATTTCACACCAAAATCCAATTTTACACTTCTCAACTTGCTCAATAAACTTATATATTTAAAAAAAAAAAAAAAATCTTACACATTTAGATATTAATAATTTGGGTAAATTTACTTCCTTTAAAGTTTGAGAAAAATACAATTAATCTCATACTTTTAACATGATTATATTAAGGGAGGTTTACGTATAGATTTTAATAGGTAGACTTATTGTCCAATAAGTCCTATGATAATTAATAGAATTTTTCATCAAACACTATTAAAAAATATCATTAATTATTAATTTTCAACAACAGTTTAAAAATTTTGTCACAAAAAATGTCACTAATTATAAGTTTTAACGATAATTTAAAAAAATTGTCACAAAAAAAAGTTACTAATTTTCAACTTTCAGCAACAATTTAAAAAATTCATCACAAAAAAAGTCATTATTTTTAAAAACCTTCATTTTCTTAAAACTAAAGTGACTGAAACTAATGCAGTGATGTGTAAAAACTAATAAACAAGATAAATATATATTTTTTGAGTAGAAAATACATAATATCATTTTTTTATTCATATAACTAATAAATTATTGATAACTCTATTGCGGTTGCTTAACAACTCCGTCGGTCCCAAGCTCAGGTAAAGGAGGAAGGTTGTGTGTTAGGTAGTCGACAGCCAACATGTAAAAAAGTCGCTTAGATCCTTTATGACATGAAGCCTAATACTCTAAATCGATTAAATACAAGGTCGTTCCCCTTAAGTGACGTGTTGTGCTTACCTTCCGGTATTTCAAAAAGTGAGCAAGGAACACCGCATCGACGCCTAGGTGCAGTGAAAAATGGGCAAAGATTTTTGCGTTTTTCTAGACGAGCGTGGATATATAAACTAGTCCAAGATTATAGGTTTAGGGTAACTACATAGAATATAAGAACTTGAACTGGTAAGACTACGGAATTGGTAGATATCATGATTAGGAGAAGAGTTAATATAGCTTGCATACAAGAAACCAAGTGGACGGGTGAGAAAGCTCGGGAAATAGAGGATATTGATTTTAAGTTTTATTATAGTGGCAAGGATAGACACAGAAATGAGATAGAAATAATAGTTGCCAAGAGTCTTATAGAAAATGTAGTTGTTGTCCTTATGAAAGGGGATAAGATTATGTTAGTTAAATTAGTTGTTTGTGAGAATATAGTGAACATTATTAGTGCATATACCCCCTAAGTAGGATTAGATGATTAGACTAAGAGAGTTTTTTGGGCCAAATGGATGAGATATTACTAGAGATACCCATAGGAGAGAACCTAGTTATAGGTGATGATTTCAATTGCTGCCCCTCTAAGGCAAAACAAAAGTGTTTGGTGTGGAATCAAACACTAAACAGTCGAGTTCGGGGATCCTGAGGCAAGGCGCGCGAGCCGAGACCTCCGGGAACTCCAAACGAACACAATCATGGATGATTACCGAGTGTTCAAACGGTGACGTCCAAGTCTTGAGGACGGTCAAAAATGGGGTGTCTACACCAACCAATAAATTCTCCTATTAATAATCGTTATCGTTTTTCTATATTTTTTTTTTCCGGCATTCACTGTTAAATTATTTTCCCTAATTTTTTAGTCAAGTCGTTGGGGGCTGAGGCACTTCGTTTGAAGGGTTAGCGCACTTTTCTATGAGAATCTTCTATGCGTAATATGCGGGTTGGTGTGAGGTCTGGTGCGATCACTTGTAAATATTTTTAGGAGCCGTGCTACCGACCCCCGCTGACAACCCCCAGTGAGGTGTCGCCTCCCCATTGGCTAAAAAATAAAAAAATAAAAAAAAATAACTGTTTTTTTTTTTTTTTTTTTTGCACCAATCACACGCGACCCCCAGTACCTCCACTGGGGGTCGGAGGCTTTTTCCTATTTTTAGGTACGTCTCTAAAATTTATTTAAAATACAAATAATTCTTAATAATTTAAAATTTTATAAATATTTTTTATAATCTTTTTTATTTAATAAAATTAATTAAAATATAAAATTTTCAACTGCTTTCTTATATAATAATAAAATTATCTTAATTATTAATTAAAATATACTTATAATATCATAAAAAAATATTAATTGACTGGATAATTTAATGATAAAATAAATTATTTATTATGAAATTAGAAATTTCACCAAGCAAGATGTAATTTTTAGAATCACGCAAGACAATTCATATTTTAAGCAAACCTCAAAAAATGTATTAGCAATTTATCCATATTTGAAAGTATTCTTCATATTATTATTTTTTGGGTTAATTACACTATTCACTCTCATAATTTGATTTAAATTTTATTTTAATCTGCATTGTTTCAATTTTTAAAATTTAATCTCTATACTTTACATCCAGTTTCAATTTAGTCATTCCGTTAAATTTATTGTCAATTTTATCTACTTGTTCATGGTAGAAAATTGACAAGTATTTTAAAATTATTAATTTTAACCTTCAATTTAGATGAAAAGGCTAAATTAAAATTACACTTAGTGTAAGGAACGAATCATTCAATTTGAAACTATAAGAATTAAAATAAAATTTGAGTTAAAATATAAAGGAGAAAAGTGTAATGACCTTTTATTTTTTTATAGTTATATTTTCTATATCAAGTTTATTTGTAATAATTAGACATAAAGTATGGGTCTACCATAAGTCTTGTTTCAGTACTGCGAACATTTCATTTTTTAAGGTCTTTCGTGTATAACATCAATGAATAAAATTAAGTCGTTTTGATAATCCTAATGTTTTCATTTTATTGGTTATGTCTTCAAAACAAATGGACAGCTTATTTAAAAAATAAACTCGTCCTTCATTTTTTTTTTTACACAAACATGATAAAATAAAAGGTTGAAATAATCGGATTGACTTAAATTTTTTTATTTTTTATTTTTTTATGAATGGTATATACGGAAGAACTTGTAAAATGAATGATTTAAATTGTTGAAATGAGAGTCATAATGGACTTTACAAACTCAAACGAACGAGCAGTTATTGGCTGGTAATAGTGTCGTATTTGGTGAAGGCGGTAGATTTCATAATTTTGTTTTGAGTGATTAAAGAATAATAGGGGACATAGTAAATTATGATTACTAACAAGTATCGCCATGTAACATTCCAAGAGGACCTAATAATTTTTCCACGCATAAGGGGCACGTTCAAATCCTGAACATTGAGTCGTCCCTGAAACATTTTCATTTTTTATTACATAGAGTACACACTGGGATTTTAAATACAAGAACTTGTGCATTGCATTTCGGCTATGAAATCAAACAAAAAGGTTGAGCAGCAAAAGCTTTATTCACTTCCATGGCTATTGCTACTACCTTAATCTTCTTCCACGTAATTCTCCCTGCATCATTGCATTTGCATACAAATACAGTACAAGCTCAACAACGAAAACACTCAAATATAACCCTGGGTTCCAGTCTAACCCCCACCACCAACTCCTCATGGTTGTCAGTGTCTGGTCTCATTACAAGAAATTAAGGTTTTAAAGGCCAAAATTTAGAGACAATTATTTTTTAGGGATCAAATAATTTTGTTGCGAAAAGTGTCATTATTATATTTTTAAAAACAAAAATAAAACATTAATGATGAATTATGATCCTTCTGGACAAAATTTTTTCTAAAAAAATAAAACATTTTGAGACTAAATTATTTTGCCTCTAAAAGTTTATTTATTAGTGATATTTTCAAAATTTTGTCACTAAATGCCTTATTTTTAACTTTTTGGAACGACCTTTCAACGACTATCCGCATGCTGATGGAAATTGGCCCGTAGATATCTTTTGTAATAAAATTTTTACTTTTTGTGACTAAAATATTTTATCTTTAAAACTCTTAGTGTCAGTATGCCTTTGGATTCTACCCATAAGGCAATGGATATGCTGTCGTTGTCTTTCTTGCTAGAATTCTAGAGACTGTTGTCTGGACAGCCAACCGAGACAGTGCCCCAGTCCCAAGCAATGCGACCTTAGCCTTGACTAGTGATGGAAGGCTCGTCCTGCAACAACCTCAAAGCCAGGACACTGAAATCACGAACCTTACCCAACCTGCTTCTTATGCATCTATGCTCGATTCGGGCAACTTCGTGCTCTATAATTATGTTCACAACATAATTTGGCAAAGTTTTGATCACCTACCCCCACTGGGGGTCGGAGGCTTTTTCCTTTTTTTAGGTACATCTCTAAAATTTATTTAAAATACAAATAATTCTTAATAATTTAAAATTTTATAAATATTTTTTATAATCTTTTTTATTTAATAAAATTAATTAAAATATAAAATTTTCAACTGCTTTCTTATATAATAATAAAATTATCTTAATTATTAATTAAAATATACTTATAATATCATAAAAAAATATTAATTGACTGGATAATTTAATGATAAAATAAATTATTTATTATGAAATTAGAAATTTCACCAAGCCAGATGTAATTTTTAGAATCACGCAAGACAATTCATATTTTAAGCAAAGTTAAAAAAATGTATTAGCAATTTATCCATATTTGAAAGTATTCTTCATATTATTATTTTTTGGGTTAATTACACTATTCACTCTCATAATTTGATTTAAATTTTATTTTAATCTGCATTGTTTCAATTTTTAAAATTTAATCTCTATACTTTACATCCAGTTTCAATTTAGTCATTCCGTTAAATTTATTGTCAATTTTATCTACTTGTTCATGGTAGAAAATTGACAAGTATTTTAAAATTATTAATTTTAACCTTCAATTTAGATGAAATGGCTAAATTAAAATTACACTTGAAGTGTAAGGAACGAATCATTCAATTTGAAACTATAAGAATTAAAATAAAATTTGAGTTAAAATATAAAGGAGAAAAATGTAATGACCTTTTATTTTTTTATAGTTATATTTTCTATATCAAGTTTATTTGTAATAATTAGACATAAAGTATGGGTCTACCATAAGTCTTGTTTCAGTACTGCGAACATTTCATTTTTTAAGGTCTTTCGTGTATAACATCAATGAATAAAATTAAGTCGTTTTGATAATCCTAATGTTTTCATTTTATTGGTTATGTCTTCAAAACAAATGGACAGCTTATTTAAAAAATAAACTCGTCCTTCATTTTTTTTTTTACACAAACATGATAAAATAAAAAGTTGAAATAATCGGATTGACTTAAATTTTTTTATTTTTATTTTTTTATGAATGGTATATACGGAAGAACTTATAAAATGAATGATTTAAATTGTTGAAATGAGAGTCATAATGGACTTTACAAACTCAAACAAACGAGAAGTTATTGGCCGGTAATAGTGTTGTATTTGGTGAAGGAGGTAGGTTTCATAATTTTGTTTTGAGTGATTAAAGAATAAGAGGGGACATAGTAAATTATGATTACTAACAAGTATCGCCATGTAACATTCCAAGAGGACCAAAATTTAGAGACAAAATTATTTTTTAGGGATCAAATAATTTTGTTGCGAAAAGTGTCATTATTATATTTTTAAAAACAAAAATAAAACATTAATGATGAATTATGATCCTTCTGGACAAAATTTTTTCTTAAAAAATAAAACATTTTGAGACCAAATTATTTTGCCTCTAAAAGTTTATTTATTAGTGTCATTTTCAAAATTTTGTCACTAAATGCCTTATTTTTTACTTTTTGAGACGACCTTTCAACGACTATCCTCATGCTGATGGAAATTGGTCCGTAGATATCTTTTGTAATAAAATTTTTACTTTTTGTGACTAAAATATTTGATCTTTAAAACTCTTAGTGTCAGTATGCCTTTGGATTCTACCCATAAGCCAATGGATATGCTGTCGTTGTCTTTCTTGCTAGAATTCTAGAGACTGTTGTCTGGACAGCCAACCGAGACAGTGCCCCAGTCCCAAGCAATGCGACCTTAGCCTTGACTAGTGATGGAAGGCTCGTCCTGCAACAACCTCAAAGCCAGGACACTGAAATCACGAACCTTACCCAACCTGCTTCTTATGCATCTATGCTCGATTCGGGCAACTTCGTGCTCTATAATTATGTTCACAACATAATTTGGCAAAGTTTTGATCACCCAACAGACACCATTTTGCCCGGCCAGATTCTGTTAGCCGGGCATGAGTTGTTTTCTAGGGCTTCAGAAACCAACTATTCGACGGGGATTTTTCGTCTCTCGATGCAACAAGACGGGCACCTCGTCCAATACCCGGTTTCTGCGCCATCTTATACGGCCCCATATTCTTATTGGGCATCTGGCACGAATATGTATGGAGATAATTGCTCGTTGCATCTCGACGGTGACGGCCATCTCTACATGCTCAATGCGACAGGCACCACCAATATAAAAAATTTATCTGATGCAGAACCTACAAAGGAAGAAAAGATTTACAGGATGACAATCGATGTGGACGGAATCTTCAGAGTGTATTCATTACGACGTACCTTGGATCCGAAAGAAAAGTGGTCGATTTGGTGGAACTCTTCTTTCGATAAGTGTGATCCTAAAGGTCTATGCGGGTTTAATGGGTTCTGTATTTCAAATGATACAGATGCCGACTGTAGATGAAGAAGATTGCTAAGTGATTCAAACGCTGCCTTCATCAAGGTGGGTAAATCTATTTCACCAAACACAGAAGGTGTTCCGACTCATAGTGGCAATGCACCCAAGAAACCAGAAAAAGATTTCCTAATCATCGGTGTTTCACTTGTTGTTTTTTCTTTGATGATGTTGGCGATTTCAGGTATACTTATGTACAGAAACCATGTTTGGGTATATAAACAGATTTCTGCAAAAAGGAATGTTGAGTTGGGGGAGAAAGCTTCTTTACGAACTTTTACCTTCACAAAATTAGAACATGTTACAAATGGGTTCAACCAAGAATTGGGTAGAGGAGCGTTCGGGTCTGTTTTTAAAGGATTCATTTCAGACAACCAAAAGGATGTAGCTGTGAAGAGGTTAGAGATGTTAGCTATTGTAAACCCATTTTGGGGTGTTTGGTTGCATATGTATTGGGCCCTTTTTGTTTGGTTACATGTGTATTGGGCCTTTTTTGTAAAATTGTTATACTTTTGTACTTGTAAGTAAAATGTGCTTCTAGAACATTTAAGTTTTTAAATAGGAAAAATAGAGACAAAAAAAACACTCAATACGGAGGAGAAAAACGTGAGAAAAAAGAAAAGTTTTTTTTTTTTTTTGGCTCAGTACAAGGTGGATGAGAAAGCTTTGTAAAGCTGATTTTAAGTAAAGAGTGCAGATTTTTGATACCCATAAGTGTTGACAGATGCTTTTGTTTTTCTAATTATTTGTGCTGAAAGTTGTTTGCTTCAAGCTGAAAATCTGTGTAGAAAATTCAGATTGTTGATAGATGTGTTTGTGCTATGTTTTTGGTCCATCTGTGGCTGTTTTTAATGATATTGTGCATGTAATTAACTTACAAATTTCCCCAACAAGAGAAAGTGTTAACAGAGGGTGAACAAGAATTTCAAACAGAGATAAGAGTAATTGGGAGAACCCATCATCGGAAACTAGTTTGACTAATTGGTTATTGCCTCGAAGGACCTAACCTAACAGGCTTTTAGTATACGAGTACATGAGCAATGGATCCCTTGCAGATTTCCTTTTCACACCCGAAAATGAAAATCAACCAGGTTAGGATGAAAGGATTGGAATTGCTCTCAACATCACAAGAGGCTTACTCTACTTGCATGAAGAGTGCGAGCCACAGATCATCCACCGATATAAAGCCACAAAATATACTTATTGATGGGCACAGGTGCACCAAAATCTGTGACTTTGTGTAGTGACCCTCATCCTCGTCTTAGTCATGTTTATGTGCATCTGCATGTTTTGTTTTGTTAAGCTTGCATTTGTGGTTTTGACTTGTTTTTCCTAAAGTAAGGTTTTTGTCTTGTTTTGTACCTATGTGTTTTGACTTGAGTATTGTTTGTACGTTTTGCCCCTTGCTTGGTGTATGTAGCCGAGGTCATCTTAAGCCTAGGTCACGCCTTTGGACATTTTATACCTAGGACCATCTTCGAATCACTTTGGCTGACCTCCACCTTCACCCGGGCATATTGGCCGAGATGTCATCATCTAGGCCGAGGTGTACATCACCGAGGCCGAGATATGTATCATCTAAGCCGAGATGTTATTCTTTAGGTATTTTAGACTTTTGATCCCTGCACCTGGTGATCTTGTTCCTGGACTGGTATGACCTAGACCGAGGTGTGGCACATCTAGGCCGAGGTGTGGCACAGCTAGGCCGAGTGTTAACCTTCCTAGCCGAGATCATTGAGACCTTACTTATCGAAGCCTTGTCCTAATCCGAGGTCCTTACCTGCCGGAGTGCCCAAGTCACCTTACTTGTTGAATACCCTTTGTCATGCTCTTGTCTTGTCATTCAGTCACCTTTTTTAGGAAACCCAATCCGGTAGTGCCACGTGCCCCAGCAGAGGGTTAAGTCAGCCGACAAGGGGAGAAAACATATCTTTCTGTGTCATATTTGCATGGTAGAGAGAGAAACTCTAGGAAGAAGAGGAAGAAGTTCTTAGAGTGAGAATTGATTTCCAAGCTTAATCCTTAGAGTTTGAACCGTTGGATTCATGTTTTGAGGTTAGATTCTTGTTTTGCTCTTGTTGTTCTTTATGTTCATCCAACTACATTGTATGATCTAGCATGATTCAGGAGCCATGATTTGCTTGATATTCGATTTTAGAAAGAGAAAATGATGTTCTTGTGTTCTTGAAAGAAAACCATGTTTTGATCCGAAAGTTTGTATCAAGATCCATGTTTTTGTGTTTGTTTTCATAAGACCTTCAAGTATGGGTACCCAGGTCCATGTTTTCAAACTCATCTCATGAAATCTCAGATTTTGAATAAAGAAGTTATGATTTTAGCATTCATGTTCTTTATGTTCTTGTCCTTCATGTTCTTCAAAGGGAAACCCAGGTTTTCCCCGACTTCATTTCCTCAAATGTGGCCGTTGGGACCATACCTCGGCCAAGGGGTGTAGGACCTCGGCCAAGACCTGGTTGGTACCCAGCATGTTTTCCCGAGATGAAAAACAGTGTTTTAACTTTCAGCATGTTTTGCTTTGACTTGACCTAGCTTTGAGAGAAATGCCGAGAACATTCACACTCAGGAAAAGCTTGTTTTAAGAATGCATTTCATACCCATCCTTGAGCATCTCGTCTTGTCTTCTTGAAATGCATTCAATGGAATTTATTATGTGCTTGTAGGCCTTGGATCCTTGCTTGCAATCCCCTCACCCGAAGAGCTATGTGAGTGGTATTTTTAATAAAGTTATGTTATAAAGTTTTGATAAAGCTTTGTTTCGTTTCGGAAAAGTATTTGACCAAGCATGAATGATTATCCTTAGTTTTGTATCAAGTATTATATTTGTCTTGATGACATTTTTGGAAAGTCCTTAGTGTCAGGGGACTATAATGCAACTGCACCCTTGTTTTGAAAGTCCTTAGTACCAGGGGACTATAATGCAACTGCATCCTTGTTATAACGCGACTGCACCCTTGTTTTGCCACTGATGGTTTTCCGCGTGGGCTTGTTTGTCTGGAATGTCATCCCTTGTACTATATTGATGCTAGTAAGCATCCCTTGAAGCTTTGAAAGACTTGATAGATGAACTTGGTTCATCCCTTTGTTGTACAAGTTATTATATGTATTGTTTTGAAAAGATCTTGGATATCATTCATTCAAACCTTTATTACTAATATCATTCACCGAGTATCCAAGCTCAACCTCTCCATATATATATGTAGGTGACGAGCAAGAAGGCGGTGACGCCTAGATGATTATTTGCAAGTTTTTTTTGGATACATATTTTGTAGCATCTTGAAGATTATGCTTCTTGACTTGGTCATTGCAGCTCGTTTTGTATATGTCGGCTTGAGATGCGTTTTGATCAAGATGTAATATGTATTTATTTTATTTGTATTCAAGTTGTAAAACCAGGTTATGTATGACATTTCATTTGATCTATGCACAACTCTTGTGAACTATTTAGATTTAAATTTATTACTTCCGTACATATAAGCCCTATATGTATACTCTGATTTTGTGTAACTTCGTAAGTTGGCCTTCAGTAATCTCGGATTACTGGCCATCAGACACCATTCTACTAGGGGTGGAATGGGGTCGTGACAGATTGGTATCAGAGCACGGGTTCCTTATGGTACGTTTATTCACACACTTTGAGTCTTAAAGAGCATAGGATGTCCCTTAGAATGATGTTAGGATTGCATCATATTGCTTGCTACTTGACAAGGTGTGCATCATTGTAGACACTCCATTTTTGACCGTCCTCAAGACTTGGACGTCACCATTTGGACACTTGCATACATGTTTATTTGCTCATTTTGTTGTAAAGTCATATTTTGCATACTCCTAGCATCATGAGAAGGGGTAGACCTCCGGTTGGCCAAGATCATTCTGAGGGCAGATTGGACAGATTAGAAAGATTGGTCGAAGGTTGGTCTGTGAGTTGAGACAACCTAGGCCGTAAGACACTAGCACCACCTCTACTCAGGACGAGCAGACAAACAGCCGACATGCAGCTCCGCCTCCGCCTCCACCTCCTCCAGTGCCGCAAGTGCCTCCACAACAAGCTTTATATGGGAACGGTACGATAGCCTTAATCAAAGAGTTCAAGAAGATGAACTCGCCGAGATTCCAAGGGGGTATAGAGCCGATGAAAACCGAAGCATGGGTCTTAGAAATGGAGAAGTTGTTCGAGATTTTTCCCAGCACCGACGCCCAGAAGGTGTCATTGGCAGCATTCACGTTGGACGACGATGCTCGAATATGGTGGATGATGATTCAAGAAGGTAACCCAGGGTAGACTTGGGCTAGATTTTTGGAATTGTTCTACAACAAGCATTTTCCCCTTAGCGTTCGGATTGCAAGACCACAAAGTTCCAGACTCTGACGCAAGGCAACAAGACAGTGGCAGAATACGACCGTGCTTTTACCGAGTTGGCGAGGTATGCGCCTCATATGGTTAATGATGAATATAGAAAAGCTTGGGAGTTTGAAAGTGGACTGCGTGGACCGATACAGGATTGAGTTAACATGTTCAACATGCCGACTTACGCCGAAGTGTTAGACAAGGCCATTCTAGCAGAAGCTAACTTGAACCGATACCAGAGTTCAGCAGAGAGCCAGTGGAAGAGATAAAACTGCGAGAATCGCCGAGTACCGTTTAATACCAAAAAGAAGGCAAATATGGGCAGTTCCAGCAACTCAAATTAGGGAGGTGATACCAAACCAACGTGTGCAAGTTGTGGGAAGTCACATTTCGGAGTCTGTCATTGGGCATCAGGAGCTCGCTTTGAATGTGGAGAGGTAGGTCATCGTGTGAAGGACTGCCCGAAGACAAAGGCTAACAATGGAAAGAAGAATGGGAACACTTCGGGCTCTACACAGAAAAACAATGTCGGAAGGACACAGGCGAGGCAGGGCAGAGTTTTTGCATTAGTGCCAGGAGACACCCAGAGTGCCGAGACAGTAATGTCAGGTACCCTTCCAATTTGCTCTCAAGATGCATATATATTGATTGATTCAGGTTCTACGCATTCATTTGTATCTGCTAAATTTGCCGAAAAGTTAAATAAAGAACTGGAACCTCTAGGTTATGTGTTATCTATGTCTACTCTATCTAGAAGAACTATGACTATTGCATCCATTTATAGAGCATGTGTTGTTATGATTGAGAATGTTGAATTATTAGTTTATTTGATGCCGTTGGACATAACTCATTTTGATGTTATATTGGGAATGGATTGGTTAGTGAAAAACCATGCATCCATTAATTGTGTTTCCAAAAGTGTCGTACTGAAACCCGCAAACCAAGCCGAGGTTACATTTCGTGGTAAGGGAGTATTACCCCCACCTCACTTGATCTCATCCATGAAAGCTTATAAGTTAATCCAAAAAGGGTGCCGAGGTTATCTGTGTAGTGTACTAAGTAATCCGAATGGAAACGTCGAAATGGCCGATATCCCAATTGTCAATTAATTCCTCGACGTCTTTCCAAATGAATTGCCTGGCCACTTAGTCGATAGAGAAGTAGACTTTACTGTTGACATTATGACGGGAACCCAGCCTGTCTCCAAAACACCCTATAGAATGGCCCCAGCCGAACTTAAAGAGTTAAAGCTGCAATTACAAGAGCTGTTAGATAAGGACTTCATTAGGCCGAGCACTTCACATTGGGGAGCACCAGTTCTATTTGTTAAGAAAAAGGATGGTACACTTCGTCTTTGCATTGATTACAGAGAACTGAACAAAGTAACCATTAAGAATAAGTACCCGTTGCCGAGGATTGATGGTTTGCTTGATCAACTACAAGGAGCACGAGTCTTTTCTAAAATTGATCTCAGGTCAGGCTACCATCAGCTCAAGGTTAAAGCCGAAGATGTTGAGAAGACTACTTTTCAGACCAGGTATGGCCATTACGAATTTTTGGTAATGCCTTTTGGAGTGACTAATGCTCCTGCAGCATTCACAGACTTGATGAACAGAGTCTTTAAGCCTTACCTAGATGATTTTGTGGTTGTCTTCATCGACGATATATTGATCTATTCCAAGAGTGAAGTTGAGCATGAGAATCATCTGAGACTTGCCTTAAAGATTTTAAGGGATAGGAAGTTGTATGCCAAGCTTAGCAAGTGTGAGTTTTGGCTTTCTAACATTTCATTTTTGGGGCATGTGATTAATGGAGAAGGTATTTCAGTTGATCCTAGCAATGTTGAAGCCGTTGTAAATTGGCCAAGGCCGACTAATGTATCCGAGGTTCGTAGTTTTCTGGGTTTGACAGGTTATTATAGGAAGTTCATGAAGGACTTCTCGAAGATTGCAGTACCATTGACACAATTGACTCAAAAAGGAGTGACATACTGTAGACACCCCATTTTTGAAGCAGCCTTCCAGGAACTCAAGACGAGGTTAGTGACTGCACCAGTTCTTGTGTTACCGTCAAGTAATGAGGAATTTCAGATTTATAGTGATGCATTACATAAGGGTTTGGGTTGTATATTAATGCAAGGGGGTAAAGTCATAGCATATGCATCTCGTCAATTCAAACCCCATGAGAAGAACTATCCTACCCACGAGTTAGAGCTAGCAGCCGTGGTGTTTGCTTTGAAGATTTGGCATCATTACTTGTATGGAGCTTCTTGCCAAGTTTTCACAGATCACAAGAGTTTGAAGTACTAGTTCACCCAGAAGGAATTAAATATGAAGCAGAGAAGTTGGCTTAAGTTATTAAAAGACTACGATATGCAAATTCAGTACCATCCGGGTAAAGCAAACCCGGTGGCCGACGCTTTAAGCAGGAAATTAGTTGGGAGTTTGGCATGTTTAGCAATGATTTCAATGGAGCCGACTATTATTGAGGAAGTGAAGACCAAGTATATGGAGGATGAAATCTTAAAAAGGGTGATTGATGAATTTGTCACCAAGCCGAGGTCAGGGTACGCCATTGAGAATCAGGTACTTAGGTTTGAAGGAAGATTGTGTGTGGCCGATGTCCCCGAGTTGAAAAGAAGAATTTTACAGGAAGCTCATGGTTCCAAATTTTCCATTCATCCAATCCTTAGAGTTTGAACCGTTGGATTCATGTTTTGAGGTTAGATTCTTGTTTTGCTCTTGTTGTTCTTTATGTTCATCTAACTACATTGTATGATCTAGCATGATTCATGAGCCATGCATTGCTTTGAAATTCGATTTTAGAAAGAGAAAATGATGTTCTTGTGTTCTTGAAAGAAAACCATGTTTTGATCCGAAAGTTTGTATCAAGATCCATGTTTTTGTGTTTGTTTTCATAAGACCTTCAAGTATGGGTACCCAGGTCCATGTTTTCAAACTCATCTCATGAAATCTCAGATTTTGAATAAAGAAGTTATGATTTTAGCATTCATGTTCTTTATGTTCTTGTCCTTCATGTTCTTCAAAGGGAAACCCAGGTTTTCCCCGACTTCATTTCCTCAAATGTGGCCGTTGGGACCATACCTCGGCCAAGGGGTGTAGGACCTCGGCCAAGACCTGGTTGGTACCCAGCATGTTTTCCCGAGATGAAAAACAGTGTTTTAACTTTCAGCATGTTTTGCTTTGACTTGACCTAGCTTTGAGAGAAATGCCGAGAACATTCACACTCAGGAAAAGCTTGTTTTAAGAATGCATTTCATACCCATCCTTGAGCATCTCTTCTTGTCTTCTTGAAATGCATTCAATGGAATTTATTATGTGCTTGTAGGCCTTGGATCCTTGCTTGCAATCCCCTCACCCGAAGAGCTATGTGAGTGGTATTTTTAATAAAGTTATGTTATAAAGTTTTGATAAAGCTTTGTTTCGTTTCGGAAAAGTATTTGACCAAGCATGAATGATTATCCCTAGTTTTGTATCAAGTATTATATTTGTCTTGATGACATTTTTGGAAAGTCCTTAGTGTCAGGGGACTATAATGCAACTGCACTCTTGTTTTGAAAGTCCTTAGTGCCATGGGACTATAATGCAACTGCACCCTTGTTATAACGCGACTGCACCCTTGTTTTGCCACTGATGGTTTTCCGCGTGGGCTTGTTTGTCTGGAATGTCATCCCTTGTACTATATTGATGCTAGTAAGCATCCCTTGAAGCTTTGAAAGACTTGATAGATGAACTTGGTTCATCCCTTTGTTGTACAAGTTATTATATGTATTGTTTTGAAAAGATCTTGGATATCATTCATTCAAACCTTTATTACTAATATCATTCACCGAGTATCCAAGCTCAACCTCTCCATATATATATGTAGGTGACGAGCAAGAAGGCGGTGACGCCTAGATGATTATTTGCAAGTTTTTTTTGGATACATATTTTGTAGCATCTTGAAGATTATGCTTCTTGACTTGGTCATTGCAGCTCATTTTGTATATGTCGGCTTGAGAAGCGTTTTGATGAAGATGTAATATGTATTTATTTTATTTGTATTCAAGTTGTAAAACCAGGTTATGTATGACATTTCATTTGATCTATGCACAACTCTTGTGAACTATTTAGATTTAAATTTATTACTTCCGCACATGTAAGCCCTATATGTATACTCTGATTTTGTGTAACTTCGTAAGTTGGGCTTCGGTAATCTCGGATTACTGGCCATCATGACACCATTCTACTAGGGGTGGAATGGGGTCGTGACAGATTGGTATCAGAGCACGGGTTCCTTATGGTATGTTTATTCACACACTTTGAGTCTTAAAGAGCATAGGATGTCCCTTAGAATGATGTTAGGATTGCATCATATTGCTTGCTACTTGACAAGGTGTGCATCATCTCGGCATAATTATTTGTTACTTGCATACATGTTTATTTGCTCATTTTGTTTTAAAGTCATATTTTGCAAACTCCTAGCATCATGAGAAGGGGTAGACCTCCAGTTGGCCGTTCATATGTTTTCACCA
>NW_021025507.1:0-17599 GCF_004153795.1 Camellia sinensis
TATTTATGTATCCTTGTTTGGGAAGAGGTTGGGGATGGGCTCCATAAATAATTAAGCAGGCCGGAGTGTCCGGGGGTAAGAGTTTTGAAACCTTATGAATTGAGGTGCATGAACAAATTTGTCAAATGGAGTATTAGTTACATGAGTTGTAGTCTCATTTTGAATTAAGGATAACGGGTGTGTTTGTAGGTCGAGTGCTGTCTCACCTAAATTGTTTGGTTAGATAATGAACCATCTTTAGACATTGAATTGGCTAACTAAGAGAAGTGGGTGGTAGCATGATTGTGATTGTGGTCGGATTATGAGAAGGATGTAAATTGGTGTACTTGTGTTATTCATTTGTCAAATGTTAATATTTTAGTTATTTCTCATATGGGGTTTAGTATATCTCTACTGGGCTTTGGCTCACCCTATTTGGGACACCATTTTCAGGTGCAAGAGGCGTGTTAAGTTCCAGATCTTTGCTTTGGGGGTTTTCGGAGTTGAAGACTCTACTTCATCATTTGTTTTATTTGATCACATGTAAATACAAGCCGAGGGGTTTATCTGTAATAGAGTTAGAACACTTCTTTTGTGTAACCAAGTAACAACTTGGAAGGGTGTAAGCCCGCAGGGCATTTTATTTTGTTTGTAAACATTTGTAATTTATATGAAAGACTCATTTTGTAATATTAACTCTGATGTAAGTTTGGAAAAGTGACCTATCTTTCATTTATATAGAACCATTAGATGTTGGATTTATGTATTATTTTGAGGGCGTTACAACTTGGTATCAGAGCGTACCGGATTCGAATACTTTGGGTACGCGGGAAGTGGTTAGTACCACAATGGGTTTGTCTCGCTTGTTAGAGACTTATGCTTGATGTTATATGTTTATTTGGTAACATGTTTATGTGACTATATGGGTATGGGATTTAGTTTCTAGGATGTTGATTGGATCCTTGGGTTTCTGGGAGTCCTGTTGGAAGAGCACTTGATCAATGCTGTTTTTAACTAGAACTCTAGCAACACCTCGAGACTGTCATTATCCGGAAATGAAATTCGTAAGTGCTTATGTGATTATGTGCTTACATGGAATGAATTACAGTTGTCCAATGCTTTAGGGCGCAAGTGAAATAGCTTCGGTACATTTGAAACGTACTAATACCTTTGTTACTTTTACTAGGATGCCAAGACGAGGAAGTTTTGATTTCCCTCCTTCCACACGAGAAGAGTTGCGAAAACAGTTTGTGGAGTTACGCCAAGGTACTACACCTTTGGTACAGTTTGAAGCATGGTTTTGCTAACTGTCAAGGTTTGCCCGCAGAATTGGTGGCAATGGAGGAATTGCGTTGTTCAGAAGTTTAGAGAGTAGGCTGTGTGAACGATAACCGAGAAAGGATTGGGGCTGGGTCTTGGGCATAGGAGCTATAGTGGTGCTCGTTACGGCGGGCAGCTCAATGTAGAGGCAGGCGGTGCTAACTATGGGACAAAATAGGGAAGAGTCCATGGTTGTGAGTGTTGGTGCAGGTTTAGGGAGGAGGCCATCTCGGTAACTCCCTACAGTTTGTAGGTACTCCTAGGCCCAGTAAGAAGGTGGAGGGAAAGTTGCTCGCATCCCAGACTAAGTCATCATTTTCTCGCCAGGAGGTTTGGCTCTTCGTGTGGATAGGTCCAGAGGGTCAGGTTTCAGGCCAGTCTTCAGAAGAGGGGGTCTGGCTCGGGTTGTCTTCAGATGTGGTCAGCTAGGCAGCATCTTCGGTTTGCCCACAAAGGAAGAGGGCAGGGTTGGCAGTTCAACAGTAACTGCGCCCCCCAGAATCATCTTAGGCTAGCCCTAGGTTTTTTGGTTGGCTCGAAATTCGAGTGATGCTGCATCTGGTGGAAGCAGTTGTTGGGTCTCCATCAGGCCATATAGCTTTATTGAACTAGTCTCCTATGCTTGGGAGCCACTTACTTGTTGTGGATGTGTGCCACATCAGCCAGGTCCATATCAAACGTTTCTGACTTCAGCCAGGGGACTTCTTGGGTACTTGGGATGTTTGGTGTCGAATCTAGTTGGTGTCCCACAGCCTATTATGGACGACTGGACAGGGGGCCATACAGGTTTTGGGGGATACAAAGCAGTGCCATGATTTTTCGAGGGCCTCAGGAGGTCGAGTTCCCAAAGCCCGACAGGTTGGCGAAAAATTTACAAACAGTTGTTCCAGGTGTGGCCAGTGGGGGCACCTGGATCTGTCCGTTGCCATTAGTATAAGCTGCAGTGGCCTTGTAAGCTCGTTGTAGTGATGCTTGGGCTCTTGAGAATGACCAACTCATTATGGGTCATGCGAGGAACGGTGGCAGTTGGATAAGATCATCGGGTAGGTGTGGGCTGGTTTGTGTTTTTAGACTAACCGTTATGGTAATTGCGTGAATTCGATAGATTATCGTTTTGCTAATACATTTGGGTTCAAATGTCGTAAGCCAATGTGTTTGGGAATGGCGTTGAAACATCAAAACTGCTTGTCTTATATATATAGTGCTGTTTTGCTTGTTATTATATTTCTCATGGAATGGGGCGATTGGAGCACGCAGTATTGGCTCGTAAAAGTTTTTATATTAACGTAATAGTTGTTGTGAAATGTAAAATTTTTGTGTAAATGCATTTATATGCGGTGTGATTTGGTTTTAGAGAGAGCGAGGGTTGGTAACCTGCATGTTTTCAAATCTGGAAGAATTATTGAGGGATGTGTATCTTAGTCAGGACACAATGTGGCGAGAATAGTTATACTTGCGGAAGTACGGAATCTCATATGTGTTATCCTATTTGAGTCTTATGCTAAGTGGTCAGAGATTTTGGTCTTTTGCGTCGAGAACTCTCGCGAAGGGTGCAATTTGTGTGGCTAATTACACTGAGTTTTGTATATTTACATAGTGTTGTACTGGAGAGTAGCGCATAATTTTCGCTTAGGAATAGAACTTATACCTTCATGGTAGGTACGTCTCGAATGGCATAATGACTGATTGGTTGTTTTTAATTGAGGGTGTTTAGGTCCTTAGTCAAGATTGGGTTGTTGGCATCGGGGGAAGTGGTTTGTGTTAAGAGAGCGAGGCCGGTGTAATAAATCACCTTGGGTAGTGGTTATATTAGGTGTTCCTAAGTTTCTGAACTCCTTTATAATGGTCGAATGCATAGGTTTTGATACTAAATACCTGGTAGGTCAAGGAGATGCTGTCAGTGGGGTTGGTATGAGTATATAAACCCCTGTGGTTAGGGTGTGACCCGTGAGTAGAGTCACAGTAGTATGGTGTTTGCGGAGGAAGGTTTGGGATGATAGCGAGGAGGATGTGGACCTTTACTCTTCAAAAGAGCTAGGATGGTGAGCCTTTGAAAGCCTTGTCGGCGACATGCGACTGTGTTAGGGTCTGGTTCAAGGTGGTTGTCCAGCGGTAGCAATGACTAGTGGTTTGGCACGGAGGTTTAGTGTCTTGATGGTACTCTCGAGACGAATGACAGGTAAGGTGTGGAATAAAGAGTGGATCCTATAGTTCACTGAGGGATGAAGGTACTGAGTTCACTTGTGTTCGGTACGAACAGATACGTAGCAGTGATAAGTGTCATGGGGTGGTGAACCCTTGTCAGCTAATTCGGTACGAGGGAATGAGTATGCAAATCTTGTTATTATGAGTTCAGTCGAGGTGGCGAGTGAAAGCTCTGAATGAGGGATTCAGTATGGGAGTAAGATAGCGTGCATTAAATGATGAGGTTTTTCCTAGTACAGTGCGTGATAGTGTGTGATTCGTATTTTGTTATTAGATGACCCATATCAAAAGAACGATCATAGGGAACCCCAAGAGAAGGCCGTGGTAAGGCGATAGTGTGGTTACGAATGGAATCGAGTAGTTCGATGTTTGGTAAAGCTGGGTCACTTCGGTATAAGTGTCTGTCGTCCAGTTTGGATAGTGGTAACACAAGTGAGGTAGTAAAGTTGTGTAGAGTGAGTGTGGCATTCTGTTAGAGTCGTTTCGACTTGTTCGGTCCTTGTTTGTGTGGTGTAAGGCATGGGGGTATGCAATGTTATCCTTTGTGTTGTTGCATTGTTGGGAATTTCAAATTTTCAGGGGTCCCTATCATGAGAGTTTTGTTTTTGAGTGTTGCGTCATCACCGTGAGTATGACGGGTTTTATGGGATGGTTATGTTGTGATGCATGAGAGGGACATTGGATACTCTTCATACATTAAAATGATTTTGAATCGAAACGTGAGGTTGCGATCCTTATTTTCGAGAAAATAATTTGAGGAGAGTCTTTGAGTTCGGCGGTGGCCAATTATAAATGACGTGTTTAAGTGGTGACGATATAAGTCTGAATACTTTTGGAAAACCGAGTGCTTTGAAATGAATGGAGTAAATAAAGAAATTTATTTAACCTGAGTGGAATATCTCATGGGAAGTTAGATTTGACCTAGCCTGAGTTGCTAGTTCCATGTGTGTGTCTTTGACAAGAACTCGACATTTTGGGATATTATGAGCCATAATGTTGTTCTCTACCCGTGCTTCGTCTTGCGTTCTCGTTTTGTGAAAGTTGACCGGAAGCCTTGTGTACAAATGTTTTCGTGTTTCCTATGTTGGGGCATTAAGTACTAAATACTGGTTTGAGTATTGTCAGTAGTCGAGACGTGGTGGGTGTCTCAGAACACTATAGTGATTGGAGGTGTCATACTGTTAGTATTGTTATCGAGTCTTGCGGAACAGGACTTTTCCATTAAATAAGATGTTGTGGAAATGTAACGGGGTTGAGGAAGCCACGTGGGAACGTGAATTGAAGGTCCGAGAGAAATATCCGGACCTATTTGTGGGTGTTTGAGTATATGTTGTATATTTTGTTGTATTGATAAACTTTAAGAGCATTGAATATGTCTTAAGTTGTAAAACATTGTATATGTTTCGGTTAATGGAAGTTCATTTTAACATTTCATATGTTAATTTTGTTTTAGGAATGCAAATATATTGATTGGCTTTGAAAATATAACTGAATTGTGGAATCTGTTGTAAATTGCCCTTTGAGAAGGGATGGAACGACCGGTAATGGGTCAGGCTGTTGAATATTGAATCATAATAATGTTGAGAATTGACAAATCACACTTTTGAAACTTATTTATCTAATTACGGGGACGAAATTATTTAAGGGGGGAAGGTTATAGCGATCCCGATCCTTCTCTTATATTGTTTACTGTATTCCGGATTCGGTTCCGTAATTGTGTTGTTGTCATATTCTCATTCTCATCCTTTACCCTTGTATTTAAGTCTTGGGTTATGTTGGGCAGGTTTGAAACAGGTTGGTTGTGTTTAGAAACCAAAAGTTGATGCCTAGATTTTGGCCTTCACGCTCGAGTGGGGGTTTTGACGCTCGAGCGGGCCCTTTGTTGTTGTTTCTCTGCTCGAGCGGGAGTTTTGACGCTCGAGCGTGAATATTCATCTCCCAGTATTTTCTCTGCAGCTCATTGAACGCTCAAGCGGGGAGTCTGACGCTCGAGCGGGGACCATGGTCTGCAAAACTTCTGGAAGTGTGCAATCGACGCTCGAGCGGCGCTTTTCACGCTCGAGCGTGAGTATGTGTCTTACGCTCAAGCGAGGAGTTCCACGCTCGAGCGGGGCGATTTTTATATCAATCCGTGAAATCACTTTTTGACTTTCTTTCTCTCTCTTACCTTTTCAAAACCTCAATTGGAGAGCACCTCACTCTAAACTTCATCTTCTCTCTAAGAAATCAACTACCTCTAGTGATCTCCTACCTTTGAGCCTTTGTAAAAAGTGTAGAGCTTGGTGTGGGCTTCCTATCCATCCAAAAATCTTAGGTTTTAGAGCATTTCGAAATTCTTCATCTCCTCCATTTGATCTCATCTTTTGAGGTAGGGATATCCTACACCATCTTATGGGTTTTGTCATAAATATTAGTCATTTTGATTAGTTGATGTTGTAGGGTACTTTTGGGAAAGTTAGGGTTTGTTTAGTGGTTAAAAGAAAAAGAGGTTTTCAAATGTTAAAAAATCTCTACCACTTACATAAGATCAAATAGATAGGATTTTGTCGAGAGGTTACTGCCCAGATTTTGGTGTCTTCGCTCGAGCGAGGATTTTGTCGCTTGAGCGAGCTCTTTGTTTTAGTTCCTTCGTTTGAGCTAGGGTTCCTTCGCTCGAGCGAGAGTTGGGTGATGTGTCTGGTGGCTCCAGCGAGAAGTCTTGCGCTCGAGCTTGCGTCTGCGTCTGGTTCTGGACCTGAGAGTTGCATTTCTTGGCTCGAGCAAGCTTTCCTTCGCTCGAGTGAGCGAGGACCATGTTTTAGGTTTCTTCGCTCGAGCGTGCTTCTGGGTTTTAGACCTGAAGCTTCGAATTGTTGGCTCGAGCGAGGCTTTCTACGCTTGAGCGAGGATCCTTTGTGTCTGGTCGCTCGAGCGACCACTCCTTCGCTCGAGCGAACCTTGTATATTTCAGTTTGCAGCAGCTTCTCCTTCTTCACTTTTTCTCCATCTCTTTTGGTTCAAACCTTAGATTCGGCTCTCTTTCTCTATACACACCTTCTCTCTAGGGCTTCATCTACTTCTAGAGTGTTTCTACCCTAATCTCTTTGTAAGAAAGATAGAGGGTCGCGAGGGCTTCACTTTAATCTGAAAAGTGGAGGATTTGGAGCATGTAGACACCCCATTTTTGACCGTCCTCAAGACTTGGACGTCATCGTTTGAACACTCGATGATCATCCCTGTTCGTGTTCGTTTTGAGTTCTCGGAGGTTTCGGCTACGCGCCTTGCCTCAAGACCTCTCGACTCGACTATTTTGTGTTTGGTTTTACACCAAACACTTGTGTTTTTGCTTTGGAGGATAGGGAATGGATTATTGGCCATCCCCACACTCCACCGGCCGTGGCTTGAGGCAACCGGTTGTTTTTTGTTTCCACCGGCCAAATATTTGGCCGGCCGGCACTATAGATGGTCGACCGGCCATCTATTTTGGCCAAATTGCATTTTTGGCTGGCCGACCACTATTCACCTGCTTTTGCAGATATTTTTGTGCCAGCTGTGATAGCTGGCACCCACATTTGCTCCCCTCCATATACGTGTATGGAGGGATTTTAACCTTGTTAGCTTGCCTTGGAAGCTTTACAAGGTTGAATCTTCTATAAGAGGAGGCCTCTTCTCCCTCTTTTAGGTTAGACAACATTTTTCAGAGGGCTCTAGTTTTAGGGTTTGAGTTGTGTATCTATCCTATACCTATATCTCCCTCTCTCTTGTGTTTTGTGTGTGTTTTGTCTTACTTTTGTGCACAAACACCCACCATTACACCTTCCTTTAGCTACTGAGGTACTAAGAGGCTGTTCTTGAAGTTTTGGAGCTGGTTTGAGCCAAAGAAGCTGCTGGTCCATCATTCTTGAAGATGGTCAACAAGGGTAACAACTTATCCCTTTTATTCCCCATTTTTGCATAGCTCTTTAGTCTGCCTTGCAACTGTTTTTAGACTTGGTGTGTAACATATAAAAGTTTTGTTTTTGCCTACTCTAAATAGTTGGTTAAGGGTGTTTTGAGCCTTGAGGTTGTTTGACCTCTCTTAGGGGCTTATTTGACCCCTTTTTTGTGCCATTTTGGTGAGCTCCGGGACCATTGTGTTTGGGCCTCATCACCACTGAAATCTTGAGGGATTTCAGTGGTAAGGATGGTGTCTTGAGGTCCTAAGAAGGAGAGGGCCACCCCCTCTCCTTGTTGTCCTTGAAAAGGACCATTTTAGCCTCTTGTGTGAGCATCTAGTTTAGGTCTATGTTGATCATGCCTTAACTGATTTTTGTGCTTATTATGTCATAATATAACTCTGTTTTTAGTTGGTTTAGGTACACCATGCTTGTTTAGCATACATGCCTTGTAATGCCATGTTTTAGCTTTAATATGCTTTAGGTTTTTTACCCTTGTTCTAGCATGTTTTTGGCCAAGCTTTGTGAATTTTTTGTGCTTGTTTCAGCATGCTAAAGTTCTATTTTTGGTTGTTTTGGTCAACCATGACATGCATTGCATAGCCTCTTTGCATTCTTAGCTTGTGAGCCTTAAGTGCATGAACCATGAACATGCATTACTTGCATTATTTCAGTGGTTTGGAACCACTTACCATGTTATTTCAGTCCTTGTGGCATGCCTCTATGCTTGCATTTGATATCCCTTTAATGTGTTAAAAGGTTGTTGTCTTATGCTCCTTGTTTGGGCCCTTGTGCATGCTTCCATACTTAAGCCATTTAGATGCCATTTAGGTGGGTTTTGAGGCTCATTTTAGCATGTCACATCTCTGTTTTCAGTCACTTAATTCATGCCATGTGTGGTTGCACTAAGTGTAGTTCAATGCTTCTTTGGTGAGCCTTAGGCTTTAGACCATTTGTTGTATGCTATGCTTGTCTTGTTTGCTTGTTTTGGCACCATCATTAACATGATTTTCAGAGCTTATATTGCATGCCATATACCCATGTTGTTCCTCTTTTAAGTGTGCTTAAAAGTTGTCTCTATGTGCCTAAGTGTTGGACCTTGCATGCATGCCTATTTGTATGTGTTTTGGCTTCCATTCTTGAGCATAATGGCCACTGTTTTAGGCTTGTTTGAGGGCTGCCTAAATTAGTTTAAGTCCATCCTTCATGTGTTACAACATGCTTGCCTTGTGCATTGTTGCATACTTGGCCTATTATAGGTTATTGCTTGCTTGAAATCATGACGCATTTGGCATGTATTTCATTGGTTAAGTTGCTTTGCATTGTTCCTATGCTTAGGTCACCTTACATGTTGTTGCATGTTTGCCACTAGCGTAGTTGTCACATGCCTTGCATGCTCATTTTGCATACTTAGCCTCCATACCTAGGATGCATTGCATTGGCATGCATGTTTTACCTCTTAAGTTGAGTATGATAGAGGTGGAGCCCCTTTGTTTGATTATGTGCATTGCATTCCATATCAAAATGCATACTTGGTTTCTTGGGCCATCACGCATTGAAATGCGCGATTGGTGGTCCGAAAATCGAGGGCCATGCCCCTTTGAGTCATAAACATGATAAGGGATGTGATTGGTGCATACATTGCTTGAAATACATTGTCATGCTATGTTTTGCCCTCTGCTGCTGTCAAAAACAGATTCTGCAGGAAGATTTGGCCGGCCGGCCATCTATACTGCCGACCGACCAAATATGGATGGCCAAGAGCCCAACAAATGGTCGATAACCATTCTCCATGGCCAGTGACCAATTCCCTCAGCCGGTGGTGTTGCACAACATTCAGGGAAGTAACCCTGAGATTTGTGCAGTCTTCAGAGAAGGATAACAGTCAAAGCAGAGGCAACTTGTGCATGGCAGTGGCTTTCCGAGCGGAGCCGAGCGTGCATTGCATTGGGCCCTCTTCCCGAGGCTGTTTACTGTTTTATTAGATTAATTAATTTGTTAATTAATTAATTGGTCTGTAATATTTAACTAGCTTGTAGGTTAATTAATTTGTATATTCTTTTGGTCCCTCCGAGTGAGGGCAAAGTTGTAATAAGTGTGGGTGCGTGTGTATATGTCTTCCAACCCCCACTTCTTTCTCCTTTTTACTTACCTGCTTTTGATGGTTAGTATTAGGTCATATTTAAATTTAGCATACCTTATGCTATGCATGCGTGCATCCATACATTTGTCTTGCATGTACCGGGCTCGGCTCATCATACTAACTGCATTGTATTTCAATTCCAAAGTTGAATACATGTTAGTTGTAGCATCATCACATGCCATCTTAGAATAGCCGAGCCTATTGTAGTTGCATCTTGTATGTGTTGCATTAGCCATCTTAACAAGAGCTAGGATCATGCATTGATTACTAACTAGCTTTTGTTTTGGCACGGAGTACTAGGTGAGCATTTATGCTTTAGCATCTCGCATGAGTGTGAATGTTAACATGACAGCATGCTTACCATGAGGCTACTTGCTTATATGATATAACTGCTTGAGTGCCTGTGGATGGAGGTTGAATTACCTAAATTGGAATAATGCACTAAAACTGTGAGTTTTAAGCCCACTAGATAGTGGCAAAACTATCTTTTCTAAAGCTCACTTGAGGGTGGCAAAATCTGCATTTTAGCCTACTCGCGAGTAGCAAACCATTTTCAAAACAAACACGTAATGTTTCGTTCCAATTTAGGCGATTTGGTCCATACTTGTTTGCTGTACGCATAACGTAGTAATTCTAGGCTAATAACCGGAATAGGAACACATAATGCTTTCAAAACAAGATATCACGGTTAGTAGAGGCCGATCTTTGATCGGGCGAGAGGGGGTGCTCATAGCTGACCTTCCCCAATCGCACCGAAGTTCCCGAGCCGAGGCAACTGTGGTGATGACGGACACGTGGCCTTTGGCACCGAGTCAGGGTTTCCTAAATTTCCCAAAATAAAATATTTAAGTGGCGACTCTGTATCTAGCAAAACAGTCCATGTTTGGCACTTCCTTTCTAAAAATCTATTTTTTTCTCAAAACGATTTGCCGGATTTAGACTCTTTGGTTCAGATTAAGAACCGTGACAATTCGAGAGTCCAAACTGTAGTGAGCCCAATACGAACAGAACGGGACTCATCCTCCCGGGACGTTCGGGGACGTCTACAGTTTCTGGCGACTCTACTGGGGATTTAGAGAGCTTGACTCAAACTCGTGATATCCTGTTTTGATTTCACTTATGTGTTTCTTCGCATTGCATGTGTATTGGTGCGCCTAGGACACCGTGTTTGCCATCTACCATTCCTGAACGGTTTTCCGGAGGCTTGTCTTAGAGTTGGCCTCTACAGGGAATGTATGTATCAGTTTACAAGTTTGGGCATCAGGCCTGCGGGCACCAGTTCAGTATTTTGGGATTCAGTTTACCTGAGGGTATCGGTTTACAGGCAGAATTTGGGGCAGAATTCAATAGAGGGCACAGTCATTCTACTGTGCTTATATCTATTTTGGTGAAATCAGGCTGAGGTGCTGTCTGTTTTCTCTTTTGCAAGGTAGTCCTAGAACCATAGCTTCAAGCTCCGATATCCCCCGAGGTTCATCGGACTTGTGTTGATAGACTTTGTCAGGTCAGAGATTCAGTTCAAGGGCAATCAGTGTTTCTTTGCCAGAAGCAGGGTAAAAAGGCCAGTCAGGCACAGATCATCAATTCAACAGTCTTCGGATCAGCAGTCATTATCCATTTCACTTGTGTGCGGTTGGGTTGAGATAACTGCTTTTACCACAGAGACAGATATACCGATAGATCAGTTAGATCAAGGCAGTATGGCGGGAATGGAAGAGATGGTGCGCCAACTTCAGGATAGTATGAAAGCCATGCAGCAAGATGCTGTCTGTCAAGCAGAATTCGCCAAGCAACAGGCTGTGGTCATAGCCCAACAGGCAGAGACAATTTTCAGGTTAGAGCAGCAAACTGGAGTATCTACTTCACACCAGGCTCCTTCCCCACCAAGAGTTCCAACACTCGGCGAGACAGCTAATGTACAGGAAGATACAGACATTCCGATAGGGCCAGCTCCGCCCCCGGTTCTACCCCAGCTATCTAAAACACCCACCAACCTACCAGAACCCCCTTTGATGTCGAGATGGACCACACAGCATTGAAAGTGAGCAAGCTTGAGAAATTGTTCAAAAAGTCTCAGGGGGCCTACTCCATTCTTGACATTGAAGATGGGTATACAGACTCGGCTGTGACGCTGCCAGACAGATTTAAGATGCCGTACATCGACCGCTTTGATGGATCTGGGGATCCCATGATACATTTGCAACTGTTTTCGAACATACTAAGGCCGATGGGTCTCACTAGATTACAGAAGCTATCATTGTTTGGCCGGACGCTGCCTGGGATAGCCGCAATCTGGTATGCAAAATTAGAGAACTCTGTGAAACAGAATTAGGAAGAGATGGCTGAGGCCTTCAGTGATCAATACTGCTACAACGCACAGATTGAGGTCACAACTCGTGATCTTGAAGTCACCTGCCAAGAGCCAAAGGAGAGCTTCTCAGAATTCGTGGCCCGTTGGAGGGCCAAGGCCTCAATGATGACCATTAGGCCAACGGATAAGGATCAAATACGGATAGTTGTGCGCAACCTCGAGCCCAAACTAATGCAGAAAATGATCGTGCTCCCCTTCCCTACCTTTTCAGATTTGCATGAGATGGGAGTACAGATCAAGGACGCTATGAAGCAGGGCCTTATTGACCAGAAGAAAGAGCAGCCTAGGAGGGCGTTTTCCAGCAATTCAAGTGCGACCACCAGCGGTGATGCAGCTGCGAGATCTTTTGAAGTTGGAATCATCACCACCAAAATAGCCACCCCCTTTGTTGGTACATCCAATCCAAACCCCCGAACTTCAGACTATCTACCCCGAGGCAAGAGGGTTTTCACCCCACTCTATATGCCTTTGTCCAAAGCCCTAGGGGTCCTACTCAGGACAGGACATCTGAAACCGTTAGAACAACGGCCTCTACCGGATCATCTCCCTCCAAAGCATGACCCGACTAAGTACTGCGCTTTTCATCAACAAACTGGTCACGACACCGACAGTTGCGTCCGTCTCCGCCACAAGATACAAAATTTGATTGACAACAGGGCCATCCCCGCACCAGGTCCTACAAAATTTGACTGTGACTTTGTGATCGGAGGATGAACCACCTGCGGGCGGCGTTCAGTTTATTCCAAGATGCGGCATTTGGCACGCACTGTTTTAAGCATTTGCGAATGTTAGTTTCGTACTTTCTGACTTGGGTATTGGGTCAGTCTTGTCATTCTGTATTGAGTCAGTCTTTTCATACTGAGTCAGTTGGGTCTGTCTTGTTGTATCGAGTCAGTCCTGTTTTGTTAGAGTCGGGTGATTCCGGGGGTGTTACCTCGGATATCACTTGCTTGTTTTGTGTTTGTCTTTTTACTTTCTTTTGAGTCTGTTTCTGCCTTTGAGCCAGTTACGCCAACAGATCTGAATGGAACAGCAGTGATTTTCACACTCTTATGTTTGCTTCTGCTGTGTGCCAGTTGTGCCAGAAATTCTAAATGAGATGACAGTATTTGACTAAAAGCTGTGTCTTTTCTGTGCCTTGAATTCATTGCATCGACCTAAGTTTTCCAAAACTTTTTTCGAAACATTGTGATAAAAACGAAGAGGAAGGAATTCCTCGGGTTTTGTAAAATTTGATCAATTGAGAGAAAGAGAGGCATGCTAAGCCCTTAATGATCAAGATCATGCTTGTTAATGTGAGTACTGAGAAGGATCCTGACTTGATCCAGATTGGTTCTACATTGTCTTCAGCGCGAGTGATTTGTCGCTTTCTTAAAAATTTCAAAAACTGTTTTGCGCGATCTTGCAAAGACTTGTGTAGAATCACTCTTGAGATTGTGCAGCTTAGGATCGCTCTCAGCCTCGAGACTCGACCCCTCATTTTCAAACCTTGGACTAGAACTCAGAAAGTTCAAAGGTCAACTACAATGTGAGGCCTGTGTGGCCAGATTCGAAGCAGCCCGTGAATCAACGGCAAGAAAAGTTAGATCTAGAAGATCAAATGTCATCAAAATAAGCTTGAAAAGCTAGATCAGAAGCACCCCTGGAACTAGGGGCAAAGAATTTCAAATGTGCTCGAAGAGCCGAAGATGGATCATTCCACAAATTAAGGAAGGTCGGCAAGAATGCCAAATCCCAGAGGGAGGAAGAAGAAAGTATTGCTGAAGAACAACTGAGTTCCTATCCGCAACACTTGGGGCAAATTCAACCCCCTATTGGATGGACTCCTGCATCGTCAGCGAACAACAGCCATTCTCCTGGATTCAGATGACTTCGGGATCTCAAAACAAACCCGGAAGGGCGACCCAGGCAAAAGTTAGAGCAAGAAAAAGAACAAAAAGAACAAAAAAAAGAAAATGCAAAGAATGAAAGAAAAAAAAATGCAAAGAATGAAAAATGAAAAAAGAACAATTGAAAAAAATTATGAAAAGAAATAAAAAAATGAAAAAAATGAAAAGAATTGAAAAAAAGAAGAAAAACATAGCTCGCAAGGTTGAAGACCCGGAAGGGCGGCCTTGGCAAAAGTTAGAGCGCAAAAGGAGAGGTTAATACCCGAGTGTACCTTAAACCCGAACTACGTAAGGCTTGATTCCCATATTTGGGATACGTAGGCAACTTCATTCTGAAGTCCAGCCACAAACACTTCCAAATCAATTGTGTCCATGTAATGATTTTGATCATCTTTGCCTTCTCTGTATCCGAGAATTTGGTTGTGTTCGTCACTTTAAGGACTGACTACAATGCGCTGCGGTGCCATTCAAACAAGGGGCAACTTTCCATTGCCAATCAGTGCGCTGCAGTGCCATTTAAACAAGGGGCAACTTTCCGTTGCCATGCAGCTCTCTTCGAGCAAGGGGCAGCTTTCCATTGTTTTGGATCCGAGGTCGTGCATCTCAAGAGTAGGTTCTGTGCTCGTTGAGCAATGACCGTTTGCAAAAATAGTTTTTGATAATTTTTACTGAGGTTGACTAATTCTCTCGAAAATTATTCCATTTTTCTAAAACTGGACTATTTTCTTGGACCCAAAAAGGAAAATTTTCAGTGCTCATAACCTGACTTGAATGATTTCAAATCAAAAATCGAACAAGCATGTTAATCTAACTCTCATTTTGGTCAAAATTGTTTTAGTGGAAAGCCAAAAACAAAAATGGTCAAAATGATGAACTAGGGGCACAGTTGAGTCAGGCTTCCTGTCTTTCCCTCATTTTCAACATACTCGCCAAAAAGGGCACTCTAGCTACCAGAAGAGGGCACAACTGAAGTTAACAACAAAGGGCTGAAAGCTCTCTCATCCTCCAAGTAACGAGGTATCAAGCTAAGTGCAAAGCACGAATAGGAACGGATCAAGATATTCCACTCCTTTGTTTGGACAGATCTAATCACGTCCAAACTCTCCAGTAGAGCATCGTCAACCAATGTCAATTGCAGATCTGCTGCACATCCAGCCGCATCGCAACCCCTTTGTGGGAAAGTTCACTGTTGTGAACAAGAATGAGAATCTGGTAGAATACCAGAGGCAAGAGCCCACAATTTCCAGCTTATCCATCAACCACCCAGGGAAGGGATAAAAAGTGAGAGATTGAAGAATAGAGAGATGTGCGTTGAGAGAAAAAGTGAGAAAAAGGGCTTTTTCAGAAAAACAGAGCCTGAGGGCCGAGTGATGTGAGAATCACAAATAAGAAAAAGGGTGGGAAATAATACCCGAAAAAAAAAACTGGCTCCTCGCATACTAAGAGGTCTCTCGTCTTTGTAACACGTCTGTGTGTTGTGTCATTTGTTTTGTTTGTCTCGATTCTTGCTTTGAGTCGTCCCGAGCATGACTCGATGTGTTTTAGTTGTTTACCTTTTCTTTTCTGTTGTTGAGTCGTAGTGCGCTGTGTTCAGTCGTAGGCTCAATACCCGATCGAGAACTCATTTCTCAATTTCCACCAAATCGTTTTGTGCTCGGAGTGCTATGCCATTCTCCACATTTGTGCAAAACAAGAATTTGTTCTTTCTTAAAACTGCAAGGTTTAACCCAGGTCATGCAAGAATAGTAAAACAAGGACCTATTTGAAGCTATATGGGTTCCAGACTACAAAGCAAAAGAAAAGAGGGAAAACTGAAGCATCTGAGTGTGTTTTACCTTCAGCAAAATTCCGTGATTGTACTCCGGATGTACCTCTTCAGGCCTTGTCAGTGCTCCGAAGAATGAGTGTGCCTCTACTCCAAGCTTAAGCCTGCTTCAAGTCAAAATGGCAATTAAAGCAGCAGCAGATGTTCTCTTTCGCTAATATAAATAGGGTGTACCCTTTTCAAGCGGAGTGTGTTACAAACCCCTTCGAGAGGTAAATCGGAGGTTGCGTTTGGATTTGGTCTCGTTAAGGCTTGTATTTCCTTATTTGGCATTTTGTTTCAAACACGTTTTTGAAGTTGCACATTCATCGCATCATTATGCACACCATTTCTTGCATTGTTACGCACACCATTCGTTGCATTGTTATTCACATCTATCTAGCATTGTTATGCACCGTTACACCTGCATTGTTATGCACATTATATTTGCATTGTCATGCACCTTTTCACTTGCGTTGTCACGCACTTTTCACTTGCATTGTTATGCACGCTCTCTTATTCAGAAACACCGGGATACGTCCTTATGTTTCTTTTCCTTGTTTTGAAACACTGGGATACGTCCCTATGTTTCTTCTCCTTGTTTTGAAACACCGGGATACATCCCTATGTTTCTTCTTCTTTTCCGAAACACCGGGATACGTCTCTATGTTTCTTCTTCTTTTCCGAAACACCGGGATACGTCCCTATGTTTCTTCTTCTTTTCCGAAACACCGGGATACGTCCCTATGTTTCTTCTCCTTTTTCAAAACACCGGGATACGTCCCTATGTTTCTTCTTCTTTTCCGAAACACCGGGATACGTCCCTATGTTTCTCCTTCCTTCCGAAACACCGGGATACGTCCCTATGTTTCTTCTACCATTTCGAAACATCGGGATACGTCCCTATGTTTCTCCCTCTCCGGTTAAAAGCGTTCGGAATACGTTCCAATGCTCACACCATTCTGAAATACCGGGATACGTCCCTATGTTTCTCCCTCTTTGATTAAAAGCGTTCGAAATACGTTCCAATGCTCACACCATTCCGAAACACCGGGATACGTCCCTATGTTTCTCACTCAATTCGAAACACCGGGATATGTCCCTATGTTTCTCCCCCCTTGGTTAAGAGCATTTGGAATACGTTCCAATGCTCACACCATTCCGAAACAGCAGGATATGTCCTAATGTTTCTCCTTCTTTGGTTATGAGCATTTGGAATACGTTCCAATGCTTATACCTTTTCGACACACCAGGATATGTCCCTATGTTTCTCCATCTTTGGTTAAGAGCATTTGGAATACGTTCCAATGCTTGAACCACTCTGAAACACCGGGATATGTCCCTATGTTTCTTCTTTTCCGAAGCACCGGGATACGTCCCTATGTTTCTCTTTTTCCGAAGCACCGGGATATGTCCCTGTGTTTCTCTCTTTGTTCCTTCCTCACACAATTTCGGCGTGTTTGGAATTTGACTTAGGTTGCGTTGTATGCACTCCTAATTGTTTGTTTTGGACCTCCTCTCATGATTCCGGCATGGTTGGAGTTTGTCACCCTTTGCATTTTACTATCATAGCATTTCATTCGCGCTATCTTGCGCACCTCACCTGTACTTGTTAGTACATTGCATTGTTTTGAATACAAACCGGCTTTGCGAAAGCGTATAAGTCCAATTACAAGCCGGCTTCGCGTCAGCGTATAAGTCCAATTACAAACCGACTTCGCGTGGTGTATAAGTCCAATTTTCAAATAGGCTTCGCGTAGCGTATAAGTCCAATTTTCAAACCGGCTTCGCGTATAAGGCCAATTCTCAAAGTCTTCTTGCATATCATTTGCATCCTCTGAACTACGCTGGTTTGATTCCTTGCAAAGGGATACGTAGGCAGCCTGCGGGCACAACCATTTATTTATCGGTAGCTTGTATGCTTTGTCTAAGTCTTCGGCCTTGTCAAAAATGGGTCGTCTCTGGGCTTTGACA
>NW_021025507.1:21001-52655 GCF_004153795.1 Camellia sinensis
ATCCAAGGAGACACAACAAAGTGGATCACATGATAAATGAAGACAACGGAGTCACATGCTGAATAAAACCAAAGTGGTGGAGATACCACCACTAAGTTGTTAGTTTCAATAAACCAAAATGTAAAAGGTTTCCTGTCTTGTTACAAGAATCTTATCCTAACTGCATTTGTATTTCAATTCCAAAGTTGAATACATGTTAGTTGTAGCATCATCACATGCCATCTTAGAATAGCCGAGCCTATTGTAGTTGCATCTTGTATGTGTTGCATTAGCCATCTTAACATGAGCTAAGATCATGCATTGATTACTGACTAGCATTTGATTTGGCACGGAGTACTAGGTGAGCATTTATGCTTTAGCATCTCGCATGAGTGTGAATGTTAACATGACAACATGCTTACCATGAGGCTACTTGCTTATATGATATAACTGCTTGAGTGCCTGTGGATAGAGGTTGAATTACCTAAATTGGAATAATGCACTAAAACTATGAGTTTTAAGCCCACTAAATAGTGGCAAAACTATCTTTTCTAAAGCCCACTTGAGGGTGGCAAAATCTGCATTTTAGCCTACTCGCGAGTAGCAAATCATTTTCAAAACAAACATGCAATGTTTTGTTCCAATTTAAGCGATTTGGTCTATATATGTTTGCTGTGCGCATAACGTAGTAATTCTAGGCTAATAACTGGAATAGGAACACATAATGCTTTCAAAACAAGATATCACGGTTAGTAGAGGCTGATCTTTGATTGGGCGAGAGGGGCTGCTCATAGCTGACCTTCCCCAATCGTACCCAAGTTCCCGAGCCGAGGCAACTTTGGTGATGACGGACACGTGGCCTTTGGCACCGAGTCAGGGTTTCCTAAATTTCCCAAAATAAAATATTTAGGTGGCGACTCTGTATCTAGCAAAGCAGTCCATGTTTGGCACTTCCTTTCTAAAAATCTATTTTTTTCTCAAAACGATTTGCCGGATTTGGACTCTTTGGTTCAGATTAAGAACCGTGACAATTCGAGAGTCCAAACTGTAGTGAGCCCAATACGAACAGAACGGGACTCATCCTCTCGGGGCGTTCGGGGACGTCTATAGAGCACTTTGGGTTTTTTTCATCTTCTTCATTTGATGTCTTCATTTCGAGGTAGGGATAACCTACTCTATTCTATGAGTTTTGACATAAATTTTAGTCATTTTGATTAGTTGGTGTTGTTTGGTAATTTTAAAAAAGTTAGGGTTTGATTTGGGGTTATAAAAAGGGGGTTTTCAAATGTTACAATCCATGTGTATGTGAGATTATGAAAAATGGAATTATTGTGGTTGAATTGATGAAAATGAGCCTTGGGGCTAACATTGGGAAAAATGGAGGAAAAGCCCTAATTTAATGTGACCAATTAATTTGAATAATTAATTTGTGGAAATTGGGTAATTGAGTTGAAATTCATGAAATTGGGGAGTTGTGGGAGTAAATGGTGTAGTTAGATAATTTAAATCACTCACCTATGAAAATGTTGATATTTTATCTGTTGATAAATTTATTATCTATTTAGTGATAACTGTTTTGGGCTATCGGTAGAAGATAGTCTTGATTGTTGTAGACACTGTATGTTGATTAGGGAAAACTGAAACTAATCACATTGAATATGTCATTGAGTATGCCGGTTGGAATAATACATCGAATATGTGTATTGATTGATCATTGTAAATAATAAATGTTTAAATACATTGTATATATATATTGTTTGGGAGGAGATAAGGGATGTACTCCATGGTTTGAGGGGAGATAGGGGATGGACTCTCAAACCTATTTGGGAGGAGATATGGGATGAAATCCATTAATACAGCAAATATGTGTATTAATTGAAGTATGGAAGTGTTTTAATATGGGTTGCAGTCTCATGTGAATTATGAAGTATGGAAGTGTTTTAATATGAGTTATTGTCTCATTGAATTGTTTGGCTAGGTTCTGAGCCATGAATATGAATTGAAACTGCATAAGTGAAGGAAGTTGAAATGTAAATGGATGTACTTGATGTTGAATTGAAAAGTATTGTAAATCGGTTTACAAGTGTTAACCACCTATCAGATGATATTGTTTTCATATTTGGTTTCGTATATCTTTATTGGGCTTTGGCTCACCCTATATGGGACATCATTTTTAGGTTTAGGTGATATACTACCTCCAAGGACGTAGCTTGGGAGGCTTAGAGACCGGAAGATCTTTTTGTCATTATCTTCTTTTGTATTACATGTATATCAAGCCAAGGGCTTATTTTGTATAAAGAGTTAGAACTCTTCTTTTGTTGAACCCAAGTGTTGACTTGGAAAGTTGTAAGCCTATAGGGCATTTACTTTTGTTGTCAATATGTAATACTTTTGAAATGAATACTCTGATGAATGGAAATTATGTTTTATTTCCTTATGTCATGCATGTCAATAATGTGGGTTTATATGTATTATTTTGAGGGCATGACAACATGGTATCAGAGCGTACCGGGTTTGAATACTTTAGGTACGCGGGAAGTGGTTAGTACCACATTGGGTTTGTCTCGCTTGTTAGAGACTTAAGTGTAATGTTATGTACTTATGTGATAACATGCTTATGTGACTATATGGGTATGAGATTTAATTTCTAGGATGTTGATTGGATCCTTGGGTTTCTGGGAGTCCTGTTGGAAAAGCACTTGATCAATGCTGTTTCTAATCGAAACTCTAGCAACGCATTGGGACTATCATTATCCGGAAATGAAATTCGTAAGTGCTTATGTGATTATGTGCTTACGTGGAATGAATTATTGTTGTCCATGTATTAGGATGCGAGTGAGATAGCTTCGGCACATTTGTGAATGTGCTAATGTTCTTTGTCACCTTTATTAGGATGTCAGGACGATGACGTGGTGGTAGGCGAGGTAGGCCTAGGAGGCAGGAGATGCCTATACCGGATGAGATTCCGGCGCAGCAGGAGGGTGTCGGTCAGGCCAATGTGGCCGAGCTAGTAGGTCAGCAGGCTATGGGCGCCTTAGCCCGCGAGATGGCAGGAGCATTGAGGGAATCCATGGACATTCTCAGAGCTAAGAATCAAGTCCAGGCCCATGTGACTGAGGCAGGGCCTTCTTTTCTGAAGAGGGAGTTTTTCCGGTCTAACCCGGATGAGTTTCTAGGGGATCCTAAGGAGCCACTTAAGGCTGATGAGTGGCTTGAGCAGATGACTAAGACGTTTGAGATGCTTGGCATCGAAGACGGGGCATTGAAGGTGACCTTGGCGTCTTTCCAGCTGAAGGAAGACGGGGGTCAGTGGTGGAAGTTTGTGCGGGGTCGTATTGGAAGGACTTGGGAAGCTTTCGTTGGTGCCTTTTAGGAGAAGTTTCTGTCTCCCACTGTCAGAGGGAAATTGAGGGATCAGTTCTGTCAGCTCAAACAGCTGAATACACCTATGGCCGAGTTTGACGCCGTATTTACCAGCTTATCTAGGTTTGCACCTGAGCTAGTGGCGTTTGAGGAACGCCGTTATCTGGAGTTCGAAAAGAAGTTGAGATACGGGCTCAAGACTAGAGTTGCGGGGTCCATGACTCGAGAGTATGGACGTCTTATGGATGCTGCATCACATCTTGAGATTATTATGCACGAGGAGGAGGAGATGATGAGGGGCTCCAAGAGGAGTCATGATGGCCAGGGAGATAGTAGGAGGCAGAGGGGTTCTAACCCTCAGCAGTCCCAGGGTGCATTTGCGAGATCTACCTTTCCAGTGCCGAGTTCAGGCTCCGAGAGAGGCAGTCAGGGAGACTTTACTTGTTACAAATGTGGTCAAATGGGCCACAAGTCTCCAGCTTGCCCGCAGAGGGGAGGAGGACAGAGAGCAGCTTCATCTTCAGCTCGACCCCAGAGCCAAAGTCAGAGCAGAGGCCAGCCGCTCTCTTGTTACCAGTGTGGTCAGGCGCGGCACCTGAAGAGGTTTTGCCCGCAGTTGAGTGGCACATTTGGTTCGAGGTAGACTCAGAGCCATCAGCCAGCTCAGTCAGTTTAGGCCTCAAGGGCCAATTAGGGAGCCTCATCGTCTCAGTCTGTACAACAATCTTTTGCTCCTAGAGGTGAGCAGGTAGATCAGAGACCTTCAGGGCGCATGTATGTTGTCACCGCGCAGGATCTTGTACTGGCTCCATCGGTTGTGAGAGGTACCTTTTTGTTTTGCAACTCGGTTGCCGATGTGTTGATTCATACGGGTGCATCCCATTCCTTTATTTCTGCTGCATTCGCATCTGTTTTGGGGTTGGAGTTGGCACAGTTAGCTTTTCCTATTTGTGTTGTATCATCTGTTGGGGGTGAGTTGATTTTGAAACAAGGGTGTCGGGGCTGTGATATAGAGGTCGCCGACCGCCGGCTTCCATTTTCTTTTGTAGTTATGGCTATGTCGGGTTTCGATGTGATTTTGGGTATGGACTGGTTATCGTCATACCGGGTTGTAATTGATTGTTACCGCCAGAGGGTTACTGTGTGTACCTTGAGCGGGGATTGTTTTCATTTCTTGGTGGATCGGTTGGTAGTGTTTTGCCACCAGTGTATGATCTACGAGAGCGGAGTGAGCTTCGTGGCCTTCTCGCTAGCTTTATGATTAGTGAGTGTGATGAGGTCCAGATTGAGTTACCTAGAGTGGTTTGCAAGTACTCGGACGTCTTTCTCGAGGATCTTGTTAGTTTGTCACCCCATCGAGAAGTGGAGTTTTCTATTAACTTAGTGCCTGGCATGGCACCGATATCCATGGCACCGTATCGTTTTGCCCCAGCTAAATTGAGTGAGTTAAAGATTCAACTCCAGGAGTTGCTAGATAAGGGCTTCATTCACCCTAGTACTTCGCTATGGGGAGCACCAGCCCTCTTTGCTAAAAAGAAAGATGGGGCTTTGAGACTTTGTATTGACTACCGAAAATTGAATCGGGCTACGGTTAAGAACAAGTACCCTATGCCTCGTATTGATGATTTGTTTGACCAGTTGAAAGGGTCCCATTGTTTCTCTAAGATAGACTTGAGATCGGGTTACCATCAGTTGAGGGTCCGGGAGGAGGATATCCCGAAGACGACATTCTGTACGCGGTATGGCCATTATGAGTTTCTGGTGATGCCTTTTGGGCTCACCAATGCACCGGCAGTGTTTATGGACTTGATGAACCGGACATTCCGGGAATTCTTGGATCGCTTTGTGGTCGTCTTCGTGGACGACATTCTGATTTATTTACCTTCTGAGGAAGAGCACAAGGAACACTTGAGAGTGGTGCTGGAGTTGTTTAGAGCCCATAAACTGTATGCTAAGTTTGGGAAGTGTGAGTTCTGGCTAAAAGAGGTGAAATTCTTAGGCCATGTAGTCTCTAAGGAAGGGGTGTCCGTTGATACATCCAAGATAGAGGCAGTGCAAGATTGGGCACAGCCTAAGAGTGTTTTTTAGATCCGTAGTTTTCTAGGATTAACTAGGTATTACCGGCGGTTTGTGAAAGATTTCTCCAGGCTAGCTTTGCCTTTGACTAGATTAATGCGGAAAGGGGTCAAATTTGTGTGGAGTAAGACTTGTGAAAAGTCGTTCCAAGAACTTAAAGTTAGACTTACCACCGCTCTTGTTTTGATTATTCCAGAGAGAGGTTTGGGTTATACAGTTTATTGTGATGCCTCACGAGAGGGTTTGGGTTGTGTGTTGATGCAAGAGAGGAAAGTAGTAGCTTATGGCTCGCGACAGTTGAAAATACACGAGAGGAACTACCCTACACATGACCTAGGGTTAGCAGCTGTGATTTTTTCCTTGAAGATTTGGAGGCACTACCTTTATGGTGAGAGATTCGAGGTGTTCTCGGATCATAAGAGTCTGAAGTATCTGTTTACACAAAAAGACTTGAATTTGAGGCAGAGGAGGTGGATAGAGTTTATTGAGGATTACGACTTTGAGTTGTATTACCATTCGGGGAGGGCCAATGTTGCGGCCGATGCCCTTAGCAGGAAATCCATTAGTGATGTAGCTTGTATAGCCATCCGGGAGTGGGAAATGTTGGGTGCACTTGGCGAGTTTGATTTGCTTCTAGGTGAATCTGTTGAGGCTGCGGCCTTGTTTTCTGTAGTTGCGCAGTCTACACTTGTGAATCGAGTGTTAGAGGCACATGGGAGTAACCTTGAGGTAGAATCCCTCTGGGAGAAGATCTCTAGTGGGAAGTCTGAGAAGGGTTTGACTATGTATCCTGACCTGAGTGTGAGGTACCGAGACCGTTTGTTTGTGCCGGAGTCTTGCCGAGAGGAGGTACTCCGCGAGTTTTACCATTCACGCCTTGCGGTGTATCCAGGAGGCACTAAAATGTATCGTGATTTGGGTCGCTAGTTCTGGTGGCGGAGTATGAAGAAAGATGTGGCAGTTTTTGTGTCTAAGTGCCTTACTTGTCAGCAAGTGAAGGCCAAATATCAGAGACCAGCGGGTTTGTTGCAACCCTTGCTTATTGCCGAGTGGAAGTGGGAGCATGTCACGATGGACTTCGTTGTAGGTCTTCCGAGGACTTAGCGGGGTAGTGATGCTATTTGGGTGGTTGTGGACCGGTTGACTAAGTCGGCGCACTTTATCCCTATGCGTGTGAGAGATTCGGTAGATCATCTTGCCGACTTGTATATTCGGGACATAGTGAAGTTGCACGGGGTCCCAGTGTTGATTGTCTCAGATAGAGATCCACGTTTTACTGCTAGGTTGTGGCAGAGTTTGCAGAGTGCCTTGGGCATTAGATTGACCTTTAGCACGGCTTATCATCCTCAGACTGACGGGCAGTCCGAGCGTACCATTCAGATCCTTGAGGATATGCTTCGAGGCTGTGTCCTTGACTTTAGTGGGTCGTGAGAGGGGCACTTGCCCTTAATGGAGTTTGCCTACAACAACAGTTTTCAATCGAGTATTGGTATGACACTATTTGAGGCCTTGTATGGCCGATCGTGTAGGTCTCCAGTTTGTTGGGCCGAGGTGGGTGATGCACCTTTGTTTGGCCCGGAGTTGGTGTGGGAAACGACGGAGAAAGTTAAGCTTATCCGTAGGAGGCTTGTTATAGCCCAGAGTCGTCAAAAGAGTTATGTCGACCGTAGGAGGAGGCCTTTGTCATTTGAGGTGGGTGATCACGTCTTTCTGAAAATATCACCTAAACAGGGTTTGATGAGGTTTGGGAAAAGCAGCAAGTTGTCCCCTCGGTTTATTGGCCCTTTTGAGATCCTTGAGAGGATTGGCGAGGTTGCTTACCGTTTAGCTTTGCCGCCACAGCTGTTCGAAGTGCATGACGTGTTTCATGTTAGTATGCTTCGGAAATACGAGCCGGATCCGTCTCATGTATTACATTGGACAGACTCAGAGGCAGATGAGGATGCCTCGTATGAGGAGAGATTGGTGTGGGTCTTGGATAGGCGGGATCAAGTCTTGCGAGGTAAGACGATACCCTTGGTAAAAGTTTTGTGGAAACATAACGGGGTTGAGGAAGCCACTTAGGAATGCGAGTTGGAAGTCCGTGAGAAATATCCGGACTTGTTTGTTAATGTTTAACCTTGTGTTGGAAATTTTGTTGTATTGATAAACTTTAAGAGCATTGAATATGTCTTAAGTTGTAAAACATTGTATATGTTTTGATTTATGGAAGATTATGGAATATGCCTTGAAAATAGAAGTTAATTTAGCATTGTATATGTTGAATGTGTTATAGAAATGCAAATATATCATTAACATTGAATATGTTGTGGAATTGTGAGGCATGTATATTGAGATTTGTTGAATTTCGAAGAGACGCATGTTGATAATGCATGTTGTAACATATGTTGTAATTTGCCTCTTGAATAGAGATGGGATGACCGGTAATGGGTCAAGTTGTTGGTTATTGAATTGTAATATTGTTGGGAATTGAGAAATCATGTTTTTGAAACTTGTAACTAATTTCGGGGACGAAATTATTTAAGGGTATAGTGATCCTAGTTTTCCCTCCACTGTTTATTGTGTTCCGGACTAGGTTCCGTAGATGTCTGTTGTTGTATATGCTTCTTTTCCGTCCTTTAATTCCTTGTATTTGAGTTTTAGGATGTGTTAGGCAGGTTTGTAACAATTTGGTTGTGTTTGGGAACAAATGGTTGCTGCCCAGATTTTGGTGTCTTCGCTCGAGCGAGGATTTTGTCGCTTGAGCGAGCTCTTTGTTTTAGTTCCTTCGCTCGAGCCAAGGTTCCTTCGCTAGAGCGAGAGTTGGGTGATGTGTCTAGTGGCTCGAGCGAGAAGTCTTGTGCTCGAGCTTGCGTCTGCGTCTGGTTCTAAACCTGAGAGTTGCATTCTTGGCTCGAGCGAGCTTTCCTTCGCTCGAGCGAGCGAGGACCATGTTTTGGGTTTCTTCGCTCGAGCGTGCTTCTGGGTTGCAGACCTGAAGCTTCGAATTGTTGGCTCGAGCGAGACTTTCTACGCTCGTGCAAGGATCCTTTGTGTCTGGTCGCTCGAGCGACCACTCCTTCGCTCGAACGAGCCTCGTTTATTTCAGTTCGCAGCAGCTTCTCCTTCTTCACTTTTTCTCCATCTCTTTTGGTTCAAACCCTTGATCCGGCTCTCTCTCTCTATACACACCTTCTCTCTAGGGTTTCATCTACTTCTAGAGTGTTTCTACCCTAATCTCTTTGTAAGAAAGATAGAGGGTCGCGAGGGCTTCACTTTAATCTGAAAAGTGGAGGATTTGGAGCACTTTGGGTTTTCTTCATCTCCTCCATTTGGTCTCTTCATTTCGAGGTAGGGATAACCTACTCTATTCTATGAGTTTTGACATAAATTTTAGTCATTTTGATTAGTTGGTGTTGTTTGGTAATTTTAGAAAAGTTAGGGTTTGATTTGGGGTTATAAAAATGGGGTTTTCAAATGTTACAATCCATGTGTATGTGAGATTATGAAAAATGGAATTATTGTGGTTGAATTGATGAAAATGAGCCTTAGGGCTAACGTTGGGAAAAATGGAGGAAAAGCCCTAATTTAATGTGACCAATTAATTTGAATAATTAATTTTGGGAACTTGGGTAATTGAGTTGAAATTCATGAAATTGGGGAGTTGTGGGAGTAAATGGTGTAGTTGGATAATTTAAATCACTCACCTATGAAAATGTCGATATTTTATCTGTTGATAAATTTATTATCTATTTAGTGATAACTGTTTTGGGCTATCAGTGGAGAATAGTCTTGATTGTTATAGACACTGTATGTTAATTAGGGAAAACTGAAACTAATCACAATAAATATGTCATTGAGTATGACGGTTGGAATAATACATCAAATATGTGTATTGATTGATCATTGTAAATGATAAATGTTTAAATACATTGTATATGTATATTGTTTGGGAGGAGATAGGGGATGCACTCCATGGTTTGAGGGGAGATAGGGGATGGACTCTCAAACCTATTTGGAAGGGGATAGGGGACGGACTCCATTAATACAGCAAATATGTGTATTAATTGAAGTATGGAAGTGTTTTAATATGAGTTATTGTCTCATTGAATTGTTTGGCCAGGTTCTGAGCCATAAATATGAATTGAAACTGTATAAGTGAAGAAAATTGAAATGAAAATGGATGTACTTGATGTTGAATTGAAAAGTATTGTAAATCGGTTTATAAGTGTTAACCACCTATCAGATGATATTTTTTTCATATTTGGTTTAGTATATCTCTACTGGGCTTTGCCTTACCCTATATGAGACATCATTTTCAGGTTCAGGTGATATGCCACCTCCAAGGACGTAGCTTGGGAGGCTTAGAGGCCGGAAGATCTTTTTGTCGTTATCTTCTTTTGTATTACATGTATATCAAGCCAAGGACTTATTTTGTATAAAGAGTTAGAACTCTTCTTTTGTTGAACCCAAGTGTTGACTTGGAAAGTTGTAAGCCCATAGGGCATTTACTTTTGTTGTCAACATGTAATAGTTTTGAAATGAATACTCTAATGAATGGAAATTATGTTTTATTTGCTTATGTCTATGCATGTCAAGAATGTGGGTTTATATGTATTATTTTGAGGGCGTGACAAAGGCCCACAACAATTTACATTTTAGTAATTTTTTGTTTTACTTATTCAGTGAATTTCGAACAAATGTAATAAATTCTTATTTTTATTACTTTAATTCTGCAATGTCAATATTTTCTTTTAAAATTACATATATTTTATGCTAACAATTTAAAAATATATTTGACATAATTATAAATAGTTTTTTTTTTTAAAATTTAATTCCATATATAGCACGGGTGATATGTTAGTTTTAATTGATAAAAAATAGGGGGCTTCATATCCACAAAGCGTATTAACACACTAAAAAGTGTAATACTTCAATATAACATTCAAACGTGAACATTTCAATATAACACTAAAGAACAAATCTTAACGCAATACTCTAATGTAACACATAAAAAAATTCATTATTGTAATTTTCACAAATGTAACACTCCAAAAGAACTTCTTAGCGTAACACTCTAATGTAACACATAAAAAAGCTCCTTAATGTATTTTTTTTCCAAACGTAACACTCTAATATAACACTAAAAAAAACTTCCTTAGTGTAACACTCTAATGTAACACATAAAAAAACTTCTTAGTGTATTTTTTTTCAAACGTAACACTCTAATATAACACTCAAAAAAGCCTCCTTAGTGTAACACTCTATTGTAACACATAAAAAAATTTCTTAGTGTATTTTTTCCAAACGTAACATTTTAATATAATACTAAAAAAAACCCTCTTTAGTTTAACATTCTAATGTAACACAAAAAAAAACTCCTTAGTGTATTTTTTTCAAACGCAGCACTCTAATATAATACTCAAAAAAACCTTCTTAGTGTAACACTCTAATGTAAAAAAAAAAAAAACTCGTTAGTGTACTTTTCCTAAATGTAACACTCTAATATAATATTCTAAAAAAACTTTTTAATGTAATACTCTAATGTAATATACAAAATTTTCTTAGTGTAACATTATAATGTAACACATAAAAAAATTCCTTAGCGTATTTTTTTTAAACGTAACACTTCAATATAACATTCCAAAAAAATTTCTTAGTGTAACACTTTAACGTAATACACACAAAAAAACTCTTTGATATACTTTTTCCAAACGTAACACTCCAATGTATTTAAAAAAAAAAAATTCTTAGTATACTTTTTTCAAATGTAACGCTCCAATATAACACACACAAAAAAAAAATTAGTGTATTTTTCCTAAACGTAACGCTCCAATGTAACATTAAAAAAAGAAAGGTGTGAGATTTTTCAAACTATTCCAAAATGAGTACAAATATTCCTTAACAAGTTTTAGGCAAATGTATAATTTCAAATTGTGAGTGTTATATTTGGAAAAAGTACACTAAGAAGTTTTTTTAGTATTTTTGTATGCTATATTGGAGTATGTTACATTTAAGTGTTACGTTTGGAAAAAATACACTAAGAATTTTTTCTTTTTTGTGTGTGTTACATTAAAGCGTTACGTCTGAGAAAAATATACCAAACTTTTTTTTTTGAGTGTTACATTATTACGTTTGAGAAAAGTATATCAATGAGTTTTTTAGTGTGTTGCATCGAAGTGTTACGTTATTGAAGTGTTACATTAGAGCGTTAAGTTTTTGTTCGTAATATGAGATTTGTTCTAAAATGAGGGAAAATCCAAAACTCTATGGTTCAAATTGTCTAAATGTGTAATTTTACATTTTGAGAAACCCACTTTTATCCGTAAAAAATTAAACCAAAACATGTAAGTGACTACCCTTTTATGTAATTTTTACTTTAATGAGACATTTGGGTTCATAAAAAATAAAAATAAAAATGAAGGACTAAACCGTGCACAAAATCATATTTTGAGACTTATTGATGCTTCACCAAAAAAAATATTTATAATTTTTCAAATAATACTATATGTACTAATTAATATACATATTAATATATTAACAGATGATATGACATTATTTGTATAATTTTAAATATATATAACTTATATAATAAATATGTTTAATAATAATGTTATAGCACTAATTAATACACTAATATATATATTAATTAGCGTCGGTAGCATCATCTCTGCTTTTCAGATGATAAAGGGGTGTTTTGGGAAGTTGGTAAAAAGCTGACTTTTTGATTTTTTGACTTTTTTAGTGGCTTTTTTGGCAAAAAGTTGGGTTGTTTTGGATAAAAAAGCTGGCTTGTTTTGCTAAAAAAAGCTAAAAAACCAAAAAATTGGCTTTTTACCATTGTTCCCAAAAGAGCCCAAAGAGCAACCTGTCTTAAGTAATCTCACAATGTGTTTACAATTTTACCCTTCAATAAAAAATACAGACCTTAAAAAATACAGACCTTTATGGAACTTACCAAACAAGCGCGAGATAATGGATGGGAACGATCATCACAATGATATTTGTTCTTTTCTTCATGCTCACTCTGGATAGAATTATCAAGTCTTTGACAAATTGATATATACCCACATTTATAATCTCAGCCCCAACCTCAAGCAAGCTCACAACTACAAGAAGACCTATGTTTGGTAGTCCTCCCTGACCTTCATGGACAAACCCAGAAAAACCCAGGTTCTCTCTCTCTCCCTCTATCCCTGCTTGTGTATATCTAAACAATACATGTTATATATAAACTTCAATTATCTGAATTTAGTTCCCCGAAGTGTTAAATCTAACTGTTTATAAATGAATCTGGGTTTGTTTCTTTGGATTTGATTATCGTCTTTTTCTCTATTAATTACTTGATTTGTTGATTAAGTTGTATCTTTTTCAATTGATTTGAAGTTGGGTTGATTGGGTAATTGATTGGTCGATCAGGTTTCATTGAGAGGAGCGAGTGTGAAGGAGATTACAAGGGATGCTCTTCTTGAGAGGGTCTCCCAAGAAAGGGAGCTCCGTAATTATACGCGCCGGGCTACGGCATCTGCGATCTTTATCCAGGTGCATTCATTTGTTTAATGGGTTAAATAGTCTATGTGATAATACAGTTGTGTCAATTTGATCCCAATTTATGTTTAAATGTCCTATCGCAGTTTTTTGCGCTAATGTTATAGCCTAAATTTAGACCAAATTGTTTGGAAATGGTACTGGGACCATTAATTTAAGCACGAATTGAATAAGTCAGGTCCAAATTATGGACCAAAATGAAACAGAGGCCCACAGTGAATTTAATCATTTGGAAAATAACTACTTGAATCGTGCAGAAAGTTTGGAGGCGGTATAGTGTGACGAAGATAGTGGCTGGACAGCTCCAAGAGGAGTGGGCAATGATGGTGGACTGTCATGCCATTTCCGTAACCAGATCATGGATTTCAAACAGTTTCTTGAGACCTTTTCTTTTCTTTGTTACATGTTTATCAACTCGATGTCAGAAGATACAAACTCAAGACATATATTGTATGCGGACTTGCTTCAGAATTTTATTGGAAAGCATGAACTCAACCGGTATACCGTTATTCTACCTTTTCAATTGTTGACATTATACTTATGCTCTATTTGGTTTATTGGAATGAAATGGAATAGAATGAAATGAAATGATCATTCTTTAAGCTTTCCTATGAAATGATCATTCTCTTACAATGGTGAATAATGATTCCATTTGTAACGTATTTATTATTATTATTTTTAGTCAATCAAACATGGGAATGAATATTTTAATGGAATGATAATTCCATTCTACTCCATTCTAGTGAACCAAACACTACCTTAGTGTTTCAGGTTATTTTCTCTGTTCCTGTTGTGATTTGTGAAGTCCAGTCACTTGTATGGGTACTTAACACTTTGCCGTAGTTTCTTAGGTAATTATGCTGACATGATTTTTTCCTTGGGTGATTATCAATATTGTCATTTACCTGCTTATAGCGTCGTCATTTATATTAAATCTAATTGCCAAAAGACGTTGGATATTCTTTCTGGTATATTTTCTCAAATTGTCTGCTTAATTTATGCAGATGATTAAACTGCGAATGTACTGATCTTCTTATTGTCCTCGATTTGCAGACCCACAGAAAAATTTCTGCTCTTTGGCAATAGGTACAGTAGAAGAAAGAAGGGTATGGATTTATCAAGCACGGAGGCTCATTTCTCTATGCTTATTTATTCTTGGAAAATGTGACAACTCCCACCAAGCGAGTCAAGATATTGTTGCTCTTACATCTCTAGCAATGCGTCTTGCCGTTGTCTTGACTGATCTGAAGGGTTGGAAAAGCATTGCTGATGATAAACTTCAGGATGCAGACATAGCAGTGAAGGATTTGATTCAGTTTATGGGGAGTAAGAAAAGTGGACTGTACAATCATGTTAGAAGCTACACTGAAAATTTGGATGCTCCTTTTTCTTTGCAAATGAATTGTTCTAGCCCAACTGATGATCGGTTCTTGATTACTGCAACTGCACTAACTTTAGTTTTACGTCCCATTCAAACTGCAAACTTAAATGACCTCAGCGACTTGGATGGGCATTATGCTGCTGAGCAGTACTGTGCGTTTCTACTTACAATCCCTTGGCTTGCTCAACGCCTACCTGCAGCGCTCTTACCTGCTCTGCAGCACAAGTCTATTTTATCACCTTGCTTCAGGACTATACTGGTAATGTTCCTTGGAGTGTGAACAAAATCTCACTGTAATTTTTAGATTTGTGCTCACAAGTATCTGTTCCATAGGCCGGAAAATGTGCATCTGTAAGGTATAGAAAACATCACCTAGAGAAACTGCAATTTAATTCTAATGTTTAGGTGTGTGCCATGATAAAATGCATCCATATGGAGAGAAGTTTGCAAAGCTACTGTATTTAGTTGGAACAAATAGAGAACCTAGATTCTAATATATTCTTTGTTTTTTTCCCCATCCACTAGGATGGTGAGCGGTGACCGTTGTACATATATGTAAAGGTTGATGATATTTTATAGATCATGACCAATCAAAAAGTATTGTTTCAAGTCTTTTGTTCTTTTGAATCTTTTCTGATAATATATTCTATGAGATTTGTTCTCTTTTGTTCATGTTCTATTAAGTATTAAATTCTATAATCCCTTCCATGAAATTTATAGGTACTTCCAAAAACAATATTATATTTCTGAAATTGAAATCTTGAAAGTATCCTCAAGATAATTCATTTGTTCATAAGTTGAATCTACTTCTTTAGGTATTGTGGGAATCAACATATCATTGTTGTCTTTATAAAAAATGCCAATATTCATCGACTTATACTAAGTTTTCATAAATGTTTGTGATCCTATTGATGCACAATTGATATTTAATATTTTTAGAATTGATCTTCAAGGGTTTACTTCATAAAGGACCTTATATATGTTTCAAGGTTATCTATTTTTTAAATGATCCTATGTACCAACCACCAACTGATTTGTCTTCAACCGTCACTGAGGTTAGGACAGAGCCGACAAGTTGGTTTTGAAATGCTAATAAAATAAAATAAAAGATATCTTTCTAAGAAAAGCAATTTTGAATGACAGTCAGTTTTTAAGAAAGACGATGTGGTCATTTACTCCTCTAGAACATGTTCATCATATAAACATTCATTGTTGGTCATATATGAAAAGTGTGATAGGAAGATTGTGTTCCCTAAGTTCTTTCAAGCACTAATTTTAAAATTTTAGGAGTTCCATACACAGACAAATCAAAAGATATTGTTCTTTACAATTTTTAGTACAGTCAAGTTTTTATGTAAATACAAATGTTAGAATTGAAACTCATGAAGTTGTGAATCTTGTGATGGATATATCATCATATACGAATGCATATCGTGTTAAATTTATCTCACTTTGGTGATTTGAAATTTTGAATTTTGAATTTTTAAACTTCTCGTATGATGAATCTTGGATTCTTGTGTCCTCTAAATCATAGATCATGCTCGATATCAGATCCACATCCCTTGCCATAGAGGCAAATGTCTTACCTATTACACCATGTGCTCATCATTGACAACAAGTTTTTTCTATTGATTTATATCTAAAGTTAACGTGTAATATATATTTATAATATATCTTTAACATGTAATTGTTTCAGATATATTTTTATGTATTTTAAAAATTATAGCTGAATCTATACAATTCACACAATTCAGAAAAAGGTAATTTTGATTCTTGATTTGACGACTATGGTGTGGTTGCATTTCTGTGTTGTGCTTCAACCACATTCTTGTTAATTACATCATCATGTTTTAAGGTTGTTTTGCCAATTATCTTCTTTTATTAATGAACTCTTGTAGTAATTTCTTATTTGATTTAGCTTTTTAGCTTGTAGTAGTAATTGAAACATGTGGGAGCTGATCAAACTATGGCAGGTGATGGCAGATCCTGAAAGAGAAAATTTTGAAGGAGATTTCAGAGTTGGATCAGGTAAAAGTCTTATCTCATTCCAAGGCGATGCCACAAGTCGGTTGGCTTCTTGCAAATGTTATATGCCTTGCAACAGTGAGTGACAACAATTCTGGGATTCCTATAAAGTTCACTCAAGGCTTAGACTGTGCTTCCTATATCCATGTTGTCATCATCCTTTCAGAGAACTTACTAACTTGGTTTGAGAATGCTGGATGGATAAGAAAGGAGAACCAACAATTCGAGTGCCATTTTGAAACTTCTGCAGATTCTATTAATACACTGCTCTGCGGAACTCGGACATTTTGTGAGTCCTTGAAGATGTCATACATTGACTTTTATAAGCCTGTTTATCAGCAGTGGCATCTTCTGAAACTACTAGCCTTGGAGAAAGATGCTTATGTTCATGGGGTTGATAATCCGCTGCCAAACAATCTGGTATATCTAGAGAATTGTGATCTGCTTAATGTTGCATATTATTATTCTTACATGCTAAGAATATTTTCGGTGCTGAATCCTGTGGTTGGGTCATTACCTGTTCTTAACATGCTGTCTTTTACTCCTGGATTTCTTGTTAATCTATGGGGAGCACTGGAAAGATCCATGTTTCCTGGAAAAAGTCCTTTTGCCGAGGATAATAATCTTTCTGGAAAAAAGAATGACGGGGTTAGTGAGAGAAAGAAAACACGGGCAGGTAAGGATGCAGCCAATAAATGGGCTGCTGTATTACATAAAATCACTGGTAAAGCAGATGTTGATTATATAGGTTCAGTAGAGAGTCAACCTAAACCTAACCAGGTTGATGAATATTTATCTGATATATGGGACATAGAGCCTTTGAGGCATGGTCCAGAAGGTGTATCAAAAGATAATTCGTGTCTACTTCATCTATTCTGTGCTTCCTACTCACACCTGCTGTTAGTTCTTGATGACATAGAGTTCTATGAAAAACAGGTAAATTGATTCACAGTTCTTTTGCTTTTAATTTACACAATTTTCTTTTTCTCCTGTTCTCCATTCCTCCTGTTTATTAACTTAAGCATTTCATGAAATGAACTAGGTTCCTTTCACATTAGAGCAGCAACGAAGAATTGCATCGGTGCTTAATACATTAGTGTATAATGCCTTGTCCCATAGTATCAGCCAGCATAGTAAACCTCTTATGGATGCTGCAATCCGATGCCTGCATCTGTTGTATGAAAGGGATTGCAGGCACCGGTTTTGTCCTCCTACTTTGTGGCTTTCACCTGCTAAAAAGAATCGGCCTCCAATCGCAGTAGCTGCTAGAACTCATGAAGTTTTATCAGCTACTCTAAGAGTGGATGATGCTTTGACCCTTCCAAGCATGGGTTCCGTTATCACTACTACCCCACATGTCTTTCCATTTGAAGAAAGGTAAGTAAAACTTAATAAACTCATAGAATTCTCTTTTGATTTCGTATTCTGTAATTGTGATGTATCTTATTTGTTCTACTTACCTTTCGCATTTTGAATCTCTTGCAACTAAAAAGGGCGTAGCCAGTGCATGAAGCTCCCGCTTAAGCGAGGTCTGGGGAAGGATTGATGTATGCAGCCTTACCCCCGCAAACGGAGAGATTGTTTCTGCAACTCGAACCCATGACCACTAGGTCATCAAGGGGTAGCTTTACCGCTACGCTAGACCCACCCTTCAATCTCTTGCAATTTCAATAAAAAAAATAAGTTGCAAGAAATTTTTGCTCAACTTTTGCTGAACAAGCATTATTAGTTTCGATTTTTGAATATTTTTTGTGATCTCTTTTTCTATCATAAGGACTTTACTAGAAGAGAGAGCCACTAAACCCCTCCAAAGAGTAGAAGTTTACTTCTTGACGAGGGACTAAAGCCTTGTGTTAAGGTGCAGGTTCCTTTTCCCTACCAGGCTGTCATTGTTTACTTGGTTATGGCTGAACACTAATGCTTGGCCCTGCCATTAGTGGGAAAATGCCAATCCCAAATAGATGTCTTTTGTGTAAGGAGGCTTCTAGGTGCTGCTGAGTTCGTGAATTATCTTTTACTTTTTTCCCGAATGATGCAGGAGTTAATGCTTTATCTTCCCATGTATGGCTGGTCATTCATCCTTTCATTGATTTAGATTTGCTCTCAGGTTGGTGAATTAGTGCCAGGAATATAAAAATAGAGCTATTCAGCAAGGGGCTCGTCATACTTTATATTGGTCTGTTTAGAGGAAAAAAAAGGAATAAGAGTTTTGGCATAGTTTCTTTTTGTGGCAATGGCCTTCCTTGGAAATCACATGAGAGTTTGGGGGGTGGGGGTATTTCTCTAGGTCTGTTGATTGTCTCTCTTCTGGCTTGGTGTGTACATGGGCTTTGACCTCATTATCTTTAATGCTATTTTTGCTCATACCAAATTGAGCAAGCTTGCTTGTCTAGGTAAATCTAGTTTAGCTAGTTCTGGCTTAAGTGGCCTATCCCTTCTCACTTAAATCTGGGTGATCTCGGCTGAAACCCAAACCAAGACACTTCTGCAAGTTTTGACAGAGTAGTGTAGGTAAATGCTTGTGAAGAAATTATCTCTGACTCAATGATACAGGGACACAACTCCAAGAATCTTAGTCAGAATTTTGCTATCAAATCTAACTGTACTTCAAAACTTTTTATATGCATCCAAGGAGACCTTAGTAGATTGTGGAAAAAAAAAAAAAAAAAAAAAAAAAAGAACCGGATCAGCAGGTAGAATACCAGATGCGAGGAGGGCTTCATCATGAATCCCCAAAATCTCTAAACCAATTCCCTAGCTATAACTCTAGTGGCCTGTTGTTGTTTAGACTGCCTATCCACATGAATGATCAAGTTGACGTGCTGAAATGGAAATAACTTTACTCAATGTTATTTTTTGTAATGTTCTATCCACATGAATGATCAAGTTGTGGTACTGAAACAGCCAGGGTATTATTGAATTTCCTTGTCATTAATCTTGATAATAAAGTATCTGAAGTTGATGGAGAATGTGTTGGGGGCCTTGTGGCTTTGAAATTTAAACAAAGCGGGCATATTCATTGGATGTCCCAAAAGAAAAAGAGTAGGAAATTTGAATGTTGAGCCTTGGATGACCTGTACTTTTTTTTGTTGTGGATAAATCCTTGGATGACCTGTACTTGACCTTGCAACAGCCTAATTCCAACACATATTGGATGGAGTTGCTTTCAATGCCCATTTGGTTGCCATGGCTTCTTCCTGCAGCTGGCCAATTAACTACCCATGCTTGCTGTGGAAAGCAATGGCTGTAGGGCCTCTTTTCTTTTGGGTATATTTACAGATTTTTCCTTTCCCCTGTTCTTTTCGATCAATTTATTTACATAAGGCCCTGTAAAACCCTTGTTGTTAGTTCATAATGCTATTTCTGTATGTAATTTCTCGCTCATAGTGTGAAAATATCTTTCCCAATATTATATGCAGCTGGCCAAATTATGACCCTTTTTTTTTTGGTTAACAACAAAGATTTTATTGATTAATCAAAAAAGAGACGAGGATAAGGCGTCCTCTACAAATAAGAGAAACAAAGAAAGAAAATACATAACCGACACAAAGACTACATCCATAAAAAACTCCTCTACAATTATGACCTTTTCCCCCTCTATTGTTGATAATCTATATCCCTTGGCAGAGTTCAAATGTTCAGAGAATTTATCAACATGGACAAAGCATCTCGAAGAATGGCCGGTGAAGTTCTTGGACCTGGTTCACGATCAGTCGAGATAGTAATTCGCCGTGGTCATATTGTTGAGGATGGTTTTCAACAATTAAATTCTCTTGGGTCAAGGTTGAAATCTAGCATCCATGTCTCATTTGTTAGTGAATCTGGCCTTCCAGAGGCTGGCCTGGATTATGGTGGGTTGTCTAAGGAGTTTTTGACTGATATAGCAAAAGCAGCCTTTGCCCCTGAGTAAGTTTAAGATGCACTTGTATTTTCTTTAATGTTGTTATTACATTCTCTGCTTGATGAAATGACAACTTTTTTTTTTTGGTCAAAGGTATGCGCTATTCTCTCAGACCTCAACTTCAGACAGACTCCTAATTCCTAATACGGCTGCAAGATTTCTAGTGAATGGTATCCAGATGATTGAGTTTCTTGGAAGAGTTGTCGGCAAAGCTCTGTATGAAGGAATATTGCTAGATTATTCATTTTCACATGTTTTTGTACAAAAGTTGTTAGGCCGCTATAGCTTTCTTGATGAACTATCTACACTTGATCCTGAGCTCTACAGGAATCTCATGTATGTCAAGGTAAATCTCTTGATAGATACAGGATATTCAATGAAAAAGGAGGGTGGGTGGTGTGTATAAATCCTAGTTGATGCATTAATTTACATATGAAGGTTAAAAGCAGAGGCCCTTTCCAATGGGAGTGCAACAATGCCTTTTCTGCTTAGATCTGAAAGCTGGCTTACATGTATGGGAATTTCCCCATTCATGCAGAGAGGCCTAAACCATTAGCTCTCATTATTTTTGCATTGTCAAGGTTTCTCATGCAGCATGTAATTGGCTGTGTAAAATAAAGATCCCAATTCATACTTCGAATTTAAGTAAATCTGTTACAATTTTTGATAAGTGCAGAGTTAGCAATCATTTAATCAGCAATCATTTGATTAATAGTTAATGAATTTATAGCTAGGTGAAATTAAGCAAGGTGGGCTAATGGGAAATATAATGCCAAATTGTTGTGTGGCGCTTGCATTCTAAACAAGCAACATTGATCTCCTATGCCGTACAGTGGCAGCTGTTGTTAGCTAAGAAGATGTGGTCTACGTGGATGAACTTAGCAGGAACAATAAATTTATTAGAACCTTGCATTTTTAAGACAAGCCACAATAGTTGGTAAATGGAGCATCTAAATGATGCTTTGTCATGTCAATGATTAACTAATAAACCATATGTTAGCTGATGTCTGTTGGTATGTGTACATGTGCTAGAAGTGAGTGAAGAAGCAGATATGACGTGGATGGACTTCGTAATACAAAATATACATTGAAATGATGATAACATGCTTGACAGACTGGAAAGATGGGGCAGGCATTAAGATGTTTGACTTGTATATATGGGTTAGGGCATTATAGATCCCTTGGTTGACTCTGCTTTGAATTTTGGATGCTATTTTCATTTTTTTAATCTATTTGCTTTAAGCTTTTGTAGGTCACCTTTGCCATGATATGCATGGTTTCAATCGTAGGACTGTTTGTGTATAATTTCAAAATTTTGATGTCTCACATGCTTTGTCCATACAGCATTATGACGGTGATGTCAAGGAACTCTGTCTGGATTTCACAGTTACAGAAGAATCACTTGGTAAAAGGCATATTATTGAGCTTAAACCAGGTGGTAAGGATGTGTATGTAACAAATGAGAACAAGTTGCAGTACATTCATGCAATGGCAGACTATAAACTTAACCGACAGGTACATAATTGGTTATGCTGTGAAATTTTAGGAACTTCTTTGCTTTTATTACGCAATTTATCTGGTTTTCAGTGGCGACTTGCAGATATTGCCTTTATCAAATGCATTCTATAGAGGGTTGACAGATCTTATCGCCCCATCTTGGTTGAAGTTATTTAATGCAAGTGAATTTAATCAGGTATTTCCCTTTTTACTGGGTATGTAGATTTTTTGGTGTCAATCAACTTGTTTTAGTTGTCACTGGTTATGCCATGTTATTGTTAGGCTTAGTGCACTGATTACAAGTTCAGCAACTAAAAGGCTAATTCATATAGATTGACATGAACCAGCTTCAATATAGCCTCTTCTTTTTTTTATTATTTATTAATTCATTAATATTTCTCTGTAGATTATTATCCTCTTCTTGAAGTCTGTGTAGTTTTCTGTAAGTTAGCCAGAATTCAAATGCATTGCTGTGCAGAGATGATTGTGGCACAAATATTTTTCTTGTAAATAGGCCATCTGCATGAGTACACTTTATTATTTTGATGCTGATCTATAATCATGGTGTGCAGTTGCTTTCAGGTGGGAAACATGACATTGATGTTGATGATTTAAGAAATAACACACGATACACTGGTGGTTATACTGAAGGGAGTCGGACCATTAAAATCTTTTGGGAGGTATGAACCTCAAAATAGCTGTTGCCTAGTACTTATTATATTTAGATTTTTAACGTTCTTGTTGTGTGTGAAAGCCACTTGTGCAGAGTCAGTTTCCATGCTAATAACTCAAAATAACCCAAATTCATGAACAAAATTGTGTTTTCATGAACAAATTCAGGTTTCATGTGGAGAAATCATGTCGAGAAATTGAGGCTCTGGTTGGTTTAGTATTGGAATTATGATTTGAGTGTGGAGTTGTGATTTAAGTGTAGAATTGTGAGTTAAATTTTGAAAACAGAAAATTTGTTTGGTTATGAGTTTTGAAAAGATTTTTGAAAAGAGTTTTTGAATTTTGAATTTTGAATTTTGAAAAGAGTTTTGAGTCTTGAATTGAGTTTTGAGTTGTATTTTGAGTTTTGAGTTTTTGAATTTTGAGTTATATTTTGAATTTTTTGGATTTATTTTTTTAAAATATTAAAAAATGTTTTAGAGACCCTCCATGAATATGAAAATTACACACCTCACTATTAGCATATAATTGCATGAGCAATGTTGGAAGTATGAGAATTTTTAAACTTCCTTAAATGTTGCTGCTCCTTAGGAAAGACGTCTTTTTATAAACAAACTACAACATTGATAGTTGTGACTTTCATGAATAGTCACTATCAAAGTCTATCAAAATACCTAGGACTCTACAACACTCTCTTCTCATTTTATGGACAACTTTGATCATATGCAATTCTTCATATTGGAGGCATGACAGTGATATGAGTTGAGCATTGGAGTAGTTAATATTTTTTGCATAAAACAATAATAATAGCTTTAGGAAAATGACTTGTCAGCCTCCCAAATTCACTTGCTAAATTTTTCTACTACATTTTAATTTGCATATTGCATATGTAATTATTTTGTTCATTCATTTTTTGTATAGTTCGGTTATGGTTTTTGATAGTAAGAATTTATGATATAATCAATAAATTTCTGTAACAGACCATTGTGATGCTTACACAATCAATGTTGTGATGCATTGTGCACAATGTGATAGCTATCTAACGCCTACTAGTACAAAATCAATCACAAATTGCAAGTGTCTGTGTTCCGTTTTGTGTATTTCTTTGTTAGTTGCACTTTTGGAATAGCTTTACAAAGCACCCTACTTTTTTTCTTCAAGCTCTCTTAAATTGGCTAAGGCTCTAAACCAAGTCCTTTGTCACCATTCAAAAACAAACAAACAAGCGTGGGACAAATTCAAAAGGCTCTTTATTTGTCATCCTAACAATAATAAGGACATATATCACCACCTTTAAGAGGAACTAAACATGCCTTCTATCTCACAACAGACAACATTGGGACAAATTTAGAAAGCACTTTACTTTAGCCTAACAATAATGTGGACATCTATACCACATTTAAAGGTGCTAAAAATGCCTCCTCCCTCCTGGCAATGTGCAACTTTAATAAAACCCTAACCTCCTCACCTAGAAATTATTTCACTTTGGCCATTACTTGCACAATAAGTCTATGAACATAGAACCACACGTAAAACAATACGAGTGAAACTGCCTCTTTGATAGCAGATCCCACCATCTGTTATGTATGACCAGATTATTTTTATCTCTGTGATTTATTCTGTGTACATAAAATTATTGTTACTTGCAAGAGCTCTCTCCTTAAATAAATTCTCCCCACCTGTCCCTTCACTTTCATCACTCCCTGATCCTTCTCTCTTCTCTCTCTCTCTCCTGGTGAGTTTTCACTGTTTGGAGCAAGGGAAACGACTATGGGGTTTCCTAGTAGTCTCTTGAGTATCTTTCTTGCTGTAGCTATGGTTCTCTTAGTGGCTCATGGGGACCCTCTAGTTCCATATTGTGCATCTTTGGGGACTCTGTAGTTTGATGTGGGGAACAACAAACAACCTTAACCACACTCCTCAAGGCTAACTTCCCTCCTTATGGTAGGGACTTTGTTACCCACAAACCTTACTGGGCGGTTCTGCATGGAAAGCTCGCCAAGACTTCACCGGTATAATATTTCTCCAATAAAACCCATCTCTCTCTCTCTCTCTCTCTCTCTCTCTCTCTCTCTCTCTCATCTGTGCGTGTGTGTGTGTTCCTTAATGTCCTCTTTGTGCACAGCAAGTACCTCGGGTTCACCTCCTACCCTCCAGCTTACCTTAGCCAGGATTGCCCAAGGGACGAACCTCTTGACCGGTGCAACTTTGCCTCAGCCTGGTTCTGGTTATTATGACAGCACAGCACAGTTCTATGTAATAATCACACAACTTAATTCTCTCTCTATATATGTGTGTTGTGTGTGTGTGTATTTTACGGTTGTGCAACTTGTTTGATTTTTTGTAGCGTGCTATTTCACTCCCCAGCAGCTAGCATACTACAAGGAATACCAAAACAAAGTAGTGACGATGGTAGGAAAAGACAGAGCCAATGCCATGTTCTCAGGTGGAATCCACCTCCTGAGTGCAGGAAGGCAGTGACTTCATTCAAAACTACTACATCAACCCCATACTCAACAGAGCCTACACCCCTGATCGGTTCTCCAACCTTCTCATCAGATCCTACTCTACTTTTGTCCAGGTTCTATTTCATGATCTCCACTGAAATAGCACATATACACATACATAGATGTATAGTTAATGATGCTGTAGATATAATTGATAGTACTATTAATACAAAACAGATATACGAAAATATGAGATGAAACTAAATTAGACACAAAAAGTAATTAGGATGTTGATTTTTAATTACAAAATCACTCAAGTAGTAGCATATGTTTTTAAATCGCAATGTGGATTAGTAGTTTTTGAGAATTTTAATACAAAGCTTGACCATATACAAACTTCAAAGAGTACGCATTTTAAGGACATCATGAACATATTTCATATCAACATTACCTTGTGATAGAATCTGTATGGCCTGGGCATAAGGAAGATCGGAGTGACAACATTACCACCAACTGGATGCTTGCCAGCAGCCATCACAATGTTTGGGTCGGGGAGTAACCAGTGCGTTGCGAGGCTCTGAACCAAGATGCCATTTCCTTCAACAAGCAGCTAAACAGCACATCCAAGACTTGCAGAAAAGGCTCCCTGGTCTCAAACTTGTGGTCCTTGATATCTACCAGCCTCTGCTGAACCTGGTCATGAAACCCACTGATAGCGGTATGAGCCTATTTTTCCACATTATTTAGCCAATTATTTTGTCATGAAAAAGTAATAAACATTTGTGGTCCATTTATTTCAGAGGAAAACATTTTCCAACAGAAATTTTTTTTTCCACAAACAATATTATATAAATCTTTTGCTTGGTTGCCACCTTGAAACTATAGTTGTCAAATTGAGATTCGAATCGTGAATCGAAATGGCCTCGTACTGAATCGCGAATCGAATCGAATTGTGAATCGTAAAGATTCGGTCACTTTTTTCTAAATTACTGAGAAAATTATATATACACACTTGGATGTTACATATATCTTATAAATATAAAATATTTTAGACTTAAATCAATGAAATGTTGTTTCGAATGATGATCACGTAGTTTATAGGTAATAAGTTAACAAATGTTTCTATGTGAGATGAGATCACTATCTAACCTTTTTTCTTTTTTAGATATTTATTATCAACTATTCTTAATAAAAGACAGTAAACAAACACAAACTTCCAATTTTCAAAGTAACAATAATTTGACAATGATATTGACATTTAGATAATAAGTATACATACTTTTTTCAAATAACAATGACCAAATAATAAGAAAGAATTATTTAGGATCTTTTATTTTAAAGCATAAAACATTTTACAATGTATAACTGACCTCACCTATGTATATTCAACTATATTTAATTTAATAAATAGCAATAGATAATTCATGATATAAGTTACTTTAATCTTAAACGTTTTTAGAAGATACATTATGATTTTAAATATTAAAAAAAAGAAATAAAAAAAAATGAGAAGAAATATTAAAAACATGTTGAATCTTATTGGATCCTATTAAAAACTCCATGATCACTAAAATAATAACAAATCATGTATTATATTGGTTATTTTGGCATTAACCGCTATTAAAAGTTGTAGTATGTCATTTTTACAAAAAAGTGAAAGAAAAAAGAATTGAAGATATGTCGGACACGATAGTTTCAAGAATTGCATAAATCGTAAAAAGTGAATCGATTGTTAATCGTGCGATTCACTAGAGATTTACTTCCAAAATAGATTCACCCATAGATTCGTATTGATTTTGCGAAAATTGCGAATCGAATTGCAAATCATAAGATGTTGATAATAGAGCTTGAAACTAATAAGCTAGTGGTTGTATTAGTGATGAAGTTAGTGGGGCGGGATGGTGGTGGAGGTAGCGGTGGTGGGTGGTGGTAGAGATGGTAATGGTCGTCATAGTGGGGTGGGGTGGGGTGGGGTGGTGTGGTGGAAGCGGTGTTTTTTTAAGGCGAAAAGCGAACCGAGACAACAAGGTCTCCTAGTGTCTAAGCGCGAGGCGATAAGGTGAGGCGAGGGCTTCATCAAATTGAGGCGACCAGAAAAGATATTTTTTTTAAATAAATGGTATAGACAAAAATATAAATATTTTCAAGAACCATCATGCAGTTATCATTCCAAATACTAAATATCCATAAACAAGGTTTTTGGGATTTACCATCCGTGCATATTGCCATGCCAGATCTTTTTTACTTTCACTCGACTTCGACATCTAATTCTATCCAACAAGCAATTCAATGTTTCAGCATAAAGAAATTAAAAAACATATTTTTTAGCAGCAAATAATTGAAATTTTTTCAGCAAAATTAATTGAAATTTTTTCAGCAAAATAATTAAAAAAATTCAGCAAAATAATTAAAATTTCAGCAAAATAATTGAAATTTTTCAACAAAATTAATTGAAATTTTTTCAGCAAAATAATTACACAATTAACATAGCAAAATAATTGTAAAATAACATAGAAAAATAATTAAACAAATTAAAATAACCAAGAAAAAAAAAAGGAGGGGGGGTCCGACAGTGTTCTTGAAGACGAAGAAAAAAATGAAAAAAGGAAGGACAGTGTTCTTGAAGACAAAAAAAAAAAATGAAGAAAGGAAGAAGAAAGAATCAACGGCAGCAGGAGAGAGAGGACGAAGGGAAGAAAGGAGAAAGGAAGAAGAAGAAGAAAGAAGAAGAAGAAGAAGAGCAAGAACTCATCTCTAATAATCGACTGAAACGACGTCGGAAGAAGGAAGAAGAAGACCCAAGTGAAGTCGACTTTGGATATGCCTTTCAATGTCGACTTGAACGAAGTCGACTTAGGGTTTTCGACTTCTTATTTAGTAGAAAGCAATTATAAAGTGCAACGCATGCCCATAAATTGCACAAAAGTCATCCAAATGAAGGGCCCAGATGATTCGAACTGAAATCAGGCAAAAATCTGGTGAAGCGTCACTTCGTTTCGCCTCTCGCTTCATCGCCTAAGCCTCGCTTCATGCGCTTCTCCTTCGCCTCACCATTTTCGCCTCGCCTCAGTGTGCATGAAGCGCTACAGCCTCACCTCTCGCTTAGCGCTTAGGCGCGCCTCTGATAACACTGGGTGGAAGGTGGTAATGGTGGGGGTGATGATGGTAGCACTAGTGTGGTAGCATTAATAAGATTCTAGATTGGAAAATGTTTTCCACCTTTAAAAGTGAAAAATACTTTCCACTCAAATGAGCTTGTTTTTTTGTTGACCATATAAAATGTTCTCCATTGACTTTCATTTTCTATCATACTAATCGCCAAAAAATGCAAATGCAAAAAACATTTTTCCAAAAAACAATTTTTTGCCGAAACAAGCAAGCATTGATATCTCTTCTCTTCTGTTGTACGTGTGAGGAGGGGGATAAGTAATCAATTTTTACTCATCGAATCAGTAAATCTATCCCAAAACCTATGAGAGATTTCTACTGTGCTGCCTTCAGGTTTTGAACAAATCAAAAGTATGTGAATCAAGATCTTCTGAAATGTTTTTTACTTCCCAGAAAGTGTTACTGTTTCAAAGTTGTATTTATGTTTGATTCATATATCTTCACCTATACAAGAATTCTCTCTCATTCTGTCTCTCTCAACAGACACACCAAACATTCACATGCACACACCCAAAATAACGAGGTAAACTGATTCAAATTTCATGCACAACCATATTCTTAGGGTTCTTTGAATCAAGGAGGGCTTGCTGTGGGACGGGTACAATTGAAACATCCATGCTTTGCAATGCCAGGTCTGTAGGGACATGCTCAAATGCTACACAGTATGTGTTTTGGGATGGTTTTCATCCCTCTGAAGCAGCTAACCAAGTCTTAGCATCAGCTCTTTTGAACAGGGAATCTCCCTTGTCTCTTGAACTGTACACTATACAGTTGAAACAATCCTCTAGTTTCCACTTCTATCGTCTACTTGTACATAATAACAGTTGCTATGAGAAATTTATAGGTGGTTTGGGTGAATTTAGTTGTTTTGAGTGTTAGTTTCTCATGGTATTATGTTTGTAAACATTGGGTATGAGGAGAGGGTCAACGTGTGTTTCTCCTATTTTTTGCTTTGATGGGGGGGGGAAAAAAATTATGGCTGTATTATGATTAATGTGTGGTTCATTCTCTAGCAATTACCATTTTGCAAAGAAACGTGCCATGGATTATTTTAAAGTTCTATTTCCAAAGTTCTATTTCCAAACTTTGTCGTTAAGTATGATTTGGAAAAGAACAAAGACATAAAATAAAACATTAAAAAAAAAAAAATTAAAAATTAAAAATTTTAAAAAATTTAAGAGAAAAAAAAAAGAAGGGCATATTGAACCTAATTCTTTAATTTAAATTGTCAATGCATTTCAAAACTTTTGTGCAGCTTAATCTATTTATCTGACGAAGTACTGCTTTTCCATCATTGGCATAGTCTAGAATCCAATACAGGGTTAAGCTTGGAGAAAGGTGAAACTTACCTGAAGAAGTAAGTTTTCAGGATTTCTATGAAAGTTCAAATCCTGCATTAGAATTGATAGCATATAGAAGCTTGCTCTCAAAGTGCTTGCCCGTTTATATGTTGGAAGCTGTATCCATCAATAAATTTAGGAGAGAGAAAACAAGCACACGATTACTGAGTCAGATGAAAGAGATGAATATTAGCCTAAAAAGTCATTTTGGGTCTGATCTTTGCAAGTTAAATTGATGAGAAGCAGAGACAGTACCTTGAGAGTATTGTAGCATGTAGAAGCTGATGGAAGCCGGTCCACATCCTGCCCTCCAAATGTTGCCCAAAGCGGCACATCGCATGCAACCTATATCATTTCAAATTCCTAATTCAGTATACAATTTTTCTTATGACTAACAATCATAAAGAAGAAAGGAAAACATAGCTGGTAAATGGGATCTTAATAGAAACAAAACATATGAAGTGAGAGAGAGGACTAGTAATCACCAATTAATTTCAATGTTAAAAAGACAATTATTTGGCACCCAAAGAATCCAAGTAACTAGTCTGAGTAGTGGCTGCACCTTGAATTCCAATTTCCCACCACTAATTCAGTATGAAAGGAACCGAGGCTGAAAGAGCCTGAGACATAATAGTGTTTTGCAGTAACTGTGAAAGGATTCATGGGAGGCTGCTATTTCTTTTTGGTTAATCCCAACCCCCCCTTCCCGGGTGAAAAAATACAAAACACCTATGGTTTGGATAACTTTCCGTTGTATACCTCCAAATCACATAACCAATCAAAGTGATTTTGCAATTTTGGGCAGGGAACACAGAGGCCACAACCTGGAATCCCCAACCGCACCCCAAGCCCAACATTGCCCCAATGTACGTATGTATGTTCCTAAAATTTCTTACATCTCTAAACAGCTAACTCTCTCATATTTACCCTCTCTTTTTGTTTAATAACATACATAGATAACATTTATGCAAGTATATTTGCATAAACAATCTAACGGAAACAAGAGCAAGAATTACACTCGTTAACCTAGGTATAACATGAGCCATAAACTTTATACAGTTGGTTGTTGTCTGTCAATTCTTTTACACACTTCCGTCCATGCTCATTGAACAAATAATACATTGTATTTTAGCAGTGATCATAGCATAATCAACACTAAGATTATATTCAAGAAACATATTCACAAATAGATATGACATAAGTATCCAATAAAATCTGACATTTTGATGTTCAGAGAAGTACACAACAGAAATCATTTTAAAAAACAATTCATGAAACTAGAAACAAGAATGATATAATTGACTAAGAAGATTTTAGTGAACGCTCGGTTCTTTTGTCCAACAAAGATGTAAAATCAAAGGTGATACCTTATGAATGGTAAAGGTTGGCTGCAAGTACTTGAACCCAAGTAAAGGAGCTCGAGAACAACTTGTTACAAACTTAAGAAGCAAACATCGCTCTTTTGGTTCGAATCCTGTGATTACCTGGGACATAAAAGTAAGATGAAACTCAATACAAATGGAACTAAACTAAGCCAATAATTTCATAAACATGTCCCAAATCAAGATTGTCATCTTCAAGAGAATACATATATTATTATCAAGCTTTTGACAACCGTATTAGAAAAATTAGATTCAAGAAAATTTCAGGCCATGTTTGGTGGTTCTCTTTTGGAATCACAATTCCAATCAAAAAATTTCAAAACTCTTTTCAAAACTCATAACCAAACACACAACTCAAAACTCAATTCAAAACTCAAAACCAAACTCTTTTCAAAACTCTATTTTTAAAAGAAAAATATTTTAAAATATTTTTTTATTTTGTTTTAAAATTATTTTTAGAATCATTATTTGAGTGTAGAGTTGTGTTTTGAATTATGAGTTTTGAAAAGAGTTTTAAGTTGTATTTTGAAATTTTTTGAATTTATCTTTTTTAAATATTTAAAAAATTTCTTAATTTTATTTTTTAGGGTAAATATTTATATTTTAAATATTTATTTATTTATTTATTTAATGTGCACTATATTTCATACATTTATGTGCTGTATTTTTTTAAATATTTTAAATATTAAAAATTTAAAAAAATATTTTTTATTTTATAAATATATTTTTAAATATTTTAATTTTTTTGTTATGTGTTTGGTTACGATTTGAGTGTGAAGTTGTGTTTTGAGTTTAAAATATTAAAATTAAAAAAATTAAAATATTTACAAAATAAATAAAAATATTAAAATAAAAAAATTTTAATAAATTTATATATTAAATAAAAAATAAAATTT